>CM067219.1:82826747-82940002 GCA_034190945.1 Octodonta nipae | reverse complement strand
TTCTGCCCCACCGGACAAGCAAAATGACCCAACTCGTGGGAATAGTATGGATATAAAAGAATACAATAAAAAATCTGATCACAACAAAATCAAAGAGCAAATGACAGCCGTAAACAAGGTTACGAATACAAAAATAGATAAGATAACGAGTAGTAAGAAGGAACTCACTAGATAGTCTAACGGCGTACACGAAAAAGGAAATAACAGGAGAGCTCGAGAAACGCAAGCGGTATCACAAACAGAACGGTGATGGATCTGTGTGGGACGATGAAGAGGAAAATCCACAAAGGGAAGGCGTAGTCTTGCAGACGAAGACATGGCATATGGGTACTCAAATTTCGGAGACAGTAGAAGAACAACTACAAATGGAAATCGAGAGTTATATAGGCGACAATATGAACAAAGAAGACCTAGAAGAAGTACTACAAATGAGATAACCAGAAGATATTGTTAAAAGTGCAAACAGTGAAGGAAGAAATAACAAAAATTAACAAGGACAGGGCGTTAATAGCAAATTACATACAAATGGATAACAAATTAATATCATGAATTATAGGAGAATCTAGTAAAGTGAGAAACTATATAAGACAAAATAAATTAAAGGAATCGGAAATAATATTCAAAAAGACTTTTGGGACAATAGGGATTGAGGAGCAAGAGGAAACAGAAGAGCGCTATACTTTTTACGGGAACTATGCAGACGTAGAGGACAGATATATTAGAAATGGAAACAAATTTAGAATTTTAGTGAACCTAAGATGTGTATCAAAAAGAAATTAAGAAGATACATATATCCATTATTTAACGGAAGAAAGAACGTAAAGAAATAGAAAGCTGGTATACTGTGACTTTAATGACTAAGAAGGGAAAGTTGTGCTCCATGAAAAAATAGAACAAAAAAAAATAAAGAGAGGAATCCGTAGTACGAACCTCTTATAATTGATGCAAGGCAACAGACATATGCAGACCTGGTGAAGCAAGTCAAAAACACATTAATCAATAAAGGGGAAGGAGATAAAATTAGAACCATTAGGCAGACTAGAAACGGTAACATACTAATAGAGAGACAAAAAGGAACCGGAAATGTGGCTCATGTAGCAGAAGTGCTAAAAGGTGCACCTGGAAAGATGCGAGTAAGGAACCTGGCAGAGGAGCAAAATAATAAGAACGCGGTCAACATTGTCAGTCTGAACACTTTGCCAATATAATTGCTTTCCCAAATTTGTAGCTTCAGCAATTTGGATATATACGCTATTAAAGAAGACCATATTCATTCAAATTGTTGCACAACAGGAGAAGAAATCAGGGAGCATACATACAACAAAAAAAAAAAAAAATATAAGCGCCGAATTGATAACCTCCTACTTTTTGGAAGTCGCTTTAAAATTACTGTTTTATGATGATCAGTTATTTCGTGTCAGATCGTTGTTTGCTTAGTATAACATACGAGATTTATCAGCTGTTTTTGAGTGCTTCAGCAACGTGGTCTAAAGCATTATTTTAAGGCATTTTGGACACTTTTTAAGTGTCGTCGTTAAAAATTAGACTTTGCAATAATATATCCGATAGGTTAATAGAGAAATTACATTATTATTTTAGACGCAATTTTAAATATATATTATAAATTTCAGTTTTGTCGCAGTTTTATTAAGTTACTTATTCTCTAATGTTTCTCACTGCGCACAAATTAATATATAATAATCATTGTTTTGATATCTTGATACTGTTTCGAGCTATTTCAAGTCGTTTTCGAAACTATTATGAAGTATATATTAAAAATAGAATTTAGATTAAATAAATTATTATCAGTTATACGATCAATATCAGTTCGGGAATTCATGTGATTAATATATCATAATATGTCAAATGTCATTCCATCTCTAAACTAAATTTGTCATATTATCCGGTTGTTAATTAATTTAGATATTAAATGCATATTGAATGACGTTATCTATAATCTCAGTTGAGGTGGAAATATGCGAAAGAAACTGCCTAATTATATGTAAATTCCTTAAATTTCTGTATATTAATATGATCCTGAAGGTTACTGTAATTTCCTAATTAAAAAAATTGGGTTGGCTTAGAGGTGGTGTAGAAATTTCTGGGCTATTATATGAATTTATTCGACTATTATATATATATAATATATATACATTTATATATAGCTAGTTTTTACAACCCTTCTGGTCGTTTCTCGCATCACTTTCTCCATTTTCCTTTATCTTTCCAGTCACCTTCTTCCGGTCTCTCGCATATTTTTATCAATTCTGTTTTTCCATGTCGTTCTGGGTCTCCCCGTTTGTTTCTCTCTTCTCCGTAATTAAGTAATTGCTAGTTACTTTATGCACCTGTAATTTTCTTTTCTATGGTCATTCTTTGTAGTATAGTTTCATTTCTTACCCTATCTAGTCTAGTAAGTGTGGCACTTCTTCTCCAATAGTCCCTTTCTGCTGCTTGCAGTATTTTTTTACATGTCTTTGTTAATCACCCATACTTCTGATCCGTAGGTTACACAGCTTTCGAAGATCATCTTGTATATTATCCTTTTTGTTTTTGTCTTTATTTGTTTGTTCCAAAGTACTGGATGCAAAGTCCGTGAGGCTCGTTTACCTTTGGCTATCTTGTTTGTTATGTCCTTTTGGTCTCTGCCATCATTTGTTATTGTCACACCTAGATAGTATTCTTACATGCATTCTATGTTTTCGCTTTTTTTTTTTCAATATTTGTTTCGGCGTTTCCTATGGCAATATACTGTGTCTTAGACATATTTAATTCAAAACCCCATTTGTGACCATATATTTCGCGTCTTCTTTATCTTCATCTATTATTAGCTGATCGTCAGCAAATAAAAGTGTATATATATGGTCATTTCCGACATCTATACCCCTTGTTTTGCATTTCTTTATCCAGTTTTTTAAGGCGCCATGCATGTATATTTTAAACCGACCTGGGGATAGTGGACACCCTTGCTTCAGTTCTTTTGTGGGTTTGAGGGGATTTAAAAGTGAGCCTCTTACTTTAATATCTCTATACAGACTTTTAATAGAATCGATGTATGTTTTATGTTTGATGTCACTCTGATCAAGGATTTCCCAAAGTTTTTTAAGCGGTACTGAGTCATAAGTTTTCTTCAAGTCAACGAATATTATATGCAGTTCTTGGTTTTTACATATTTTCTTCTCTATTAGTTGTTTTACACTGAATAAATTGTCAACGCAAGATCGTTCTGGAAGAAATTCACTTTGCTTCTCAATTTCGGGAGACTCCCTTTCAATTCTTTTTGTTATTATGTGCTCAAGCAGCCTACCTATAGAAGGTATCACTGTATTGCCTCTATAATTATTGCATTCAATCCGGCTCCCTTTCTATATATTGAACTTAAATGTCCTTAAAGACAGTTGTTAAATATATCTTTGATAATTTCATGACATACTGTCGGTGCATATTTGACTAGCTCTATAAGTATTCCTCCAGGGCCGGCAAGTTCTATTGGTTTAAGTGCTTTCTGAATTTCTTGGACTGTTATTTCTTGAATTTATTCTGCGTTTTTTTGTTTTTTATATATTTCTCGTTCTTCTGTAAATAGTTTGGAATAATGCTCCAATAATTTGTGTTCTGTAATGTATCTTGGCTATTTTTTCTTGATAAATTTCCACGATTCGCGGGATCTTGAGCTACCCATCAATCCGTTTCATTCTTCGCATTTTTCCTCCCAACTAGTATTTTTGGCTTTAGTTATTTGTATATTTATCATATTTCTTTGTATAAAGTATTGTTTCCCATCCTCACTCTCTACCGTTGTTAACCATTACTGATATAGCATTTTCTTCTTTTGATAGGTGTCGCTGTGTTTTCTTGTTTTCTCCCATTGATTCATGTGCTGCTTGGTGCATTTTGGTTTTAATATATTCATATACTTCAATTGCATTACCTTGTAGTTGTTGTTCGAGTTTTTGGACTAATCTTAGTTTGTATAGGAATGCGATAGACTCATCTTGCAATTTTTCTAACGGGTATCGTGGTTGTTTTTTTTCTGTTCCATAGTGATATTTCTTTTATTCTTAGTATATGGGTTAAAAGAGTTCTGGTTTTACTAGGAAGTGATCACTGCCACATTCTGCTTGATTTTTTTTGTCATACAATTTTCTGTATGAGGGTTTGCTTTAACCTGTTGGAAAAGGTGTTATGTTAAGGCTCTTAGTTATGGCCCTGCTACAGGCCTAATATTGACTCGAGTGTGAAAGACGAATTAAATTAAACTAAAAAGTAACAAATTTTGACCCGTTCCTAAAGTTATTCTACATCATCATGCTATTGAAATAGAACCAGTAAAATTTATAGTATATAATAAAGGCCATTCATTGGGCTCTCGCAAATTTGCAACTTTCATTGCTTTGTAAATAAGGTTTGTCAATTAAAATAAGAATTATGTTGCAATTTATGAATTTATTTCTGAATATTGTATTAATTTTAGTGCTATACTTTCAATTTAAAGATTCTTTAATTTTTACCTTATAAATATCATATAACTAGTGGTCGCCCAGTGGTCGAAATTCGACCCTATTTCATCAAATTGTGAACATTATTGAGGTTCGTTTGCCAAAAAAAAGTGGAGGAGAAACCGGATAAGAAGGCGTCAAATATAGGTATTCCAAATAATTTGAAAAATGAGTGACCCCCCAGTTTTTGCGGGATTGCACTTTGTAGCCTAAAAGTTTTTATCAGTTGCAGTTTCAATCGAATTTATAAAATAATATATATATATATATATATATATATATATATATATATATATATATATACTTGCATTGAACCAGCATTGAACTAAAACCGCAATACCTAATTCATACATTTTTTTGGATATTATATGTAGTGTGCCATCGAAGACATTACACCATTCATCAATAGATTTCATGTAGTTTTCCAGTAGATGCAATGTAACACCCATCACGTAAATATGTTTTTCTGCAGAACTTTTTAAAGGCACATGTGTTACACCTACAAACATAAAATTAAGTTTCTATTAACAACGTTGACAAACATAATTTGAATCACAAAAAAATTCCACTTAAGAAATAAAAAATTGAAATGAAAATTTCAAATTATGAATGAAAATTTCAACCGAAACAGGAAATAGTCAACTCATACAAATATCCAAATATTTATAAGAACGATTAAACAACTTAATAAATAATGCAAAATTGTGATTGAGAATATCTAGTAACGTAATGAACAAATAGACCATTTATATATCTTACCATTTGATGCATTGTCTTCAGTTTAGCTATCACTGAGCTAAAAACCTTCCAATTTACTTCTCTGTGTGGTGTGAAAGTACTTGAAGTTTACCATGGATCTTTCAAATTTGCACAGTTTCTCCAAATGTATCCTGGACGATCACACATTACAAAATGGTGGAAAATATTCCATGATAAAAACAGATTTTCGCAAAAGCTGTGTCAATCGCATCGAAAAATTGTTCTACCTGCTAATCTAACTAGTGAAGTAGACTCCGAAAAGGCGTCCTATGCAGAAAATCCATTCAACTACAATATTAAACAAGTATATTTTTAAAATGTATATAACAAATTTTAATATAAACTATAAAATAAAAGGTGTTTTAATAAAAACCTATAACTGCAACTGAATGTTAAATATTGATCGCATGTAACAGAAAACCAATAAAGAAAGAAATATTCAATTATTTTTATTTGTTAGTTAGTCAATTAGCAATACAACACACAACAATCAGTAGTAGTTGAAAGGTTAATTTTAAAACAAACTCCTTTCATTTAATGTTAATAACAAATAAAACATCCAAAAACCAAACTTATCTTGCTTGTTATGTAATCAGATTTATCAATCCTAACTTGGAAGTTTTAAACTTTTCTTGACTCAGATAGTTTGAGTATAATTGCTCCTTGCAGTCACAGAATCAGAGTAATCTTCTAACTTGGCACAGGAAAAAGGAAATAAAAACAAACTGTTTAATATAAAACAATAATAACATAAACAAACGAGTATTACCGGAAAACGAATTAATTTTTTCACATTATTAACTAATTTCTATTCAGGTTCTACCTGATTTAGATAAATAGGAACAATTGTTACTGAAAAACTATTTTTGGAAATCAATTAAAAATTATTTTTAGGTACTTTTAAAAGTCACTATAAATTCCTCTTTCTTTCTTTAATATATAAAAAACATAGTCATAGTTTAAATAAGATTTATGAGCCACACCCAAATTAAGTATATCTATCCATGTTTATATTTGTTATAATTATTTTTAACTTTTTAGTAATAGGTAGAAGGTTATATATATATTTTTAAATGTTTTATTTTTAACGTTTTAGTTTTTTTTTGAACTCAGGTAATTTTCATTCTTCATTTTTTATTTTATATATATAATCAAGTAGTTAACAAAGAGAGTTCTGGACCGGAAGTGAGCATAAAGGTACCCAGTCTTCGAGTTCTCGCCGGGAGCTGCTGCCGAGCTGTTGGTAGTTGTTGTTTGGATAAGAAGAAGAAGACATTGTGAAGAGGAAGACATTGGAGGTGGTCGTAGAGGTGCCCGAAAGACATTTGGGTGTGTCGCAGAGGTGCGCGCCATCAGTTGTTAATAAATGAAAGTCATTTTATTGTGGGTTCCATGTGTCGCAGGGGTGCACGCCATCTGTTGTTGGTTCTGGTGGTTTGAAAGAAAAAAAGCTAAATATTTGGCCGGGAATCGAACGCGGCTTGCCTGACTACAAAGTCAGGTGCCTAGCGAGCTGCGCTAATGCAGTTAATAGAGAAATGTTTATTTGAAAAGGTATAGTATATGCCCGTTGGCAGGCGCGTGTTTTTGGGCGTTGTTCGGTTGGATATTTGGGTGCTGGATGAGGGATATGGTATTTTGTTGTCTGTAAAAAAATTTAAAATTTTGGTAAAAGCTGCATGCGCGAGAACGTCCACTCCTTCGAGTTTCTGATTTTGTCGTATGATTCAAGGCCGAGCGTAATAATTTTGAGACTTGGAAAAAGTTGTTTCAAGCGTCTGAATTTTATTTAAGGTGAAAATATTGGATATATTAAAACTAGATAATTGTTTAAATAAGTTTATTAGCATATAGTATATTATGAATATTCAGAAAATCCTTAATAATTAAAGCTATTTGTTGTTTTGTTTTTGTACAAAATATAGTAAGGCCGCCATCATCCAACCACATACTCAGATCCAAGGAAATACCATCAGAACAAAGCTGACTATCAGCCCATACAGTGTCAGGTTCACCTTTTCCATGTGAAGGAGCAAATTCCAAGTATTTTTTAAGCACCGTGTAACTTTCCACCGTTAAATGTAGAATTGTTTCAGCAATTTTGAGAGTGGTCTCGGTATCGGTAATATTAATTGTTAAAATTTCTGGTACTGCCGCATATTTGTAAGTGCGCCCGTTGTAGGTAATCACAGTTGTTAAAACATCTGGTACCACGTAACATCCATTTATAACCGACTTCCAAAAAGGAGGAGGTTATCAATTCGTCGTGTATTTTTTCGCTTTTTTTTTTTTTTTTGTATGTATGTTACCTGATTTCTTCTCCTGTGGTGCACCGTTTGAATGAATATGGTCTTGTTTAATAGAGTATATATCCGAATTGGTGAAACTTCAAATTTTAGAAAAGAATTCTATTGGTAAAGTGATAAAATTTGTGAATGAACACATGCGTGCATGGAAATCGACCAATATCCCTAATATTTTAGTCGATTTTTCGATAACTCCTTATGGATGTGTATAGTTTTTTAACGTTTAATCTATTAAGGAAGATCCTTAGGTGATCTCATATACTTTTCTGCGACGTGCAACTTGCAGTTTTGCAGATAATCGCCGAAAATTCCAAAATTCTTATCAAAAATTTCATCGAAATGACATAACAGACATTTCCTCATAAATATTTTAATTCCAACGTAATAGTGCGGTAATTTTAGGCACTGAAAGTTTTAATTGCGAATTTGAAAATTTTCTATGTACATTTCAACCATATAGGTAGTAAAGCATAGTATTTTCGGCTCCTTAAATCAATGAGTACCAAGCTCGTTTTGTTTGTATACCAGGTAAATACCTATTTAAATGCAAATTTTTCCATTTTGCCAAGACGGTACTTTTTGTTGTCTCATTCTCCCGGCCTAATAGAAAATTCAGTGACAACACATGTCAAACTTTAAACTGGCACTTGGTGGCCTATAGACAGGGTGTTTAGTTATAGCAAACAAAATCACAAAGTAAAGTGGCAGAAGGAGTTGCATTTATATGAAAATTGAAATATAGGACGGACTAGAATGATAGTGGTCCGTAGGCAGCCGTATATACAGGATGGTTGGAATATAGGGTGGACTCGACGTTTGGTGGTATAAAAATTTTGAAGAAAATGTGAAATTAAAATTATATAGGGTGATTAAAAAACTGTTACATGATGTGGACATAAGCAAATCATATACAGGATGGTTGAAATATATGCTGGAGTTGAATTATATTTATAAAGTGTGATTAAAAAATTATTTCTTTTATAGCCTATAAGAAATTGCATAAAGTGTGGAGAGGAATTAATATTACACAGGGCGATAACATAAAATGTTAAAATTAAATAATTTATGGGGTAGCCCACAAGGAACTATATACTATGGTTGAAATATAGGACGGATTTGACTCTGTAAATATAGGATGGATTCTACTCTGTCCTATACTTTACAGAAGACAGCTAACAAATTTATGCTTGTCCGTGGGCAGTCGTATGTACATGATGGTTGGTACATAGGTTGGAGTGGAATTATCTATAGTTATACAGGGTTGTCAAAAAAGTTGAAGAAAGTTACATGGCGTAGTCCATAAGGCATAAATATATTTTGGGCTTATTAAGTCAACGCGTACTGGTACATTTTGTTCGTAAAGATTTACCTGTCAATTTAAATGATAAATTATCATTGTGTAATGTTGAGGCTTTCGATGTTACCTGGTTCTGTCTATTAAGGTTATACATACAAAATAAAGAATGAAAACTACCTGAGTTCAAAAAAACTAAAAAGTTGAAAATAAAACATTTTTTAAAAAATATATAACCGAATTCTACCTATAACTAAAAAGCTAAAAATAATTATATCAAAATACAACTCTAGCAAATAAATAACACATTCAATGTTGTAAGGTACCTACCCAGGAAGTAACAAATGTAAACATTAAAAGGTGCTCATTCTGTACAAATTAATTACCTACCAATCTAGTATATTTTTGAAGTCGGTGCCAAGCAACAATCAAGTTTGATGAATTAGTAGATAAGTACGCAATGAAGCATTTTAGATTTGCTTGGCACAGACTTCAAAATTATACTAGATTGGTAGGTAATTAATTTGTACAGAATGAGCACCTTTTAATGTTTACATTTGTTACTTCCTGGGTAGGTACCTTAAAACATTGAATGTGTTATTTATTTGCTAGAGTTGTATTTTGATATAATTTGTTTTAGCTTTTTAGTTATAGGTAGAAGTCGGTTATATATTTTTTAAAAAATGTTTTTTGGGATTTAGCTTTCCAGTTAAATCTTTCGGCTGTATAGTTCTCGTTGGCACTGCACTAATATCAAATCTTTCTTGATCATCAAGTAAACTTTCCAAATTCATGTCTGGATTGTTACAGCTTAACTCAAGACTGAATAAAAGAAATAAATTCTTTTAATTTATTGTCGTGAGTGTGTGACGACAGCAAACACTACAAATATTAGATTTTTGTGGCTATAGGTGCAGTCTTATGAATATAAGGTCTGGAATATGTTTGGAAGAGATAACTAACAATTTTTGACTATTGCAAAATTGTAACTATTGTCTCTGCTTGCCATGCGTAAAAAGATGGCATCAAAATAAAGACTTTGATTTGATCTGTCCAGAATGCCGTATTGTGTCTCCTTATGTCTACCAATCTGAGGTATATTACCAGAAAGCGGAAAAAGATTATTATATAGTTGAGAAAAACGAAAAAATGAAGAAAATACGATGCAGGTATTTCGAGAAAAAGCAAACCCAAATGTCCGTTTGGAAATACTTGCTTGTTTAGCCATCGATTACCAAATAAGGTTGAAATAGATAAAGGACCATCCCAAATGAAACGTGCAGGTATGAGCGGTCGTACTGATTTCATAGAGGCTCAGTTCGCCCGTGGAGAAGGTAGAACTCAGTGTCCAGCAATAGGAGGGTTCCCAGATACGATTAGTTTACTCGTGGAATTAATTATATATTACCAGGAATTTTTTACGTCTTGAGGGATGAATAAAAATCTGTATTTATTTAAAAATTCATGCCAATAAAATCATAGATAATACATGTATTTAAAAATTCCTGATAATAAATTCTCAAATCATGAATCTGTATTTATTTAAAAATAATGTTAACAAAATCGAAAAATAATATAAATATTTAAAAATTCCTGGTAATAAATTCGCATTATATCTGGTATGTTCGATATCGAAACCGCAACGGAAGTGATGACCGCAGCGAAAGAAAACTGTGATTCTTGTTTACGCTAAATGAAACCGAGCTAAATGAATTTACAGGAAGCTGTGGTTTGATAAATTTAAATATTTTTTAAAATTAACTTCATTTTATGTTTACAATTGCCAACCAGACGGAATATAATCGGCAAATAACTACAGTGGTGGAGATTCATCATAATGTTTAATCAAATTGCTGCAGACAGTGACAACTATATCAAAAAATGTAAACCAGTTGAGTTGGGTCATTCTATTTCCTCTGCTGAAATACCATTGTGGCTTAGGGATATTAGAAAACATAGGAGACTTTTTAATTGTGCTACTCGCCATGGAAATGTATGTGTGGGAACTTTGAAAAAATTACAAAACAACGTTGGTTATTTAAAACGCTTTCGGACTTTGCTGAAGCAGTCAAAAATTGGAATGGGTTTAAATAATAAACGTTCTAGTAGAGTTCAATGGATGACATTGCTTCATGTTTTCAAAACGTGTTAGAACTGGGATAATAATTAACAAATCACATAAAGATATCTTGATGTTTCTGGATGATGCTTTAATTATTTTCAAGTCCAGAATTTGAAAAAACTATCTGGGCTTAAAGTGAATACTTGTTTTTGTGGAGAATTTATAATGTCAGATATGGATGAAATTAAATTATTGATAGGGGAACAGACTTGGATGAATGTTTTGACAATCACGTAAAGGATCCAATTATGAATTCCCTCCAAGAATTTTCAACAGAAGGTAGTGGCTGGGTCTTAAAGCGTATTATTTCTTTGGAAATAAATATAAATACTTTTGAATTTGGTAATGTTATATCATAATATATTATATGTAGCTTTGAAATAAAATTTTAAATACAAGACATTGTTTTACTGTCATAACAGGCCATAGATAAGTACTTGAAATTTACTTCCGATTAGAACGCTAGTGCGAACATTGTTATCTCTCCATAAAACTTGTGTGTGTTTTCAGTAATTTAGAGAAATATGGCAATGTTGCTCCATCACTTTAACAAGGAATATATGAATCATGACGTCATAAGCTGCACTCTCATTGGCTGGTTTATTAGCAGACCACCTGCGAACCATTAGTATGTTTACCTTATATCTAAAGGAATAGTCTTGAATAAAGTTTTCTAGGAGGGATTTCATATTTGACAAGTGTATAATAGCTATCATAACGATACAAGGAACTTTCCGAGATTTAGAGAAATGTGGCAGTGTTGCTCCATCACTTTAACAAGGAATATATGAATCACATATTTTCTGAGATCTAGGGAAATATGGAAATTTAGCGTCGCTGGCCCTGAAAAGCGGGCCCCCTCCCTTTGTCTGTGACGTCACAAGATACATCCTTTACTTATGTTAACGAAGACAAAAACTCAGTTAGTTTGCAACAATTGATTAACGTAGTCAGTACAATTCCAAGATGGTATCTATTCAACCTGACCAAAATAAAGTTGAATGTGATCAAGATGTTAGACTGTGGGTTACACCGATGGGTAAATTAACCTATACAGAAGTATGTCTCAAATTGGTGTCGACATTGAAAATGACAGACGCAACGCCTTCTCCTGGCAGCTGACGTCGGTAGACAAAATACTCATCGATGATAATGTCCTGGAGTGGTGTGGTTACGCTGGTGAGAACAGACATAAAAAATATCATTTTATGGATATACTCAAGACGCAGCAACCAACTATGGAGAACGAGGAATTTCAAGATGCATATATAACTCATTTGCATTAGCGCAATACACTTTGAAATGCTATTTATGCAGATGAGGAGCAAGAAGGCTACAGTAATACGCATCCTCTATAGTTTAATTACAACGCATCTCTATGAAATATATAAAGTACGAGAAGTATCACAAGGAAATGCGTCTCAAACAACTTTCTGCCCACAACGACCTAATATCTGGCCAAAACAACCATTTGATGACTGACTTGGCTGAACTTAAGCAGATTGTGATATAAGTAAAGAATACCGCTGAGGCTAAGATAATACAAATGCAAAAAGAACGATTACAAGCGGAAGAAGGGAGAAACAAAGCAGATCGTGATCGTATGCGAGCTGATGAGGAACGAGTTAAGGCTGAAAAAGAACGTATTCAAGCTGAGGAAGCACGAGCCAAAGCCGAACTGTATGGAGTTCGATTAGAACAGGAATCTGTCAAGGCATCGGAACGTCAACATGAGGTTCTGAACGTTGTTTCTCAAAGAATACAGTCTCAGGAGTGAAATGCTTGAGGAACGAAGTAGTTCATCGTGTGGCTCCCAAGTCTATTAACCACGAAGAACAGAAATGTATGGCTCTGTTAGCTCTTAGTAAGAGCGAATGGTACCTTATACGTAGACAGCGGGGGTCTTTCCAAGCAGCTATAAAAGCAGTGCGGAAGAAACATCCAAATGCTCAACTTGTTAAAGAATGGTTAAATGTCTTACATCCCATTGATATAGGTAACTCTCTCAAGTTCCGACTTGGGAACTTAAAATTGTTCGCTAGAGGCAACACACTGCGAAATCAGCACCATTCTTTTGAACCAATGTATGATTCTGACCTGGTTGATAATATAAAATCAATCATGAATGAAAACGTTGCCATTGAGATTTCCAGCGATGCTCAACGAATTACCAACCCAGAATAAAGTATTTGTATTTATCGTAGCAATAGGTGTTACTGTTGTTATTGTACATATCTAGTATTATATGTTTAAATAAAACAAAATATGTTCAAATTAGCATTTTTATTTTAGCATACATAGATTTTTAAATATCCAGCACTTTTCCGTCTACATATACAGGAATGATCTATTTTAAAGAACAATCAAAGCAACTAGCAAAGCTTGTCTAAATGGCATAAAAACAATTGCCATTTAATTAGTTTAACAGATTTTACAAGTATTATTATTAGAATCAGTGTGGGGATTTGGTGGGCAGTCTCTAAGCAATAAACATTTAACTATCCCTTTTTGTGGAGCTCTGTAATATCATCATAAGGTAAGATATTCTTGAGTTCTAAGCCACAGCAAAGACAAGTGATCCTGTCACCGTAGCCCATGTAAAATAAGCCGGCGTTGGCAAGCTCGGTGGGTGTATGTTTCAAGGTAATAGGCCAGTCTTTGAACGTCTCATGTCTGCTCTCAAATGTCCCTTTGCTTTTATGTCTGATATGTCTGGTGATGTGGTAAGTGTGAACAAAATCAAAAAAGCGACAATATGGATTCCAGTCCAAATGATCGACAACAGGGTCATCACCTTCTTCCCAGTGGAGACCACCTGTATCACAAAATGGGCATTCAACAGCGTCATTTAAACTGCCATCGGATTCTATTGCATCTTGTCGGTAGATAAACCCTGCTCTTGCTAACTTTTCAGCAGGGAAGTCGGAAGGCCAGTTTTCAAAGGTACGTAATCGATTTTCGTATATTTGGAAGTATTCTCGAGATTCCATGGTGTAGAACTGATGACATAAACAACAAATTTTTTTATTTATATACATTTATTCAATTTTTCTTATGTCAATATCTCGCAAAATAATGTTTTTATAATAATAAATGGAGACCTGCCATCTAAACAAAATGGTTTTAACAATTTTTCAATCGGTAAACGATTTAGTAAATTTGACCATAAAAAAATTTCATGTATTACATTATAATAAAAAGTACAGAAATTTAAGCGCTCCAAACAAATTATTTCACTTGAGATAATAGGGTTAATAGCTAAGAGTTCAACCACATCACTATAATAATGCGCAAATGTTTTTCATCACCAACATTTGTTTCACGTCTTCATACTGGATCTGGGATAGATGCAGGCAATCTCCGCAGGTGACTGGAGCAGCAAACTCTGCAGATGTGGCATTTTCAAAAAGTTTGTTTTCAGGAGCTTGAGCTCAATGATGACATCTTCCCACTCGTACATAGTCATTACAATTTTCGTTGGTGTTCCAGCGGCTACAGGTGTTTTTTGCAAGATAACCACTGGAGAATAGGATGTTGCAGGACTGAGTGCACATTCAACATCATACTCTGAATTCAGTAATGGAAATCTCGAAGGCAACAAGTAATAGTCTTCCTTTTTGGCAGCTTCATCATACATTTGTAACACTCTATCCAAGTCCGCACTGTAGTTGATAGTGGAATCACTACTATAACCACTATCCATGGTTTCAAAACTGCTGATACTACTCATTTTCACATATCACTGCAGAGGTAAATTAGGACTGGGAATATATGTAGGGAATATTCACAATTTTATAGCTGTCCCTTTCCACTACCTGATTGCGGTTGATTTCAATTATATGTTCCTACGCCAAAATGGAAAAGTAGATCTCTTGTTGCTAACAGCTCCTCTGTTCCCATCACCACCATCATATATGTAAGGCTTTTAAATGTTGCATCACTTGTTCACAATAAGATTTGATATCTTTCTATAATCGTTTAAGTTTGGTGATATGTTGACTTAAACTTTTCGAATACTTTACATTGAAGTTTTCACCCTAAGTCTTCATTTTGCAATGCAAGCACATCTCTATATTTATGATAATTTATTATCAATTTATTATTGACCTTGGTGTTATAGTCTGTTTTCAGTGCCAATCCAACTCTCGTGACTCGAATCAAACCCAAGCCACCGAACTTTAACCTTGTTGCCTTTTCGTTGCAAAATTTTCTCGACGAGATACACATCAGGATTGGCGTCTTTTTGCAATTCTTCTTCGTAAAAGCTTCCTTGAATCGGTGTACCAGACATATCTTCCAAAATATACGCAACTGGATTAGTTATTTTAACCTGCGTAATTTTAAACACTTCCGTACTCCAGCTAGGAAGGTAACCTTTATCAAAGACGTGTTTGGTTTTACTTATTCGCACAACATCTCCGACTTTGTTTTCTTGCTCCAGCAATTTTCAAGTTATTGTATACTTTCATATCTCGTGCGTTTTTCCTATTAATTTCCGCAGGTCTCATCTTTGTCTTAGAATGTTTTTGATGGTTGTAGTCCTTAACAATTTCCGGTAGAATATCCATCCATTTGTAGGTGCCGTTCAAAATAAAGTATTTGTAGAGCCGTTCTTTCAGCGTTCTAATTACTCGTTCAGCTATTACGGCTTTCAGTCCACTAAATGTAATATAATGATTGATTCCGTATGACTTCATTAGTTTCTGAAAGCAACTATTGTAGTATTCCTTACCCTGGTGGGTTTGAGATTTTTCGGGTACCGTCCTTCCTTGAGAATACTCTCAAAGGCACGAGTTACCTCTTCACCGGATTTCGTTTTCAGCGGTCTCGTCCACACGTACTTTGAAAAACAATCAATCACCACGAGGAAGGACTTGAAATTACGATTGGATTTCGGATAGAGATCCATTTGTGCGAGGTCAGATTGCCAGAAGTAACCGAAACCCATGATTATTACACGTCGGCGAGGAAACTTTCGTCTCACAGGACAATGCAGTTCCTTAACGACGACGTTTCGCTATAGGAGCGATCTTGTATACTGTTTAAAAATAGACAAAGGCATGTGTTTATTGACCCTAATGATGTTTTTAATTGTAGCAATACTGTCTGCGATTGCTTCAAGTTTTTGATTTTGTTCCAACATTTGATTTGCAATATCATCATGTAGTTTTTGCATATCTCCGTATAGGTCAGGCACTACTTTTGTCATCTTGTCTCTAAGTACAGTTAGATCAGAAAGATATTTAGCCTTATCTTTTCGAACAATATTTAATACTTCTGCTGCATCAACACCTTTAGGAGCATTTTGTGTATCTTTATGGATTGAGTATTGATACAATAAAATTGATTTTACTACTCAGCTATCACTGTCAATCAGTGAATGAATAAGACTGCACATTATAGCTTCTATTATACTTGAGCTGTTGTGCGCATCCTCAACAAACAGTACATGTCTGTTTAATTTACTATATGGTATGTAAAATAATTCGTGTTGGACATATAAATATAAACATAACCATAAATGACATTTTTATTTAAAAAAATAAAACTTATTAATAAAGATATTGCGATTTAATAGCTAAAGCTGTTTTTTGATGGTTCGCTGAACTAATTTTTGGCCATAACTTTCTGAATACCCTGTCCATTCAACTGTCTAAATGATTTTCTACTGGCTCCTGTAATATGCATGACACGCTATATTAACAGCGCGAATGAAATGCGATGATAAGATTCACTTTCTTATTTGTTTTGTTTATATCTACATTAACAGTAAATAACACTATACATAACATACCTTTTTTTATTCATGTTAGGATACAGTATTTAACAAAGATATGGTTTATATAATTGAACATAAAAAATTTCAAGCATAAACGTTTAGTGAGTTGTCATTCTCAATTTAGTATTGTCCTCTCTAATGTTTCAATTTGCTTAAAATCACATAACCTGTCATTTTATCATTTGCGTTCAATATTGAACGAAAATTACACGCACTCTGAACACAGATTTGTTCTTTCTGGCGGAAATGGTATTCACGAGTGACACTTCCATTCGATTCCTCTACAGAGAGAATTTCACTTTATTCAAACGAGAACAGTCATAGAAGAATACTCGCCGTATTCTCGACAGCTTATTTCAATTTCCGACATTTTAGATGGTATTCAAAAATATGAATACGGTTGTAAAGATTTTTGTCGTGATTTGTATGATTGTTGTTATTGTCACCGTAATAACGCATTGAGAATGCCAAGTGAGACTTTTGCGAAACGTCTGCAGGATTCAAACATGAATCAATATAACGAACGGATGTATTACCGGATAAATATTTCTCCATATATTTATTAATTTTTTTGAAATTAATTTAAAAAAAAACTGTAGCAAATTGAATAGTTAAATAATTGGGATAATGTAAATAAATGCATAGTTATATAACAAAAAAGGAAATTGCTGGAATCAAAATTATAAAAAAATAAAGTGACAAGTATTTGTAAATAAATGAGAAATCATATTATAAGATAGAAATAGATAACCTAATAATACAAACAATGTAAAAATGTTTCAAAAGCAACTTGTTGAAAGGATAAAAGGTGGCATATAAAGTTAGATATTATATCATGCAGATTTTAATAAAAGATTAAATTACATAAAGAAATATGCTCATAATAAGGTCAAATATCAAAAAGGTTATTGATTTGAAATCATAATTGAGTTTGTAGAACACATTAAGAATCACATATAAGGCCATGAGAACACCAAATAAAACATATTTTAGATTGAAATCAAGTTTTAAATACATAAATTCTTTAGTAAATAGAGGATTGAAATGTCAAAATTATAAAAACCGTTATAAGTCTTCAGAATTGATGGAACAGTAAAGAAATTTATCATAATAGATGGAGCGTAGAGCACAGTATATAAAAATTAAATAGTTAAAAGTTATGAAGTCCAAATTTTAATAAAATCCAATTTTTTTAAAAGTACCTGTTAAATGACTGGTGGCTACAGGTGACAAATGTCAACTCAATGTTTTTGGAAATATGAATTAATAATTTGAATAAAATTAATGAAGGAAAAAGATATTGAAATTTAAGTTGAAGTTTGCTTAGATTTTTGGATATGATTTAAAAGGATAACAGTTGGAAATTAATAAAATAATTAGAAGCGGAAATGGAAATAGCAGGTGGCAAAATAAATCACATAAATAGGAAATCTGACACTGACAAATTCTCTTTGGTCGTCAAGCGTCGAGCAGATAGGTGTAAAATTTTCGGTGTCATAAATTCAGTTTCAATGACAACGAAGTTAATGTCCTATGATATAAAACAAATTTAGTGTTCCATGTCAGAAAGAGAAGAGTAACCTGAAAAGTTTGATTTGAATTTTATTTGAGAAACAAATTTGCAAACCAGCATCAGAAATTCAATTAAATGGCAGAATTTTACAAGTAATGAAAATATTTTATAATGCGATAAAAGAAAGATTGGTATAAAAATTTAAAAATCAAAATTATTGGGAGAAAATAAATTTGCAAAACAGCACGAGATATTCAATTGAATGGCAGAATTTTACCAGTAAAGTAATTTGAGATTTGGAAGTATTGTTAACGACCAACCATCAGAAGAAGGAATTCGAGAACCAACAACAGTGAGTTTTTGAAACATTGTTTACAAGAAAGTTAAGATTTTGATAAAGTTTAATTTATAAAATAAGCAAATCATAAAAAGGTAGTCAATCAGTGATAATAATAAAAGTTTTACAATTTTAGAATAATAAATATCTGTGACTGAATGACCAAAATATTTTGTAACACAATTTGGTGAAAATTTAAGAATATTTAAGTGACAGGAAATTTATTTTGTTTTGAAAGAAAACTTATATCAATACTGTATTGTGGAAAATTTTAAATAAATTGTTACCTAACAGGAACTTTGGAAATTTGATTATTAGTAATTTAAAATTTTAAAGTAGAAAAAGTAAGGTGCAAATAGAATTTCAAAATTTTAAAAAGTGTAAGTGAACCTGAAGAGAAATAGAACATTGTAAGATAAACCAGATAAGAATAAAAGTTATTTATTTATTTAACATTTGAAGATTTGAACCCAAGCGAAAAAGACCCTGAGATAATAAAAATTATAAATAAAATTATAAATCATAAATTCTAAATTACATTCTATTTTAATATATAATATTGTAACAACATAATGTCACCAAGGACTACTAATATAAATGGACCTGTCTGTTTACTTTAAAAATGGGTTGAAAAATGTTTGCCGAAAAATAGTATACAAATACTAACCGATGCCAAAGTTCTTTCCATTGTAACCAATAAGTCGTAAATCTTGACAATGTAAGCTTTGAGAGAACAGCGATACTTTACGCCGTTTATGTCCAGCAGGTAACAAATATGGAAATAATGCAAATTTGAAAAATCAAAGAAGTTATGAAGGACCAAGGATGATTATAAAAGAATGTATAACCTCCAGAGAAGAAACAGCCATCAAGAAGCAATACCAAGGAAACAGAAAACCAGTTCAAATGCAGCAAATAGAGAATATGTTAGAAGCAGATGTTGTGAAGCACAACGAAAGAACAGTTTACCAAGTGCTGAACAACAAGGGCAATAGATAAAACAGGATTTTTAAAGCAGACGATTGCCAAAAAGACATCAAATTTTAAACAAAAAGTACTTTTCACCAAATAATGTATGTATTTGTCAACATTTGAAAGATTTAATTGAAGTTGAGAAACCAGATGAAGAAAATAATGAAAATTTTGAATTAATTTATATTTATGGTACAGTTGAAAAACAACATTCCAAAATTCCTGTGTATAATGACGTAACTAATTTAAATCAAGATAAACAAATTCCAAAATTTCAGTATATAACGATGTAAAAGTTTTATATGTATAATAGGAATATAATCAAGAATGAAAATAATATAAAAATCTTAATAGATATCGGATCCGAAGGAAGTTTTATAATGAAAATAAAACGGATTAATATAGTATTAATAGTGAAAAATCTTTCATACCAGGCAATAGTAGGCATAGACATCCTAAGAAAACTCGAAACGGATATTAATATTGAAGAATATTGAAGAAAAAATAATTATTTTGCCGGACAAAATTATAAGAATTGGTGTTGAATCACATGCGGAAAGTCATGATGATGTAAATGAAAATAATAATTTAAGACTAAATAGTCAAGTTAAGGTTGATGAATTGATAATTTGTCCTAGTGAATCAAGAAGTCAAGTAATCAAGTTAATAGCAAAAATAAAAAATTAAGTAATGATGAATATCGAGTTGCAAAAGACTATGTGCATAAAATCCAGGTGAAAGATATAAAGAAGTAAAGTAAAGTAAAAACCTACCCAATACTAATGATATTTTTAAATGAAGAGTCAAGAGATTATACTGGTTAATAAAATAGGAAACAGTGTAAAAGTAGAAACATCTGGTACACAGTCGGCAAGCGTTAATGAAGACATCAAATAAATATTATAAAAAATTAGAAGAGAAACAAATAAAACGGAAATATATTGATATCAGACATCCTAATGAATATCCAGAAAGAAGATACATTGGGAAGTGATAAAATATTTAAGATTACATTGTGTCCAACGACACACAAGATGGAAAAACCAAGAAAACAATATAGTGATGTAAATAGTGATGAGTTGCAAATTTAAAATTAATATTAATAAGTGAACAGAGACAATTAAAACAAAATATTTTGTTATACAATTTGTTCATAGTTATATAATACAATTCATAATTTAAAATAATTGGATAAGTCTGATTTCTAAATCGGCAACCAGTTATCTGAAAATAAATAATTTGGTCAAGTGCGAGTTGGACTCGCATTGTAAGGGTTCCGTATCACCTTCAAGATTCGCTGTATTTAGTTTTCTAATTTGGCCCCCAAAAATTAACATTAGAGTTTTATTTTACTAATAAACTTTCAGGGAAGCCTTTTATAATCTATTGTCTGAATTTTGAGGCTCTATAGATTGGAAGATAAAGGGCACAATAGGTCAAGTTTTAAATTATAAATTATTAAATCTGTTATTCAAATTATTTAAAAATACAAATAAAATATATTTTCAAAATTTAAATAGTATAGTTTCTAAAATGGGAATTAAGTCTATGTTTAATATCTTTGCTAAACAAATGATTTAAAAATATGATATATTTGTAATTCACATAATGAGTCTTTTATTTGATATATTACATGATTCGTTTGAAAATTGAATTTTTATTTTCCATTTAATTTTATAATTTGTCCCTAAAATTACCATGGAGGTTTTCTAATAATTTTTCTTATAAACTTCAAGTGAGCCCCAGGACCCCTAATTATTTTCAAAATTTTAGGTAGTATGGTTTCGGAAATAAAGCGAGAAATGAGAATTTTTTATATCTTTATGTTAATATCTTGTAAACATTTAATTTTAAAAATATATATTTGTATTTCTCATAACGAGCCCCTTCATTTGATATATTGCATGACACGTTAAAAAATATTTTTTATTTTCCGTTTATTTCTATAAATTGCCCCCCATTATTAATATTAAAGATTTCTTCGTATTTTTCCTGTAAATAAAAAAAATTAGGTCTTATAGTTTGGGGAATAAAGGGGGGAATGGGTATTTTTTTAAATATTTTTTTAAATATATTTTAAAATATTTATTTAAAAAAAATAAAAAAAATAAATTTGTATTAGTCATAATGAGCCCTGTGATTTGATATATTACATGATACGTTAGAAACAAGTTTAATTTTTTATTTTCCATTTAATTCTTTAATTTGCCCCCCAAAATGAATATTAGGGGTTTCTCCTTATTTTTCCAGTAAAGTTCAGGTGAGGCGCTATACCTATTTTTTTTTTTCAAAATTTTACAGCTTGTGGTTTCGGAGATAAGGGGGGGAATGGGTAAAATTTTTTATATTTTTGTTAATAACTTTTAATTAATTTATTTTAAAAATATGAAAAAAATATATTTGTTTTCGTCATAATGACCCCTTTTATTAGATATATAACATGATGGGTTAGAAATAATTTTAATTTTATATTTTCCATTTAATTCTATAATTTGTCCCCCAAAATAAATATTAGGGGTTTCTCCTTAATTTTCCAGTTAAGTTCAGGTGAGGAGCTATAACTCAATTTTTTTTCAAAATTTTCCAGCTTATGGTTTCGGAGATAAGGGGGGGGAATGGGTAAATTTTTTTATATTTTTGTTAATATCTTTTAATTTATTTATTTTAAAAATATGAAAAAAATATGTTTATTTTCGTCGTAATGAGCCCTTTCATCTGATATATAACATGATGGATTAGAAACAATTTTAATTTTATATTTTCCATTTAATTCTGTAATTTGCCCCCCAAAATGAAAACTAGATGTTTCTCCTTATTTTTCCAGTAAACTTCAGGTCAGAACCTATGAAATTATTTTTTTCAAAACTTTACGTTTTATAGTTTCGGAGATAAGGGGGTGGGAATGGATAAATTTTGGTATATTTTCTTTAATATCTTTTTAATAAATTTTTTTTAAATATGAAAAAAATATATTTGTGTTCATCAGAATGAGACCTTTCATTTGATATATTACATGATGAGTTTGTATTTTTTTTATTTTTAAATTTTTTTTAATTCTATAATTTGCCCCCCAAAATTAATATTAATGGTTTCTCCTTATTTTTCCTGTAAAGTTCGGGCAACGTTCTATATTTTCTATTTTTTTCAAAATTTTAGGTTCAGTAGTTTCGGAGATCAGGGGGGGGACGGTCGATTTTTTTAGTTCTTCCCCCCAGAAGTACCCCTTAAATCAAAATTTCTTCTTTTGCGATATTTGCTCCTAATCAAGTCACCAAACTATACCTTCATACCAAATTTGAACCTCTTCCGTCCAGTACTTTAGCAGAAAATTGCTGTGATGTGACAGAGGCAGAAATCCTGAGTGATATTATAAGGGTATCCGTATACTGTATATACGGAACCCTAAAATGGCTCTGTATATTAAAATGAAATGGACATTAAAAGGATACAAACAACCTAAAAAAATTGAATAATTTATTAGTGTTATGTCAGACTGACTTTGTCGAAAAATTAGGTTGACAGGTCAAGGTGATCTTTTTATTTCAGAAAATCATTTTGAGCAATATCTAACATTAAAAAAATGTTTTTGGGAAATTCAAATGGAAATAAACATATAACAAAAATAAAAAATCAAATCAATAATAATATTTGAATGAATTAAATAATATTTTAAAAGATGGTGAATAATGATTGCAACATAAAACCAATATTAGAGGCAATAGAAATTTTGTAAGGGTGATTCAAGTATCTAAAAGAAATATGAAAAATCAAATGTAATTTAAAGGATTTAAAATGAACATATACACATAATCTGTAGGCTTGATACATTACAATGAAAGCATTTATTGAAAAGAAAATATGAAAACTTACCTTAAATTCGAGACATAAATAATCCATATGACATTGGAGTAGTACAGATTTAGTAGTAACTTCATATTTTAGGCATAATAGGGGAAATAATTCAAAATTTTAGAATCGTAGTAAAGTATTTTGGGGTAAATAAACTTTGAAAATATGGTATTTCCACATTAAATAACCAATCCAAAATTAGATGTCATCATAAAACTTTGGAACAAGATTTTGACAGATCTACCGATCGAAATACGTTGAAATTCATAGGGTAAAACAACTAAAAAGACAGGTGGGCAGATGAACACAAAACACGAAAAGTAGAAATTTGCAATTTTAAAGAAAAGTAGAAGGTATTTTAGGAATCTGTTTAGATAGGGAATTAAATATCAAAAAAGGATATAAAAAGGGGATTTCAAAAATGTTGATTTAAAAAGTTTAAAATCTGCAGTTCTATTTTAAAATTAAAAACTATAAAAGCAAGAACTGACAGCATTAATAGAAGAGTCTAAGCTTGCAAGTGAAGCAGTAAACATTGTTAGCGGGTATAAAGCGACAGTTGTCAAAGTAAAAAAGTTTACAAATCCAAAGATTTTGTTAAGTAGTGATTTAAATAATCATATTCAAGAATAGTGAAAGTTTAATAGTACTAGTTAAATGGGAAATGTACTAAAATCTAGAAGCAGAAAGTATAGCAGCAGTTAACATCAAATTAAGAAACCAGTTTGGGAATAAAGTGTAAAGCAGTTACATTGGTAACAGAAATCATTTGGCAGTAAATAGTAAGGTCAGTAATCATTGGTAGCAGAAATATTGCAGTAGATAGCAGCATATAAGACATTATTTGAGGTGAGACAGCAGTCATCAACACAAGCATTTTAAAGGGATAAAGTGAGACCACCTTAAAAAAAGTTTTTGAAGTGAATCAGGTATTTGCTATTGAAATTATTTAAACCATTTATTTATTTGAGTTTTTATTTACATTAACAATTAGATATTTAAAGAACATACATTTGGGAAATAATCATTTTAGTAACGGTATAAAATTTGGATATTTAAAAAAATTGCATTTGAATGATCATTGATCTTAAAATTTAATTGTTGCAAATAAATTAGAATCATTTCGAAAACGCAAATCTTCTTAGATTAATCATAAATTTAATTATAAGGTGTTTGGTTTTCATATTTTGATATTTGTTTTATTGATTTGATTTATTTATTGTTATTGATTTTGTTTGATGTTCATGATTTTTATTTAAAATATTTGAAAAGGGTTTGATAATATATAATAAATAAAATTGGTTATTTTATTATTGACAAAAGGTCAATTGGCGCATTCACAAAAAAATAGTCTAAGGAGCTGGAGCAGTCTGTTTAAAGAAAAGAAAATGGTTTGGAGTTTTTACAGAGTGGACAATTTTGAAAGTAAAAATAAATAAAAAGTCTAATCACACCACGAAGTAAAAATTCCATTAAAATATATAAAGGATGCCTCTTTTAAACATAAAGACAGCGTGTACTGAACATAAAGTGTTATTTTAGTGTTTTACATGCAGGAAAACGGCATATTCGTGTTCCGAATTATCTTCTCACCTGTAAGTGTCAGATCATAAACGTAGTAATTGGGTTTAACAAGAAGCCATTTAAACAGTAAATATAACTACATTTAACGCGAATAAATAAATGTTTTAATAATTACTGTTACATATTACTAATTAAGCGACTTTTTGTTATTGCGCACATCTTTTAATGGATTTTAATATATTTATATTGGTGGATTTGGGACGTTGTTGTATACTTTTGAATCTGAATAACAATACCTTTAATTCAATGCTGATTAGACGCTACTCTTAAAGTCAAATTATTTGTAAACAAATATATTTGTGTCTCTTTCTATTTTTGTCTCATGTTTCAACCCATATTTCGTTCGGTGGTATATAAAAGTGTAGGGTCCATTTATATTAGTATTCAGTGACTGTCAGGTTCTTACTTCCTACATTCTACGTTATAATTTGGCGGTGCGGTTTCGTACAATTTGTGCTATGGAATGTGGTAAGGAGTTAAAGTGATTTTATATTTCCTGAATAAACACTATTTAAGTTTCAATTGAGTTGCAGATTACAGAAGCTAAAGAAATGTTACTTAATGATATTTGAAGTGTAAAATGTGGGTGAATATTTTACATACCATTTTCAGGAATTGTGCATTCTCTCTTTATCAGAACACTAAAACAGGTTGTGCAGATTACAAATTTCTAAGGCAACTTAAATTTTTAGACCTTTGATAAGAGCAGTTTTATGGTTTAATATAAATGTCATTTATTACTTTGAATATATATATATATATATATATATATATATATATAAACAAGAAAATAACTTCCTAAGTGTATTCATTATAACCCAGTTTGGTAACAATTAATCTTCGTCGCACCACTATACGTAAGAAATAAGAAGTAAGTCGAACGACAAAAGTGGTAATTCGCTCGTCATAACATTAGATAAAAAAGTGATAGGAGGAATGAAAAGCTAATTATAATCCACTGGAAATTGTGGGAACATGAAAGAGAAGAAATAAGAACATGAGTGAGACGGTCTATATGGATGAACATCGAGTCACTATAGTATTGTCCGTCTGTTGCATCTAAGTTACCGGAAATAGATTTCCAAATTGATCCCAGTCCATTAATGAGTCGGCGTTTCTTTCTGTATATTTGATGTTAATAGATTTAGATATTTGTTTCAGGAGGCTTACGTGAGTTTGTACTTTGGATTTGAAGATTTTAATGTTGGTTTTGTTGTCGCTAATAGTTTGTAAAAGTCTGTTCAGTATATTGTCGTTGTTAGAAATAGTGTCTCGAAAGGGGTTTAGATCTTTGTAAACAAGGAGTGTCTATTTGTCATTAGAAATTTTAAGGGTTTCTCTTTCATGAAAGAAAACTTCTATAGTACCTATTGTTAAAAGGCGTAATGGAGTACTGTTGAAGGTTCACGAGTGAAAACAGTCCACAGAATCTGAAAAGAAGGGATTTATTAAAAATAAGGTTTTAGACTGCCAAAGTTAACTTTAGTTATTTGGTTTGTTTGCAAGTTTATCACCGTGGCAGAGTTCTTTGGTATTGCGGTAATTTCGAAGGGGCCGTTGAATTTGTTTTCGGCTTTGTTTTTGATTTGGGACTCTTTTACGTAGACTTTGTCGCCTACTTTGTAATCGGGTTGTTTAGTAGAAACGTTCTTTCTGTCTTTCGGTTTTAGCACGGGCGAGTCTGTAATAATAGTCCATTCTGTTATTTAGGTCTCTTAAGTATTTCGAAATAAGTTTTTCCTGGTTGTAAAGGGTTTCTGGAGGCCTACTTGAAGTGTGCCCAAATATAAGTTCATAGGGCGTGAAACCGGTGGTTTTGTTTTTTGTGTTATTGTAACAGATGATGGCATAAGGGAGGACGTTAAATGGATGTTCGTCTGGATGTTCCGCTGTATTTGCCCGTTATCATTTCTGCTAAGGTTGCGTGAAATCTTTCAATAGAACCGTTTGACTCGGGTGTTGAACGCTGGAGAAAGTCAGTTGTATGTCGTATAGTTGGCATAAATCCAGAATTAAGGTGTTGTCAAATTCACGTCCATAGTCACAATGGATGCGAAGTGGAGTTCCGTAATGTTGAAAGAATATCAGAAGGGTGTTTACGACAGTTGAAGCTGTTTTGTCGTTAATGGGGTAGGCTTGTGTAAATTTCGTAAGTTCGTCCCTAATAGTCAGTGCATGATTTCTAGATGGATATTCGAAGATGTCAATGTTAATACGTTCAAAAGGGGTCTTGGGTGTTTCCGTAATAACAAAAGGTGCACTTAAGTTTTTCCTACAGAACTTTACCATTTGGCAAGTTTTACAGGATTTGATAAATTGTTCTACAGTTTTAATTAAGCCGGTCCAATTGTATTTTTCTCTAATACGTCTGATGATTTCGGTAATGCCACGATGGAGCTTGTTTTTACCAGAGTGGTATTGTTGTATTATTATAGGAATTTCGTCTTCGGTAGGAGTTGTAACAATGTTTTGGCAGATTTTTAGTTTGATTTCTTTGTCGGAGAGAATGAAGGATAAAATTTCACGAATGGGAAGTTCTATGTTATTTTCTAGGCAGTATGTTTCGGAGTCGTTGAATTGATCTTGGTTGTTATAAATAATTTTGAAAAGATGTGAGACGACAGTTTCAGGGTCATAGGGCAAAGGTACAACTAAGTATTTTCTATGCCTGACAGATTTACTGGCCATGATGTTAAGAGTGTCATTACTGAAATTAGGTTCTTCTTCGATAAAGTCATGTAAGTCGTTAATTTGGTTTTGCCAAAAGAATGTAACTATGCATTTGTGGGACTTGTCTAGAATACTCTCTTCGAGGTGTCATTCCTTTGTACGCAAGACAATATATATTATATATAAATATAATTTATATATTGTTTCTGGTCGGGAACATTCATCAGTTGCGCCTTCCACAATTGAATGTCCTCTCGAACACTTCTTTATGCATTTGATGCATTTCGTTAAATTTGAAAACGCGAGATGTAAGAAAATCTTGAAAATCGTAGATGTCGGTCTTACATCTCGCGTCTTCAAACTTGTCTAGAAGTTGAGAATTATCCAATCCAATATTTCCATTTTAGAGGAATCGATTATTGACTCGATTAAATCGATTAAACTCAGTGATAATTCTTTCGTCATGTTCGTCGTCATTGTCAGAGTTTTCAGGTTGTTCGGAGTCAGTTTCGTTGTTAGCGAAAAATTTTGATTTTGGAAAGGAAATCAACACATTGCTTGAAATGGTTGATTTTGATGCGAGAAAGAGCATCTGCGTTTTGGTTTACTTTGCCGGGCTTGTACTCAATTTTATAATTGTATTCCTCTAGCTTATAGCGCCATCTGGCTAGACGACTGCCAGGATCTTTGATCGAAAAGTGACAAGTAAGCGGACGGTGGTCACACAGAAGTGTAAACCTTCTCCCAAAAAGATACGGTCTGTAGTGCTTAACAGCACAAACTATGGCTAACAATTTCCGTTCGATGGTGGAATATCGTGTCTCTACAGCACAGAGGGTCCGAGAAGCGTATGCAACAGGGAGACCTTTTCCCACAGGGCCTTGAGAAAGAACCGCTCCAATTGCAAAATCACTAGCATCAGTAGTGTGCCGGAAAGGTTCTTTAAAGTTTGGATATATCAGGATTGGGTCAGATACAAGGGCTTGCTTCAGTTCATCGAAGGAAGACTTGCAATCTGCGTCAAACATGAATTTGACGTCTTTTTGGAGTTTAGTCAGAGGTTTACAGATCTTCGCAAAATTTGTTATGAAGCGTCTGTAATACCCAGCGAGACCAAGAAAAGATTTGTTGACTTTCGCAGTTTGGGGTTGCGGAAAGTTCTGAATACATTCAACCTTTGAAGGGTTTGGTTTTACACCTTCTTGTGTGATAAGATGGCCAAGATAAGCCACTTCTTTACGAAATTCGCACTTATCACGTTGAATTTTGAGGTTAGACTTCCGAAGTCGTTTAAAAACCTCTGTTAACCGGGAAATATGTTCATGGATGGTCGGAGAGTAGACGATGATATCATCCATGTAGACGAGACAACGTTCATTCTGTATACCCAGAAGAATATTGTCCATGACCCTTTGAAAAGTAGAAGGTGCATTTTTTAATCCAAATGGCATACGAACGAATTCGTAATGACTATTTTCGACAGAAAAGCCAGTCTTAGGAATATCTTCCTCTTTGATTTCCAACTGGTGGAACCCGGAAGCGAGATCCAGTGTCGAAAAGTATTGACACTTTCCAAGTTGGTCGAGAAGATCGAAGATATTTGGCAGAGGATATTTATCGTCTACAGTCAATTCATTTAATTTCCTGTAATCGATAACAACTCGCCACTTTTGTTTACCAGAAACATCGAGCTTCTTGGGGACGACCCATACAGGGTAGGACCAAGGAGATGAGGAGTGCCTAATGATACCTTGTTCAAGCATTTTTCCAATTTGGGTTTTCACTTTCTCTTTATGAACTTGAGGATATCTATATGATTTAGTGAAAACGGGCTTTGCATTTTTCGTATCAATCCAATGTTTAACCTCGTTAGTGAAAGTCAAGACGTCACCTTCAAGATAGAAAATGTCTTGAAATTCCAAACAAAGATTAGTGATTAGTTCGCGTTCTTCGTCATTGAGATGTTCAGTTCTAATTTGTTGTCTAATAGTCGAGTTTCTGTCTGTGTATTGAGAATCATGATAGTCATCGGTGTTTAAATTTAGAAGAGGGTGAGTTTTGTCAAGTGGTTCCAGTTTTAACTCAGAAAAGTTTACTGTTTTGGGCATCGCGTTAGCATTGATGATAGAAGTTAGAAATTCACCATTTGCGTTAATGTGTACGAGTGTGTTTGGAAGTCCTACTCTGTCAATTTCTTGAGTTGGTAAGATGGCGTCGATGTTAGAAAGATCGCATTTAAGTTTAAAGTTTTTTTCTGTGCTTGCTCGATGGTTATTTTCTTTTGTGTTGGTGTTTGTGAATTAATATTTGGCTTAACGTTGGGTGTGTCGAGTACTCTTGTCACGGGTTGATTGTTATCGGGGACTTTGTGTAAAGGGATGGTTTTAAAATTGCTTATTAGCTGTTTAGATTTTAAGACAACTATGCATTCATAGTGTTCAAGAAAATCTAAACGCAGTATGCCGTCAAACTCAATGTCCAAATCGTATATGAAAACTTTATGTGGGTTACGTGGAGCCAATGGAATTAGGGTAGATTGTAAAATAGGGCTTTTTTCATGGGTAATACCTTGAATCGTTACCCTTTCAGGAGATCCTTTGGTGAAATTTTTTACGGTATTTTCTTTGAAGATAGAGATACCAGCTCCGGTATCAATAAGTAATTTGAATTTAGAAGAAGCGTCAAGAATATAATATAGATTTTTAGAGTTCACAGTAAGAAGAGCTTAAAGAAATAGTTGCTCCAGGAAGTCGGGGTTCAAGTCGTCCAGATTCAGGTTTTGAATTTGGGTTTCGACTACGCACAAAGTTGTTGTCGAGTCGGGAGCTTGGTCTACGCTCGGAAGCGCCAGAAAATCCTGATAATCGTGAAAATTAAAAGGCTCGACAGGGGAATCGTCAAAAGTTTCTTCTAAGCCAGAATAATTTTGACTATCATCCTCGTAATAATAGGTGTTGCTATTATCACTATAATAGTTCGAATATTGAGTGTAATCATCACTTTGGTGTTGATTAAAATGATGCGTCCTTTCAGGACGGTTATTGGGATTGTTCTGTATGACCGAAGGTTGAGAATAATTCGGGTTCATTTGAGACCTAAAGGGGGAAGATTTGTGGACGAAACTGTTGTCCTTGTTGAACCGGGGGATTATTTGAGAGGAGGTTTGGCCTTGTTTGTTGGTTAGGTCCAACAGGATTTGGCCTATGGTTTTGATTGAATGTTTGAGAAATGTTTTGATTTTTCAATCGGCAATGTACGGCTATGAGGCCTAATCGACCACAATGAAGACAATTAAGAGGTTGTGTCGGCTTTCGTGCTTGGAAGTTGTGTTTGAGAGGAACAGATTTGTTCATTTTTTGATCCTCGAAATAAGAAAGTTGAAGCTCTCTTCTAATCCGGGAATGTGCCTCTAGAAGGTCTTTAGGATTACTGGCACGTATAACCTGACCTAAACGGGGTTCTAATCCCGTAAGAAGGGTGTTCATAACCATTGTATCTACTAGATTGGTCTGGGCGTCTTTTTGTTCTGGACTAAGCCCAGCCGTTTTGTGGATGCAGGAGTGCATTTTCGCACTCAATACTTGGAGTCTATTGTAAAACGTTAGTGGAGACTCGTTCGGAAGCTGCTTTAAACGTTGCAGGTCGTGAATAAGGGAAGAGAGATCACGAGAATCTCTAAAGTGTAGGGTCAAGAGTTGTTTGATTTCAAGGTACGATCCGGGGTTCCTTGAATTTATCAACTGCGCCGCTTTCTCTTTGAGTTTATTTTTGATATGGATCACTAACAAATATTTTTGATCCGCCGTAGACATATTATATGCGCAACTACACGCATCTATAAAGGTTCCCAAGGAAATTTGGTCGCCTTCAAATTCGGGTATTACGGAAAATATTTCCGTTAACCGATATCTCTCGGTTTCGGTGGTAACCGGAGTTGGTAAAGCTTGTGCCATTTTTATATTAATCGATATAAAAGAATTGGAACTAAGATGTAAAAATAAAATGTTAAAAGTTGTAGAAAATTAATGAACTGTATAATACGTTAGTGGGAATTAGCGATTGTTTGAACGATAGAACAGTATGGTATAAAATGTAAAGCAATTAAAATCTATAGTTTAAATAAATCAATTAATCAAATGGATAAATAAATCAATAAAATACGTAATAAATCAAATATATCAATATCAATAAAAATAAATCAAATAAATATATCAATAGAATAAAATAAATCAGTTAATGAAATAAATCAATATTTCATTTGAATCAAATATATCAAAAATTAAAAATCAAATAATAAAATAGATTATTTACAATCAAATCAAATATTTACTTAAAACAAATGACGATTCACCATTACTTTCATCAACAGGAACATTGAAAGCGCCGTGTTCTATGTTTGATTGCAGTGAGGACTTCTTCCAGGTTCGTTGTTCCGTTGAGGGATAGGAATCCGCCGCTACCAGTTAGAGTACTCGTGTTCTAGTAACGTTAGACGGATCCTACTGACTGCGCCAATTTGTTATATCACACTTTCAAAATTTCTCTTTTTAAAACAGATTTTATTTAAAGTTACACAATTAATCACTTTTAATATAAAACTTGAAAATAACTATAAAAAAAATAATAAAACTTTATATAACAATTAAAAAGACAAAATGAGTGTTAAACTAAACTAGACAGAACTGTAAGTAATAATGAATAATGATTTAAGGCAAATGTACAATTTATAACCTAAGAACGCTGACTAAGGTGTCGCAGCGCTTGCAGTTCTCACGAATGTTCGTCTGCGGGTAACTAGAGACGACACGTGTTATGCTGAGTCAGCTGGGAACTTGTTGCTTGGTGTTTTCATATAAGTCGATGGAATTAACTTATATAACACACACACACACACACACACACACATATATATATATATATATATATATATATATATATATATATATATATATATATAGTTGTTTTTAAGTTTTCGCGGGCACTAAATGTTTTAGGTGGTTTCCGGGAATTCATCCGCGTAGTTGATAACTGATCCCTGCCGGGATCGATGGTAAAATGACGACGTTTCGGCAGAGTCACATCTGCCCTCTTCAGGTCGGTTCGCATAATTCTCGTAGCTTTCTGCTTTCGCTTCTAGTTACTCGAATACTAAGATTTTCTGAAGCGAGAGCGCTGTTATATAGTCGCGGCTTGGCGCCGAGCCGCGACTATATGACTAGAAGCGAAAGCAGAAGGCTACGAGAATTATGCGAACCGACCTGAAGGGGCAGATGTGACTCTGCCGAAACGTCGTCATTTTACCATCGATCCCGGCAGGGATCAGTTATCAACTACGCCGATGAATTCCCGGAAACCACCTAAAACATATATATATATATATATATATATATATATATATATATATATATCTTAAATCACTTAATCCCCACTCTTCAACTTCAAATTCAAACCAACTAAAAATCTAATTTTACAGTTAACTGAGTTTTTAGGGCGCAATAAAAGTCAAATATCTAATGGGTTATTGGTTATTACTATGTTAGCAACGTAGATATGCTAGCTATCTTATGCAAGGTTTATAGTCATTGTCGCTAGCATCGTTTGGTATATCACGGGTTGCGCACATACCAGCTGCGGGCCGTAGTATGACGACCTCTGATCTATTTCTCGTGGGAGGTAACGAGATATATGCTACACTATGGAAAATGGATATCAACACCAACACCAACAACAAGTTTGAGAAAAGAACAGCTAATGCAAAAATGTAATCAAAAGATCTTTGCAAATAAAAGAAGATTTCAAAATCTTACAAAAATTTGTTCAAAGCGAATTACTCCTACCCAAATAAATGAAGATGTACATAACGCTAAGCATTAGTTTCCCTCGAGATTTCACCATGAATAGTCTTATTATCTATTGTAAGCTTTGTGACGCAGTTTCAGAATTTCTTTGGTGTTTCAACAATGATGTCATATTACAGTCATCAAAATGTAAAAAGTGTTCTGATAGTTTCAAACTGGTTTCACCTACTCAAAAAAGTGAAAACATTATAAAGAATGCAGATTTTTTACCATGTGGAAGTTCAAAATACTATGATGCTTTCTACTATCTATCAGAGGACAAATTTGCCTACGATCATCTACCTAAGGATGAAGTTTCATTGCCAATTCTCTTTCTCGAGATGGCAGTAAACTACCGCTTAGGGGATGGACGACGATTTGAAAAAGGTGAAGAAGGACTTGTAAACCTATATGAAATTGAAAATTTTGTTATTGAAAATTCGAACAATATGTAAATTAAACTATAAAAATTAATGTTTTTTTCTGAGATTAAATCTTTGTTTGTTGTTTATATCTAAATAAATTGAATTAAAAATCATCCCTTTTTTTATTTCATCTAGAATAATACTTAAAAGAAAAATAAATGACTCATTAGCTCAGTTGGTTAAAGCATTAAGCTAATCATTAATATCATAAGTTCAAATCTTACATGGGTCATTTTTTTTTCTTTTACCTGGTAATTATAAGCTTATTTCAAACTAAAATAACAAAGTAAAGAAATTTCTAAAAAGTGTAAAACTATTAAGCAAAGAGAGTTAAGTAGTGTACGTGATAAACAAAGACAGCAAAAAAATACATTCTACCGAAGAAGAAGAAGAGATCAAAACTACTGATAAGCGATACGCTAGGTTAGCCCACCCCTCGTACAAGCCAGACAAGGACAGCCTTGGCTAAACAAGGATAGACGAACAGCTAGTGAAGAAGAAGAGATCAAAACTACTGGTAAGCAATACGCTTTTCCCAGCAAACCCTTCTGGTTATTGGCGATCTCTTCACCATCTACGTCTAGCCAAATTGTCACTTTTTGTCAGCTTTGTCACACCTAAGATGTCCCTTTGTCACCCTAACCATTATTTGCGACAATTTTTTGGTGACAAAGTGACAACCTACCCTCTGGACATTGGTGATGCCATTCTACAAGAACTGGGGACCCCCCTTATGACTTGCAGAATTTGTGGTACATGCCATCGAGGTGTCACAAGATCCCGCTACCTTATCTACTATCGCTCTTGAAGCAATGTCCCTTGGTTATGTGCCTCCAAATATGTCCATGGCTTTTGCATTTGCGAAACACTATTACCAACAAAAACTTTAAACTAACGTATCGATGCTAGCCACGTCCGAACAACCTTGGAATCACAACAAAAAATTACATTGTTTGGGGTAAAATCAATACACTATGTAACTGCTGTGAATAATCTCTCTGCAATCGTAGCTCCAAAAAACTTCAATCTTGCCTTAAGAAGTGCCACCCGCGATTTGTAACATAGTATACGTGTATGATGATTTTCCCTTACATCTGTGGATCTTACATAAATACATGCACCATATGCCTTTTCAGAGCAACTAGAGAAACAGTGTAATTGTATTTTGGTCGGGTCATCATAAATGATGCGACGAGGGATATGAATAGCGGCCTTATGTGCTCAACTAACCCTACCCAACAACGACTGATTTCCCTAGGCACTTCTTCATCCCATTCCAAATTTCGCAACTGGACCAAACACACCTAAGGGGTCGTGCGTGCTATAACAGAGAATATGAACCACTTGGTAATTGTCAACCCTTCCCAGAAATGCGTTTCGCCACAGCCCCCAAAATGAAGAATATCCTCTTCTGAGCTCCAATAAATGACATTCAGAATAGTTCATAATAATATTGTCTCAAAACGAATTATGTGGCACAATTCAGTATTTAAAAATTTAAGTACAAGACAATTTGTTTAAATTTCCGAATGTAGAATGTTTATGCACACTTTCGTTATGATGTCTTCGACGTGATTGAGTATATCACACTGTTGTATCGTTCAAAATTGATGAGTCAAAAAAATTATTTCGTATTATTATTTATAAATGTTCAATATGATTTTTCAGCTAATAAGCACCAAAATCACAAACAGAGCAGAACATCTGGACAGTTTAATTTTATTTCGGTGTGGTAAGTACTGATCACTTATAATCAAATGAACTATTACACTTTTTATATAGTTTGACTATTGCGTTTGAGAGCGGTTTTAAAAAAGCTTTGGCAAAATGACTACCCGCAGAACCTTACTATTTGAAACAAAGATGAAATCTTCTATCTATACTATTTTAAAATTGTTGTTGCCTCTTTGTTTGTTTATTTATTTGTTTGTTTGTTCTGGCATAACGTTAGAACGGTTGAACTGATATTGTTGCAAAGCCTATAATTTGGCTTAAAATCTGGTATACATTTCATTTACCCTAAATTGATAGAAACGATAATTATTGCGAATAAACTTCTATGAAGTTGGGTAACACAAAATTACTTTATTGGTTTCACCAAACGCACCAAATATTAGATATTTGCCTTAGCATAGCTTTTATTCAAAATTCGGAATATGCCAGTGAAACAAACATTCTTCGATTGAAACAAAATCAACTGACACATAAAGCGTAATTTTACAGGGTGTTACATAAATAGGATAGGTGAAACATAGAGCGGAGTAGAATTGCATAGGTTAAAAAAAATAAAAAACAAATTGTATTACCTGGTTCATAAGCAGCTGCATATATATAATGTGGTTGAAATAAGGGGGAATAGAATTAGTTATATGTGGTGATCCAAACAAGTTATATTGGTTGGGCCATAATAACTGCACATACCAGAAGGTTGAAAAACGGATGTATTGGAATTCCGTTAATAATGGGGTGAAATATGTTCCTGACTTATTATAGTTATGAAATGGTTTGACAAAATGTTAAAAGCAGTTGTTTGTACAGGGTTGTTGAACTATAAAATGATGTGGAATTATAGTTCATAGGGTGGTTAAAAAAATATGTTGTATCCATAAGTAGTTGCATATATAGGAAGGTTGAAATATAGTGTGGAGTAAAATTCTAAGTATACAGGATGGTACAAAAATGTTATATTAGTTGGCCCATAAATAGTTACATATACAAGGGTGTTGAAATATAAAGTGGAATTATAATTATCGAGGGTCCGTAAAAAATGGTAGAAATTTTTTTGTTATTTAGGGTAGAACATGAGCAGTTGCATATAAGGCCTATCTGAAATATGGGGCAAAATAAAGTTAAGTTACACAGTGTGATTCAAACGAGATTAGAAAAAGTTGCATATGAAGGGAGATTTAAATGAAGAAATTATTTAAAAAAATATGAGGATTATAAATAGCGTAGCTCATAATCAGTTGCACAGATCGTATAGTTAGAATATAGGGTTGAGTAGAGTTATTGTTAAGTATTTAAAAATGTTATATTTGGTTACCAATAACAACACCACAAAAAAAAGTCTTGTGCATCGGACTACATACACAGCTATGTAGGCTTATGTTTTTGAGGTCTCTGAATCCGAATCCGAGGTCAGTTTAACCTCTTCAGGTCAGGGTCAACGTCATTCCAAGGTCAAATTGCCATAATCTAATTTAAAAATCTGAAAAAATCATATAAGTGTTTTTGGTGTCGCTGAATCCGGGGTCAGTTTGACCTCAACAGGTCAGGTACAAGGTCAAGTCAAGGTCAAGTCTCCAAAATCTATGCAAAAAATCTCAAAAAAATCGTACATATGTTTTTTGGGTCGCTAAATCCGAATCTGGATTCAGCTAAAGTGTTACTCCAAAGTCATACTGAGATATTTCTGATGTCAATGACATCGAGTTTTTTTTTGTTCTAGTCTATTGGTTCAACTACAAGGCAAGATGGAATTACCTTGAAAGAAATTAACGAAACAAATTGTAGTTTATTTTTATTTTAATTCAGTCATTATTATATAATGATTTCGACACTGACTTTTTTTGATTAGATTATGGCAATTTGACCTTGGAATGACCTTGACCCTGACCTAATGAGGTTAAACTGACCCAGGATTCAGATTCAGAGACCCCAAAAACATGAGCCTACATAGATCCGGTCCGATGCACAAGATTTTTTGTGTAGGACTGTATAATCAGCAGCACATACAGGAAGGTAGTAATGCAGATTGAAGTAGAGATAAATATACAAGGTGATCAAACAAATTTTGAAAAAATTTTTTATATAGGGTGTCCCATAAGCAGTTGCAATTTTGGTTAAATATATTGGGAATTGATGTATTTATACTTATATGGGGTGGTATAAAAAAATTTATACTGGATAGCCGATAAGTAGTTTCATATACAAGATGGTTGAAATGGAAAGTGGAGTAGAATTATAGTTAAACAGGGTGAAGAAAAAAATGTTAAGAAAAATGTTGTAGGATTGAACATTGCATACATGCAACATCTGAAACATGTAGCGAAGTAAAATTATAGCTATAGAGTGTGATTAAAATAATGTTAGAAAACGTTGCATATAAAGTGTGGTTGTATATTTCAACCACACTGGAGAGAATTTATACTTTACATAGTGGTTTAGAAAATATCTGGAAAAATCGTTTTAAAGCTGAGCCCATAAGCATTAACACAGATGAGGTAGTTGAAATATAGAGAGGAGTAGAGTTATAGTAAAGTGTTTTAATGATATTATATTGGGTGGCCCATCAGCAGAGATGGTGGTTGAAATATTTTGTGGAGTAAAATGATGGCTATGGAGGATAACGAACGGATGTATTCCCGGATTAATATTTCTTCATATTGGCCCATCCGTGAAAGCCTACGACTGGACATATATATATATATATATATATATATATATATATATATATATATATATTATATCACACGTCAATTAACTTACTTTTCAAAAAGAATGTATTAAAATTAACAAAAGAATTACAACTTTAAAGTAAAAAAAAACAATTTTATGACAAAAATTCTAAGTAATAATGAATACCGTAGAAGAGAAACTTTACAATATACGAGTTTAAATATGCTGATTGGGATATGATAAAGGTGATAAAGAGTGTAAATCTCAGGATCAACTAAAGGAATATTAAGTAGAAAAATTATTTTAGTGTTGATTTGAAAAGCTTCCAATTCTATCAAATCGATGTACTGAGCAACGTTTGAACTGCAAATAGTAAGTGGAAAATTATTTTCATGAAGTGATTGAGAAATTTTTTGAAGGGAATCTACCAAATCTACTGGGGTTCACATTGAACTATGTAAAATTTTTAAGCGGGCGAAAGAGACTGCAGTTAAAACATCATCGATAGTGTTTTCGATAAATATGTAACTCTCCATTGGGCTTTCATACAGATCCAAGATCTGAGAGGTATAGTTAACACGGCAATTCTCACGGATGTCGACGGCGCCGTAATATGACACTACACGTGTCGCTGAGTCAACTTGGAATTTTGAATTGTCGTTGCGATATAAGTTCGTGCTAAGTTCACAGGATAAACTTACATAACCACTCCCAAAGTTGATGGTACAGCATCAACTTTTATGCTAAGTTTTGGACTTCCATATCGTCGGCTATGTAGCTTTCCTTTTGACTCAGGGTTTGATGGTGCTGTAGGTGGCGTGTGCTGGACAGCGGAGCTTGGTGTAGTGGTCTATTTGAACCTCTTCTGGATTGACTTCATTGTGAGGAGTATAATCACAATTACTACTAAGGTGATCGTTGTGATAGTGAGCCATATGTTTTTTCAGTTCCATACAATATTGGGAGACCTTATGGTTAGCAACATCTAGGTCTTGTAAATCTAATTCTTGTAGCTGTAGGGGCGTTAGGTTTGGCATCTCATTGACGGCTGGCATGCCGTTGCAGCGGTTAAAAGGAATTTCCACTGGGTGGTTTCTTTACGTGATAATTTGGACATCTTGCAATCGGGTTGGAGTTGCATCACTGAATTTGTCAATATGGTTTGTACAAACACAGTTATGCACCCTGACACCAAACCATTATTTTAAACACTCAACGCCGTTTCAACAACTCTAAGTTGTCATCTTCAAGGAGTAAACCCAAAACTGTGTTTTTACATTTGTGACACACCAAAGGTTTCACAGCTTTTCTATTATGATATGGTTTGTGTCACGACATCTTCCCCTTTGCATTTGATGGTGATAGCCAGTAGTCTTGAAATCGAGATCAACCAAAAGTTTACGTCAATTTCTGGGATATTATAGTCTTCTGTAAATAATATCGCACTTTTGCAGGTTGCTGGAAGCGTGCCTGGTTGTCTGAGAAGCTGACTTTCGTAGACGGCATCTTTGTCTATTGGATGTGATATGGATATGGATGATGTTTAGATAATGGTTTGCAGTCACCCAGGTCTTCGAAGAATGTGCTATAATAACGAATCGTCTCTCACAATAAATTTTGTCTTTAATGGTAGTATATGATCAAACCCTTTGATCACCCAAAATTGGGATAGGTTAAAAGTAATAAAGGGAGTAAGTCTCAGGATCAACTAAAGGAATTTTAAGTAGAAAAATGATTTGTGTTGATTTGAAAAGCTTCCAATTCTATTAGATCGATGTACTGAGCAACATTTGAACTGGAAATAGTAAGTGGTAAATTATTTTCATGAAGTGACTGATGAATCTTATGAAGGGAATCGACCAAATCTACTGGGGTTAACATTGAACTATGTACAATTTTTAAGCGGGCGAAAGAGACTGCAGTTAAAACGTCATCGAGAGTGTTTTCGATAAATATGTAACTCTCCATTAGGCTTTCACACAGATCCAAGATCTGAGAGGCATAGTTAACACGGCAATTCTCACGGATGTCGACGGCGCCGTAATATGACACTACAAGTGTCGCTGAGTCAACTGGGAATGTTGCATTGTCATTGCGATATAAGTTTGTGCTAAGTTCATAGTATAAACTTACATAACCACTCCCAAAGTTGATGGTACAGCATCAACTTTTATGCCAGGTTCTGGAGCTTCATATCGTCGATTGGACTCATGAGGCTAGGTAGTTTTCCTTTTGACTTATGGTTTGAGGGTGCTGTAGGTGGCGTGTGCTGGACAGCGGAGCTTGGTGTAGTGGTCTTCTATCCTTATCAGGAATCGTTGTCGAACAATATTTGTTCGAATGTTTTGCACTATATTCGTCGCTTGACTTTTTTTGGTAATGTCAATTGACAAGTACAACACAAAATACACAACATTATATTGGAATACTAGTTGACAAATCTGTAGACCTACTTTCTCACAGTTAGTCCTGCGGGATTGTTTTTTCTATAAGAAGGCAACTAGTGTTCCGGGCAGTTTCCACAAACTGCCCTTAGATACTACACCTTGATATTCAAGTACTTAACTTAGCTGTATTTTTCAGAAACCATTGCGAGGAGAGAAAATCCCAGATGAACATTCAAAATAATCATTTACCTCCTCAATCATTTAGAAAATATTTAAAGTTAATGAATTCAGAAATTTGTTTCAAGAGGCTCACATGTGTCTATATTTTTCGTTTAAATGATTTTGTGTTAGTTGTGTTTTTGTTGATAGTTTCTAAAATTCGGTTTAGTATAGCTTCATTATTTGACATAGCAGTTCTGAAAGGGCTGATGTCTTTGAAGACAAGAAGTGTCCATTTTTTTAAATGTGCCTTCTTCATGGAAGAAAATATAGTGTTGACGGGTGTGAGAGAGTATTGTTGGAGGTTCACGACTGACAACAGTCCACAAAATCTGAAAAGAAGGGATTCATTCAAAATAGGGTTTTAGTCTATCAAGTTAATTTTACTAATTTGGTTAATCTGTAAATCTGAGTTTTTTCGTATCGTGGTAATTTCAAAAAGTCTCTTGAATTTGTTTTCGGATATGTTTTTAATCTGAGACTTTTTGATGTAAACTTTGTCACCTACTTTGTATTCTGGTTGGTAAGTCGAAACATGTTTGTCAAATCTAACTGTAGATTTTGTTATTGATGGTCGGGGGCAAGTCTATAGTAGTAGTTCATTCTGTTGTTATTCGTTCGTCATGACCATTGGGTTATATATGATTATCGGAGTCTGGTTGTTCTGGGTCGATTTCGTTATTTGCAAAAATGTTGATCTTAGAAATAAAGTCAGTGCATTGTTTAAGTGATTGATTTTAATTCGGGAAAGAGCATCTGCGTTCAAGTTTACGCTGGGCTTGCATTCGGTTTTATTGTGATACTCCTCTAGCTTGAGGCGCTATCTGGCTAGACGACTGCCAGGATCTTTGATAGAGAAAAGTCAAGTAAGCGGGCGGTGATCGCAGAGTAAAGTAAACTTTCTTCCAAAAAGATACGGCCTGTAGTGCTTAACTTCCCGAACAATGGCTAGCAGTTCCCGTTCGATGGTGGACTATCGAGTTTCTATAACGCAGAGGGTGCGGGAAGAATATGCTATAGAAAGATCTCTTCCTACAGGGCTTTGTGAGAGAACCGCTCCAATTGCAATAGCATCAGTATTGAGCAGGAATGGTTCTTCGAAATTTGGGTATATCAAGATAGGGTCAGATAAAACGGCTTGCTTCAGTTCGTTAAAGGAATACTTGCAGTCAGCCTCGAAGATGAATTTGAGGTTTTTTTGTAGGAGTTTTGTTAGATGCCTTTAGATCTTAGCCAAATTAGGGATAGAACATCAGTAATATCCGGCGAGGCCAAGAAAAGATTTAACATCTTTAGGATATTGGGGTTGAGGGAAGTTCTGGATGCATTCAAACATTGAAGTGTTTGCTTTCACTCCTTCTTCGGTGATCGATGACCTAGGTAAGCAACTTCCTTACGCAAGAACTCACATTTGTCAGGTTGAATTTTCAAGTTTGACCCTCTGAAAATTATTTTTTTCAAACCAAATGACATAAGAACGAATTCGTAATGGCCCTTGTCAACAGAGAAACCGGTCCTGGGAATGTCTTCCTCAAGGATTTCCAACTGGTGAAACCCGCAAGCGAGATCCAGCGTCAAAAAGTACTGACACTTACCAAGTTGGTCGAGGAGACCAGAAATGTTGGGCAGAGACTATTGATCGTCTACAGTTAGTCCGTTTAACTTTCTATAGTCGATAACAACTCGCCACTGTTGCTTACCAGGAGCATCGATTTTTTTGAGGTCGACCCATACGGGGAAGGACCAACGAGAAGAAGAGTGTCTGATTATGCCTTGATCAAGCATTTTGACAATTTGAGTTTTCACTTCCTCACATTTCGGTGGTTGTGATGGCTTTCGGACTGTGAATGTGGGTTTAGAAGGAGTAGATTTGTGTATTTTTTGTTCTTCAAAGTATGACAACTGAAGTTCTCGACTGATTCGAGAGTGTGCCTCCAGAAGGTCTTTGGGATTGCTGGCACGAATTATTTGGCCTAGACGTGGTTCTAATCCTGTAAGAAGCTTGTTTGGAACCACGTTATCAACAAGTGTATTCTGAGCATCTTTCTGCTCATTGCTTAGATTTGCCGATTTTTGAATACATCATTTTGGTGCAATTATTTTCAAAAATGTATTTTTTTACGGTTTTTAGGTCATTAGTCTGTAAAAATAATCTGATAAAAACATTTTGTCATAAGATTGACAAACAAGAGGCCTTTAAAAAGAAGTAACACATGACATCCCTTCGTATTTAAACTATTAGAAGTGATATTCACCCCCTTATTGGGGTTGAAACTGAAGAGTGACCGATACGTGTAAAATCGGTCCCCCGTAAATATAATTAACCGTTTTTTTTTCTTATACTTTTAAAGTTATTTTAAAAGATATTTTGGGTGCCTATTTTTGAAATGAAAGCCCTGTATATAACTCATTGCTGTTTAAGTACAACAAAAAATTATATAGGGTGTGTCATTTGACAGTGGCCAATACAATTTTCTTATTTTAAGTGCTATATTTTATTTTTTGGATTCTCCAGAAAATTCTATAGTTCATCTAAAATGTCGTATACCTATTTGAAGACGCGAGATGTAAAGACCAACATCTAGGATTTTCGGGGAAACTAGCACATAGAGGTTCCGAATCTGGAGCCGTTCCATGTAATTGCTGTTACCCATAATTCCTAGGTTAGAATGTCACGATGAACTTTTCAGGTTAACTGCACCCGGCAGAGATATTGAATACTCTCTTCGAGGTGTCATTCTGTTCTACGCAAAACAATATATATATATATATATATATATATATATTAGGGATGTTACGAATGTCCGATTTTCGATATTCGCGAATACGAATGCGAATGCGAATTTTCTCTTCTAATATTCGCGAATACGAATGCGAATATCAGATCAAAATTTACTTATTTTGGTTTAATCAAAAATTGTAACCTAAACTGAGCTTCGTAATCATTATAGAAAGCCACTGTTCTATTTTTAATATATAAATTGAAATATCTGTGGAATTTTTGTTGTCTCACAGATGTATGAGCACAAAATTTTGTATACTAACACGAAAGCCTTACACTCAACGCTCTTTCAACAGTTAAGCTATCATTAAATTGGACTGAACCAAAAAAGTTTTTTTGATTTATGAGACAAGTTATAAGAAGTTATTATAATTAAACAGAAAAAATATATATTAAATTTATTTAAAAACAAAAATTATAAGGATTGCCAAAAAAAGGAATTTTATTGTCATTTATTAACTTATCTTATTTATGGACTCATTTATATATTTAAAAAAAAACTTTCAAAAACAAAGTGACGAACGAGTCTAACCTTTGTATAGGTTTAAAAGTAAGATTCTGCAAGCTTGTATATTTCTGAGTAAAATGAGATTGAATGCATGAGAATTGGTTCAAGAAATAACTCACTTATGACGAGGTATGTTTTAACATCCTGACAGCTAATTTCTCTTATCTTGAAACATTAACTAGGCCTAAATGCAAATTTCGCTTCGTTGGCTATCGCTACAAATTTGAATTGACAGCTGCGAAAATGGTACTAGCTAATGACGAGAAAATTCGCATCAATACTTTAAATTAGAGAATGATACATGGCGAGTTCTACCATAATTTGTTGCTAGGCGATATAATAAAAAAGCATAACTTACAATTTTGTTAAGAAATTTTACCTATCACAATTGCCAGGCGGGTGCAAAGTAGGCAGGTGCCCAAGGAGTGTAAGAACGCAAGTACGACAGTTATGGTGCTTTTATTTCAATTTATCTAACTAATAGGGTTTTATAGGCTGTGTCCCATGTAAACACATACAAAGCATTTATTGTATCCTTACTGGAAATTAAATTAGGGCTTTTGTAGCGATTTTATATTGTCCGATCGCTCAGTGGTTTGTTTTCGACTCCAGTTTCAGCGTGTACCTGTCACTTTGACGCAACTCACGGCCCGAGCCGCACAGATATGGTTTACAGCTCTGACAAAAGGCCTGCAGCTAGTCTCAGCGTTCTAAAAACACGATAAGTTGTATATTTTCCTTCCAACCAAAAAAAAAGAAACGTAAAACACCATAATTCGTTTTTTTAGACAAAGGGGCAAGTTCACTAATTATATAATGATGTCTGTGGATTTAGCAGTGCTACCCAACGAAGCAAAATTTTTTATCCGGAGATTTAAAACATACGCACCTTTATAGTGTAATAGCTTTACACATTTTTAAAACTAGAAGTGTGACTCAAGAAAGTACCAGCATATTTTAAAGTTTGTCAAAGTTTAGATATGTCTCCAATTATGTTTTTAAAAGTGATTTAAAAAATGAAGTCAACACTTTATCAGTTGCGCTCCCCTCACCTGATTGAATGTCCAGATGATTGTATCATAATTTCATTGACAGGTTTTCGTTAACCTAAGAATGCTTTGTCCTAGAATTCACAAGGAAACGGCGTTATATGCAGTATGACTCCGGATTCTGAGTCTCTGTGAGCTAGTTTTCCCTGAAACTTCCAAATCTCGAAATTCATGTTGCCTTAAACCCTATATCATGTTATGAAACTCACATAACTTGTTTAATTTTATTTAGCAATTAAATTGTTACCTGATTACATATACATGTCAGGATTCCAGAAGAAATGTATATATGTAGTGGACATTTGTGTCATCATACAACTGTTATTTCTCATTCCAAGTACAAGTTAATATTTTTTAAATCACAAGTAAGTTATACAGTGTGCAATGTTCCTAATGAGTAACATCATAATATTTACGCTTTTCATTGTCAAACATATTCGAAAAAAATTCGCATGAATAACCGCGAATGCGAATATTAAAAAACACGCTAATATTCGCTAATGCGAATGCGAATATTCGTTACATCCCTAATATATATATATATATATATATATATATATATATATATTAGATTTGGTTTCACTAAATTCACTTTTTAAAAAAAATATTTATTACAAAAAATTAATATGTTTAAGTTACAAAGACAATATTATAGGTATGAAGTTATATGAAGATAATGAACACTGAGAATTGTTTTCGGTTACATTTATAACGTAAAAATGCTGACGCTATGTCATCAGTTTCATGTGAACAAAGCGTCTACGTGATTTCTAAGAATTCTAGGAAGTTGTAATATGATACTTGTGTGAAGTCAATTACGGTTCAAGCACCTATGGTAACTTTAACGTGTAAATTGTAAGTTAGTGCACTTCTCATATTACAACTCCCCTTATACATGAAAAGTTGATGCTTTACATCAACTTTTTAATAAAAATGAAACATCTGTAAATAACAAAATATCGCTAGGAATATCAAATGGTAGTATTAACAATACAAAGGTAATTCGAAAATGAAATTAAAATTGTTAGTATAAAATATGTTAGTGTCAATAATAAGTCAATCAAACTTATATAATATAACAACGATAAATGGTTAGTAAATAATATAAAAAGGGTAATACATAAAATATGGGTACAAAAATACATTGTTATAAATGAAATGTTTATACAGTTGTCTCTGTGATCGGGTTTGGTTTTAATACTGGCCTTAGTTTAGGCAGCATTCTTAGAGACGATGAAGGCGTCGTCGGTTGGTCGGTATTTTCTTGAGCTTTTGGGCGCTCTTCAATTTTCTTTTTGATGATGTTGAAAATCATGATCGCTGAAATGATCATGACGACAGCTATTGTCGTATACGTAAACCAAGAGATGTTCTTGGTTAGGAAAGGCTGATTTATAAGACCATCTAGGTCTCTGGAGTACTGTTCTAACTTATGGTTCGCAACATCCAGTTCCTCCACGTTGATGCTGCTTATGTCGAAGGGTTTCAGCTCGGGAATTTGTACCTTTTCTGGAACTGTATCGCAACAGTTGTAAGGTACTGTAACTGTGTGATAGACTTCGGAAAGGGCTGTTTCTTTTCCAGACTCAGCCTGGACCTTAGTAACACCTACAAAGGCACTACATTCCGATTGAAGTTTTAGAATGGAGTTACGCACTAGAGTTAAAGTTGTTGAGTTCTTTTGATTGCAACTCACCACAACACGTAAAGGTTCGGAGGTCACGACAAGCTACATATTTTGTTCAAGTTTTTGGACATTGTAACCCTGACTAAAAATTACTGCACTCCTGCAATTGTCCGGCACATTTTGAATACTTTTCAGAAGTTGCACCTCACACGGTGCGTTAGAGTCTATAGGATAGGCGTATAGGTCGGGACACAATTTTCTTCTGATAGCAAGCGGTTTACACGCGCTCAAGTCCTTGATTGAAATAAACATTAAAGAGTCTGCGTTTTTCGCGAGGTACTTTTGAGTAAAAGACAAAAGGTGATGTAATCCAGTTCTGTCATCGTATATTGGGATAGGGTATAACCGGAAAAGGGTGTATGGTTGTTGTTCTACTAATGGAATTCTTAAGACAAAAATAAGATCAGAGTTTGTTTGGAAAGCTTCTAACTCGATAATTTCCAAGTATTGTCCAATGCTTGAGTATTTTATCGGTAGTGGAAGATTGTTTTTTATTAGGTTTTGCGATATTTCTTGCAATGCCGTAATGAGATGTTCGGGCGTTAAAATAGATGTATGTATGATTTTAAGACGCGCGAAAGTAATTGAATTTAGCACATCATTTAGGCTATCTTCCAAGTAAAGGTAATTCTCCATTAGTTTCTCGCATAATTCGAGCAACATAAGTTTCGTTTCGATATAGCCGACTTTATCGTTAATTTTTCCGATTGTAGTTTCTAGTTTTTTCATATTGCTGTTAAAGAGTTTTTCGTCAATTTGCAGTTTTTGGACGGTCTCGTTGAAGTTTTTAATGACAGAGGTAGTTACACTGATTTGGTTTTTGAGTAAATTTTCTATTTGTAATTGACCTTGATTGAGCCTAGTGATACTATCAGTAAAATATTTACCGTCATCCGCGTCTAAGTTTCCGGTAATTGCTTTGAAAAGAGTACCTGCGCCATCAAGTATGCCGCGTTTTGGTCTTTTGGTGTCCATATTTATTTCGATAAATTTGTCCTTAATTGTGGTGGATATTTGGTTTAGGAGATTTATATGAGTTTGTACATCTGAGCGGAAGTAATTCATTGCGAAAGATTTATAGTTAACAGTTTCGATAAGTGTTTGTAAAAGTCTATTATTTGTCGTGAAAACGTGTTCGAGGGCCGAAATATTTTTGTGGACCAAGAGTGTCCATTTATTGTTAGAAACGGTTATTTGGGCTTCGTTGTGGTAGTATATCCCTAATGTGTTATTTATAGGTTCGACTTGATATTGGGCTACTGCTGATCCGAACAGCAGGCACAACCTGAAACAGAAATTAACTTTCTGAGAACGGTTTCATCCTGTCGAAATTTACTTTAGTTTTTTGTTTGGTTTTTGGATTTAGTAATGTCGCGGAATTTTTGTGAATCTCCAGGATTTCTAAAGGACCATTGAATTTATTTTGGAGTTTGTCCTTGATTTGGGATTCTTTGATATAGACTTTATCGCCTATTTGATAATTCGGGAGATTTTCGGAAACATGTTTATCGATTCGGGCTTTCGCTTTGTGCTTCTGAACTTCTGTTCTTTCACGAGCGATTTTATAATAGTGTGTGATACGGTTGTTGAGATCTCGGATGTATTTAGTTATCAATGATTGTTGGTTGTATAGAGTTTCGGGAGTCCTACTCGAAGTATGTCCGTAAACAAGTTCGTAAGGAGTGAATCCGTGAGTTTTGTTTGCGGAGTTGTTGTATGCGATGATTGCATAAGGAAGGATGTTGAAGGGGTGTTCGTCGGGATTTTCTAATTTGTGGATTCTAATCATGTCTAGTAAGGTCGAGTGGAATCGTTCTAATGAACCATTCGACTGGGGATGTCCCACACTAGAATAGGACAGTTTGATATCAAATAGCTTACACAAATCTCTCATCAGAGCGTTGTCGAATTCCCTGCCATAATTACAGTGTATCCGTAATGGGGTACCGAAGTGTTGGAAATATAGTAGTAACGTACTAACAACGGTTTTAGCGGATTTGTCAGTTATGGGGTAGGCCTGAGAGAATTTTGTTAGTTCGTCCCTGATAGTCAATGCGTAGTTTTTTGTTGGGACTTCTAGGATATCGATGTTGACACGTTCAAAGGGTGTCCGTGGGGTTTCAGTAATGACAAGTGGGCTGTCGAGATTTTTCCGGTAAACTTTTGCTCTCTGGCAAGTTTGACAGTTTTTGATAAAATTGTCAACGTCCTTAGTCAGTCCTTGCCAATTGTATTTTTCTTTTATTCTGCGGATAGTTTCATTGATACCTCGGTGTATATTATTTTTGCCGTTATGGAATTGGTCGAGAATGATAGGTATTTGGTCTTTCTCAACCGTTTGGACGATATTTTGGCAAACTTTCCATTTTAAATCGATTTCGGAAAAGATGAACGAAAGCATTTCCAGAATGGGCAAATCTATGTTATTCTCAACACAGTATATTTCGTTTTCCGTAAACACATCTCTACTATTGTATAAAGATGCGAAAAGAATCTCGTTAACTACTTCGGGGTCAGAAGGGAGAGGGACGATGAGATAGCGTCTCTTTCTGACACTTTTGCTTGCAAAAACGTTTATTCGTGGGGTGCGAAAATCGGCATTTTCCTCAAAAATGTCCTCAATGATGTCGTGGTGAAAATCTTTCATGAGAGAACCTTGGGGGAATACAAGAATGTTTTTGTTTTCTCTGTCTAATAGTTGGCAGTTAGAAAATTGAATTTTGTCGTAGTCTATTAGTGAGACGGTCTGGTATCGCTTTACAAAAGTTCTGAACTCCTCAGAAATTTGATGGAAGTTAATGGGACTTTTTGTGTCTGGTTCTCGTGAGTCATCGTCAGTCTCGTTTATTGGGAGTACTGCAAACGGTGTTAGATGATTGTTTGTCTGAAAGGATACGTATTCATTAAAGTTGTTAACTTTAATGCGAGAGAGAGCGTCGGCATTTTTATTTACCTTGCCGGGCTTGTAGATTATTTGGTAATCATACTCCTCGAGTTTGAGGCGCCATCTGGCAAGTCTACTTCCAGGGTCTTTGATTGAAAATAACCACGTTAACGGGCGGTGGTCGGTCAGAAGTAGAAACTTACGTCCAAAAATTAGCGGTCTATAGTGCTTGACAGCCCATACTATAGCAAGAAGTTCTCTTTCGATGGTAGAGTACTTAGTCTCAGCCTTGCAAAGGGTTCTCGAGGCATAGGCTATGGGCAAATCCTTACCTATAGGACCTTGAGAAAGAACTGCGCCGATAGCAAAAGAACTGGCGTCAGTTGTGAGAATAAATGGTTCCTCGAAGTTAGGGTATATGAGAATTGGGGTAGATGTAAGAGCAATTTTTAATTGTTCAAAAGATTTAACGCATTCTGAGTCAAATTGAAAGGGGACATCTTTTTGAAGTAATTTTGTTAGTGGCTTGGAAATTTTAGCGAAGTTTGGAATGAACCGCCTATAATAGCCAGCTAAACCTAGAAATGATTTAATGTCCTTTTGGTTTTTTGGCTGGGGAAAGTTGAGAATGCAATCGACTTTTGAGGGATTTGGCTTTACGCCTTCAGGAGTTATAAGATGGCCTAGATACGCGACTTCTTTGCGAAGGAACTCGCACTTGTCGGGTTGTATTTTCAGATTGGCTTTTCGTAGTCTTTTGAAAACATCGGTGAGACGGGCTATATGCTCATGAATTGTCGGGGAATATACGATGATGTCGTCCATGTAGACTAAACATCTTTCGTTTTGGATTCCGAGAAGAATGTTATCCATAACCCGTTGAAACGTTGATGGAGCATTCTTCAGACCAAAAGGCATCCTAACAAATTCATAGTGACCATTGTCGACTGTAAAAGCAGTTTTGGGAATGTCTTTGGTGTCGATTTCAATTTGATGAAATCCAGAAGCTAAGTCGAGAGTGGTGAAATACTGGCATTTGCCGAGTTGGTCGAGTAAGTCAGATATATTTGGAAGAGGGTACTTGTCGTCTATAGTCAGTTCGTTTAGTTTCCGGTAGTCAACGACGACACGCCATTTTTGTGTTCCGGAAGCGTCCAATTTTTTTGGAACTACCCATACTGGAGATGACCATGGGGAGTTAGAAGGGCGTATGATCCCTTGATCTAGCATTTTGGATATTTGGCTTTTTACTTCTTGCTTGTGGATTTGGGGGTATCGATATGATTTTGTGAAAGATGGTTTCGCATTGTTGGTATCTATAGAGTGTTTAATTTCATTCGTAAAGGTCAGTTGGTCGCCTTCCAAATAGAAGATATCGGAGTATTCAAGACAAAGTTCTGAAATGAATTCAGATTCTTCCTCGTTGAGATGTTCTAAACGAAGCTGGTTCATTATCGTCATTTGTCTGTCATTCTCGGTTAGGTTACGTGTTTCGTTTTCAGAGAAGGTGTTTATTGTGAAATTCTGTATTGGTTCTAAATCGAGTTTGTCAAAATTTATGGTTTTGGGAATGGCATTAGCGTTCAAAACGGAAGTTAGGAATTCACCATTTTCATTGATTTTGACTATGGCATTCGGGAGACGAACTTTCTCTATTTCGATTGAAGCGAGAATAGCATCTGTATTCTTGAGGTTACATTTCAATTTACAGATTTGCTCAGTTCGAGAGTCCAAGGTAATTGTGTTGACCGGAATATATTTAGTTGAAGATGTAGAATTATTATTACGCATGATCGTATCATCCGTAACTTTGAATAGTGGCAGAGTTTTGAAATTTGTAACGAGTTGTTTCTTATTGAAATCTATGATACAGTTATAGTGTTCCAGGAAGTCTGAACCTAATAACCCATCAAATTCAATATCAATATTACAAATATACACCTTATGGGGATCGGAGATGTTAAAAGGCACTAGGGTGGATTCATTAATGAGAATTTTCTCATCTGTGATGCCTTGAATAATAACATTTTCAGGGAACCGTTGTTTAAATCGTTGGCAAGTTTCGGGCTTAAATATTGACAGTCCTGCTCCGGTGTCAATAAGGAGTTTGTATGTATTGGAAGAGTCGGTGATGTAGTAAAGGTTTTTCGAATTGACCGAAAGAAGTGGCCTTACAGAAAATTCTGTTCGGGAAAGTTTAGGTTTGGATTGAAATCGTCCAAGTTCATCGTTTGAATTTGTGTTTGGAGATCGGAGATCTCGTGATCGGGAGGTTTTGTTTCTACCGGGGTAGTATGAAAATTTTGTCGGGAAGAAAACTGTTCGCTATCGTAATACTCATCATATTGTTGGTTATAATTATCATTACAAACATTTTCGCTGGAATGATATTCGAATTTGTCGTGTTTTTGTGTATCAGGGTAATAATAGTCTGATACGGTTTTGTATTTAGTTGGTGTTTGAAAGTTCTGTTGCTCATGGTAAGAAAAATCATAGTTATGTTCATACGGATCGAATTGTTCGTTGTTTAAGTGATGAGTTTTCTGTTGTTGTTTGAAAAAACTCGGATTTGGTCTGAAATTACTAGAAGTTGGGGTTGGTCTACTTGTTGAGGGTTGTTGTTGTTGGTGAGAAAACTGAGGCCTATTATTAAAATTCGTAGGTTGATTAGCGGGCTGATTCGGATAATATGGGCGATGGCCCGAGTAATTTGGGTGAGAATTTTGGTTAGTCTGGGATTGTCTCATTCTGATGAGACATTCGCTGCTGAAATGTCTGATCTTTTTGCAAAACAGGCATTCTTTTGGGGGTGGACCATTATTCGGTTTACGAGGCGGTTGGGTGCATTTCGGTTGACTGAGAATTTTTGAGTTTCTAGATTAAACAACTGTAATTCTCTTTTAATACGGGAAATAGCGGTCAGAATATCTCTGGGATCACTGGCTCGCACAATTTGGCCAATTTTCGGCTCTAGACCCGTAAGTAGGCTAGTTAGAGCCATTGACTCAATTAAGTCAATCTGGGCCTGTTTCTCCTTTACAGTTAAATTTTGTTTATTGACAGCTGATAACATTTTTGCTTGATGTGTTTGAAGCCTAGCTGAAAATGTCAATGGAGATTCGTTGGGTAATTGCCTCATTCTTTGTAGGTCTTGAATAAGGGCGGAGAGATCCCTTGGATCTCCAAAATGGTTTTCTAATAGACTTTGAATATCTGCTAAATGGCTGGGGTCACGTGAATTAACTAGTTCAGCCGCTCGTCCACGGAGCTTATTCTTAATGTGGAGAATTAACAGAACTTGTTGATTATCAGATGCCATATTATATGCGGTATTGCAAGAACAGATAAATGTGTTTAAAAATATTGGGTTCCCATCGTATTCGGGAATAATAGCGAAAATTTCTGAGAGTTTGTAGGGCTCTACATTTTGTGCTACAGCTCTAGTTTCTGGCATTTTGTAATTTGACTCAAGATTGTGCAATATTAGGAAAATACAAAGCTTGGGAAAAGCGAAGTAAATAATTGCGATTGTAATTAAAATGAAGAAAAATATGAGAAATAAATTTTTGTTACTGGTTCTAAAATAAGTATAAATTAAATAAAGGTATAAACGTAAATAAATATTTAGAATATCTTAAACTATCAAAATAAAATTTCAAAATTCGTTCTTGGGTAAATATTTTAGGATGGTTCATTTAAAATAGGAAAAATGATAGAACTGTTTGTTCAACAATTATTAAATATTGTAACTTTTTTTTAAACGCTTACGTGATTATTCCTATCATAGGACTTGTTCTATCCGTCACTGAACACTGGTTAGCCGCTGCTTGTTCCCTTGTTGAGTTCGGTAGTTGGTGTCCAAGTAGGTTCTTTGTATCCGCGAAGGTTAGGAAACCACCGTAATTAGTTAGACTGTTTCTTGTTCTAATTACGTCTGGAATATCCTACTGACTGCGCCACTTTTAGATTTAGTTTCACTAAATTCACTTTTTAAAAAAAATATTTATTACAAAAAATTAATATGTTTAAGTTACAAAGACAATATTATAGGTATGAAGTTATATGAAGATAATGAACACTGAGAATTGTTTTCGGTTACATTTATAACGTAAAAATGCTGACGCTATGTCATCAGTTTCATGTGAACAAAGCGTCTACGTGATTTCTAAGAATTCTAGGAAGTTGTAATATGATACTTGTGTGAAGTCAATTACGGTTCAAGCACCTATGGTAACTTTAACGTGTAAATTGTAAGTTAGTGCACTTCTCATATAACATATATATATATATGTTTCTGGTTAGGTAACCTTCATCAGTTGCGCTTCCCACAATTAGATGTCCTCTCGAACACTTCTTTATGTATTTGATACATATCGTTAAATTTGAAGACGCGAGATGTAAAGACCGACATCTAGGATTTTCGGGGAACCTAGCACATAGAGGTTCCTAATCTGGAGACGTTCCATGTAATTGCTGTTACCCGTAATTCCTAAGTTAGAATGTCACGATGAAATTATCAGGTTAACTTCACCTGTCAGAGATATTGAATACTCTCTTCGCGGTGCCATTCTCATGTAAGTAAGACAATATACAGCGTGTTTTGTAGAACGTTCACCAAACATGGAGGGCAGATAGGTGGGCTCATGTGCTTTATTATATAGCCCATATAAAGACTAGATATCTTACGGATTTTGTTTTTTTATTTATTATTTTTCTTATTTCTCAGATTTTTACATTTAAACTGTTGTAACTTTTTTATTTTTTACTCTATCTTCACCAAATAAACTTAAAATGTAATCACATCGAGAACTTCGAATGCTTCCAAAAACTTCTCTACTTCAACCCCTTTCCAACGATAAATCACACGTATTGGAAAGTAATTAGTATCATAATAAAATTTGAGTTTGTAACTTACAAGGTGAGAATCACAAAAAATAAAACATACACCAAATGGCAATAATTTGTTATAAATTTTGTTCAAAGCGACTTCTACCGCTACGGATGCAATTGTGACACCTTTTTTGACTCTTACAGTGGTAGTGTCTAGTCGCATCTCATCCCATATTGTTTCAAAAGCAACAATTATTCTTGCTCTTAACTGCTCCTTTGTTCTTATTTCTCTCTCACAAACGAGTGGCTTGGCCCCTCCCCATACAAACAAAATCAAAGCTATTCAGGTCTGGCGACTTGGAGGCCAGAGTATAGGGCCAGCTCTCTCAATCCACACGTTTGGGAGTGAATTGTCCAGGCGCTCTCTCACAGGTCGCCTATAATGTGCTGGGCAGCCACCTTTCTGAATATTTTTGGTCTGGCTTCCAATAGGACGTCATCTAATAAGATCGATAAATCATTCACTAACAATCCAGGTCATTTACAATATAGAAATAGAAACCAAGGAGCAATTAACGGAAGGAATCAATGTTGCGTTCCAAATAATGTGGAATAATCGATCGAGATGAAATCCCATTGAAGGCAGACCAATAATATTGAAAAAGATGACTGACCAGAACATTATAGGCGACCTGTCAGAGAGCTCCTGGACAATTAATTCTCAAACGCGTGGATCAAGAGAACTGGCCCCATACTCTGGCCTCCAAGGTCGCCAGACTTAATTACCTTTGATTTTTTTGTATGGGGACTGCAAAGCAACTCTTTTATGAGAGAGAAGTAAAAACCAAGGACCAGTTAAGTGCAAGAATAAATGTTGCTTTTGAAATAATATGGGATGAGATGCGACTAGACACTACCACTGTAGGAGTCAGAAAAAGGTGTCGCGATTGCATCCGTAGCGGTAGTAGTCGGTTTGAACAAAATTTATATAAAATTATTGCAATTTGGTGTATGTTTTATTTTTTGTAGTTCTCACCTTGTAAGTTACAATCTCAGATTTTATTATGATACTGATTACTTTCCAATACGTGTGATATACCGTTGTAAAGGTGTTAAAGTAGAGACGTTTTTTGGAAGCCTTCGAAGTTCTACATGTGCATCTCATTTTTTTTTTGTAGCGTGATAAAGTGTTTAACTTAATTACTTTTTTATGGAACCTCGCCATTTGTGGAATTTTTTCAACCAATCATTTGTGTAAATATCGAATGCAGAAGAGCAAACATCATAGATTAGATTTAAGTTTATTCGGTAAAGATACTGTGAAAAATAAAATTTTTACAATAGTTCAAAGGTAACAATTTGAGGATTAAGAAAAAATATATAAAAAAAGCAAAAACCGTAAGCTATCTAGATGTTATTTGGGCTACATAATATAGCACATCAGCTCACCTATCTGCCCTCCATGTTTGACGAACGTTCTACAAAACACCCTGTATATAATATATATTGTTTCTGCTTAGGGAACCTAGATCAGTTGAGCTTCCCACAATTGAATGTCCTCTCGAACACTTCTTTATGTATTTGATACATATCGTTAAATTTGAAGACGCGAGTACAAAAGAATGACACCTCGAAGTATTCAATATCTCTGACAGGTGAAATTAACCTGAAAACTTCATCGTAACATTCTAACCTAGGAGTTACGAGTAAGAGCAATTACATGAAACGTCTCCTGATTCGGAATCTCTATCTGCTAGTTTCCCCAAAAATCCTAGATGTCGATCTTTACATCTCGCGTCTTCAAATTTAACGATATGTATCAAATACATAAAGAAGTGTTCGAGAGGACATTCAATTGTGAGAAGCGAAACTGATGAAGGTTCCCTAACCACAAACAATATATGTTAAATATATTGTCTTGCGTACAAAAGAATGAGACCTCGGAGAGTATATTCAATCGGTGACAGGTGAAGTTAACCTGAAAATTTCATCGAGACTTTCTAACCTAGGAATTACGGGTAACAGCTATTACATAGAACGGCTCCAGATTCGGAACCTCTATGTGCTAGTTTCCCCGAATATCCTAGATGTCGGTCGTTACATCTCGCGTCTTCAATTTTGTCTTGCGTACAAAAGAATGGCACCTCGAAGAGAGTGTCCTATACCTATCTTCAACTGTTTAAGAAATACTAAGTGTTTTCAGATTTAGTACAAAAATTAACATAAAAAAATATTTTATTTCACAAATTCGCTACATTACACTAAAAACTTAATAAGTAATACTGACTATTTCTTAATAATATAAAAAAACAAAAAACTATCAATGCCAATGTAGGAAATGTTCAAAATGCTCACCGAGAACATATTGGCAAAATGCTAATCTGGTATAGAAATGTGTTCTAACGTTACTCAACATCGCAAGCGTGATTCGTCTTTTTACGTCATCTAAGTTGACTGGTTTAGTTTCGTATACAGTACTTTTGACATATCCCCACAAAAAGTGATCCAATGGCGTCAAATCAGGAAATCGTGCTGGCCATTCTATCGACCTGAGCCTCTCAATCCTCCGATTTTGTAAAAATTTGGTTCAGGCACTACCGGACATTGATTTCGTAATGGGACGGTGCTCCAACTTGCTGAAACCATATTGTATTGGCAGGAACTTGTGGGTTCACTGGATCCGGATATGAGTTTGTCAAAGTTGGCAGGACATTATTTTGGAGCAGTTCTAAATATTTAACACCATTCAAGTTGCTATGAAGGAAAAAGGGACCTTCCAACAATTAGTTTTTCAGGATATTGCGTATGTTTCTCTATCATCCAGTAAGGACTCTCATTAGACCAATAGCGGCAATATTTCCGATTAACTAACATGATTTGAAGTGTAACTGTGTTCTCATCATAAAACAAAACATTTTGTAATTGGATCATATTGTTATCTAACTAGGTATACCATCATTCATTATCAGAAATATATTCTCCTATCGAGATCGTCTTAAATGAGCTCCTGAGTCGGCATCATTTTATAGGGATGCATTTTACTTTAATACTAGAAAAACTTATGTGTGGCTAACGTTTAACAGTGGGGCTGCTTTTCGACAAGAATTTTGTGGGTTTTCTTGAAACTCAAGCATAATATCCAATTTCGTATTATTATCACTAATGCCGTGTTCCACGCGTAAACGCGATATGCGCGGTGCGGGCGGTGCGTTGCGACAAAGTGAAAGTCGCAAACTATCAAACACATAAAAATAATTCATTTTGTCCTTACTGGAAAATAAATTCGTGCTATTGTAGACAATTTGTGTTATAGCATCGTTCAATTAATTTGCTTTAGCCTTCAGTTGAAGTTTATAATTGTCACATTGACATATCGCACCACCCGCAACGCGCATATCACGTTTACGTGGGACACGGCCTTAGAGTATTGGCAGTTACTTTTTTTATCTGTCTTACAAGACCAAGCTCGCGAAACTGCTTTTCTATTTTGCTAATTAATGTTAATGAAGAAATATTAATTTAGTTTAATATCACTTTATATTTTTCACTTCGCGTCACTAGTTTCGGCAAACTCTATGCCATTCTCAAACGCATACAAATTGTTGAATGAACTATACAGACTAAGCTAAGACCAAGCTCGCGAAACTGCTTTTCTATTTTGCTAATTAATGTTAATGAAGAAATATTAATTTAGTTTAATATCACTTTATATTTTTCACTTCGCGTCACTAGCTTCGGCAAACTCTATGCCATTCTCAAACGCATACAAATTGTTGAATGAACTATACAGACTCAAAAATGACAAATATATACCTTCTGAATATAATGCAGTGAATTAAAAATTACTTAAATAAATTTTACAGATAATTGACAAATATATAAATACTAAAATAATAATTAAAAACTATTTAAATACTAATATCTCACATAATGTTGGAAATTATTTAAATACATCATAAAGGACGCTATTATGCAAATCAATTTGGTTGTTTAGGATTAAGTTGAATGAGGATGGATTAGTAATGCTTTTAAAAATTTCTAGGGATTCCAGTAGGCCATTTAAAGGTTTAAAATTGTGAAAGTGAAGATTCTCAGTGTCTATTAAATTAGGAAAAGTATGATCTGTTTCTAACGAATGATTTGCAAATGTAGAATTTGTTTTATTAAGTCTAAAAGAACGTAAATGCTCTTGATAACGAGTAGAAAAACTCCTGCAGGTCATACCGATGTAGAAACTATTACACTCTGAACGTGTAAGCTTATAAACTCCAGATTTAAGATATTTATCATTTGTTTTGTCCTTGGCATTGAATAGCAGATTACTTAGTTTGCATTGCGCTTTAAAACTAACTTTGATGTTATGTCTTGAGAGTAATTTAGCTATTTTCTCACTCACATTTCCAAAATATGTAAGGGAAATAAATTTTGATGGGAGGTCGGAATTATTATAAGAAGGAAAAATTAATTGCTGTACTATTTATTGTTCTTTGCGGTAAATTAGTTTGTTAATCCGTTTCTGGTCAAATCCGTTATTATGTGCTATGCTTTTAATAGTGTCAAGTTCCTTATGTAAATTTTTATCTGAAAGTGGTAACGAATATGCTCTATGTATAAGAGATTTATACGCAACTAGTTTGTGGGAAAGGGGGCTGTAGGATGTGTAGGGGATCATGGAATCTGTAAAAGTGGGCTTTCTGTAGATGTTAAACTCTATCTTGTTGTTTTTATGGGTGAGAGTAAGGTCTAGAAAGTTAATAATAAGTCTAGACCTTACTTCAGTTTCCTTTCTTAAAATGACGATCAATTAAATTAATATTATACAAAATTGTGTATGCCATTGCATTGTGTCGAACAATTTCTTGATGTATAAGAGAAATATATTAAAATTATTGATTAATTTGTCAGATGATAATTCTGACGTAACTTATTTTGCTTTCAGAGATTTTGGACAGCCGAGTCGGTCACTTTTCAGTGGTTGTACGTTTTCTATCACTTGGACATTTTGGAGTTACTACGCATCTCTATTTTTGGGCGTCGAGCTGAGCAGCTTTCAAGGACAATTTTCCCGTGTTCTCTTGACCTATCTCCGTGACTACATCGTGTTATGGGTTGGTATCTAATTTTGTTTGAATATTGCAAGCCGTTTTAAATATGCGGTAATAAAATAACTACCAGTCGATATTTATTATTTAAAATGTAAGACAAGTATCTCGTTAGAAACTGGTATATTTATATATAAAATGCTCTCTGATATAAAAGTCAATATCACAAAACCAGTAGTAGCTTTCAATAATACCATTATTGAAAATAATGTATACGTCTTTATTCTTCATCTATCAATTTTATAATGCAACACTTATACTTTACAACCTGTTTTGTATTCACCCAAAAATGGATCAACGGAATGAGCGCCGAGTTATTCACTTAGGTAAGTATATTCCCCATTACAGGTCCCAATTTTATGTCTGGTGGGAGGGTCTACCACACTCGTATTCCTGCAGTATTTTTGAAGTGGCTAAGATGTTAAACAAACATCGCATTAATTTTACTAACAGAATACATTTCCAAAAGACGAAATTTCTTTCACTTTCACACTACATGGTTTGGAACAACTTCTTAATTTTATTAATGAATACAAAGGCGATAACAACTTACTGGTTTCCGAAGTTAATGAAAACAATTTACGGGCCATCATATGGGCAGGGGACGGAGAAAACCACTTATTTATTAAAAAAAATAAAAGCAATAATTATGAAATTTTGTTACTAATAGTCTCGTAGATTTGATTGTTCTCTCAAATTTAACAATCCAGGCAAAAGTCTGAAAGTAAAATAGCATTATTGAAACAAATTCTACAATAGTAATCTACTCCGTATATACAATATTAAAACAAATTGCACCTGTTGGTAGTTGAATATTAAGAAACCAGATAGGTACCGCCTACAGGCTCATCAGACTATTTTCAACTACTGTTAGATGAGGTATTTGAACCCACGCTCCTTAGCGCGAACCGGAGCTTAGATCCAGCGCCTTTGACCGCTCGGCCAATCTGACATAATTTCTAACAAAAACATATTTTTCACACCCTATCATTGCATGCAGCCCTCACATTTTTACAAGTCTATACTCACAAAAATCGAATCTGTCTAGCCATCAATAAAACCACACACCAACGAGTTCGCATAGCATTTCAACGACCCACACACATTTTCCAATTGGAATTATTAAAAAATTCATTTCATATAGAGATCATACATTTTTTACATAGATATGACATAATAGTGACTCTATTGATGCTATCTAGTATGACATCATTATGACATAATACTGACACAAAATCTGACTTTTATATGACGTCATGATTATGATTTAAATATTACCTAAATAACATATAATATGTTCATCATATTGTGAGATCACTTCAAAGTCATATATTTATATATTATTTACGTAACAAGTAAATCATACAGTTACATAAGTTACCCGTCATGATGTAAGGTAAAAGTGATATAATAATGCCGTCATAACCTTATGTAAGAAATAAGTCTGAGCTTTACGTAAAACTGATATAAGGAGGCCATCATACTCAAGCGTCACTTACAAGTCATCCTTTTACGTATAACTGATATCAAATTAAAGTCATGTTTACCTAACAAATCATGTTTTTATTTTTATACTGTGTATGTCGATAAGTGCAAGTTTCTACACCATTAATGCTCTTTCCCACAAAGCACAGGTCTTCCCCGTGACGTCCGTTTTTGATCCTATTCAGATCCGAATGTCCTAGACCACTCCTACACCTTAATCGGACATCCTGAGGATGTCCTCTACCGTCTCAATATGGAAATTTAAGTATGGACCTCCGTCAGTACGTACCAGGAACATCCAAAAAGATTCTTTTTCGGAAATTTTGGGAAAAACAATTTTTAGACATTGAAGTACCTTTGAAGACGCGAGATGTAAGATACCTCGAAGAGAGTATTGAAGTACCTGTTCAATATTTCTTACCTAAACTTATTTGCATACACCTATTACATGTTAAATAAATTCAAATCAAATATTTAATCTCTATATTTCTACCACAGCTAAATAAAATAATTTGAGAGACTCATATTCTATTTAATTATGAACGTATTTCCAATTTAAATAATAATTGTTACCTTAACTGTGTTATCAAACATGAATGATTTTAAACATTCCGCATTTTCTAAAATCTAAACGACAGTTTGCATCTCATTGCCAGATTGTAACTAATTTCAAGCAATTCACTAAAAACGTTAACCTTAAGTGACAGTTAACTAATTGTTAGGTAAGTATACCTTTACTGAATATTATTGTAAAATAGATCTTTTTGTTTATTTATCATTGTTTCACAATTATTTTAGAATCATTTAAATTTAAATGTGGTAAAACTGATTTGTATGTAAAAATGTAAGCAGCTTGTTACGACTGAGAGTAACAATGGCAACAATGCGACAACACTGATTAAAGATTAAATGATGGCGTTAGCGATTCAGATTGTGACGACTGTGTTGTGGTTAGCCATTTTGATTCCTCACTCAATTTTGGTGCTTGTTGTTTGAAGAAAGTTATGAATGCTTAGTGAACTGAATTTTGTGGCAATAAGTGTTATTTAATTTTGAGCATTCATTGTATTATACTAATTCGAATTTGCATTCGATGATTTGTGGAACTTTCCCAACAAAGGTAAGAATGTTTTGTCGTATATAATTATGTATACAATTTTTTAAGATTACTGAAGTGAAGTTTGAGGTATGTAATGAAAAAACATGAATTGTTTTGGAAACTAAGTTATTGCTAGAGTTAATGAACAAAAATACGAAAATCTTTAAAAATAACAGGACTTTTAAATCTTAGGTATATGTAATCATTTTATTTTTTTTAACTTACAGGTTGAGCTCTCAAAAATTGGGGACCCAATCTATGAACAATGCCCAGTATAATTCAGGACCAAAAGTTACAGAAATATATTTGGTTAGGATGAAAGGGCAAACAAAATTGTGAGTATGAAGTGACTTATAAGTTTGTATATATTGCATATTAATTATGGAATCATTTTATAATTTTATTGTTCATGTTGGTTTGACTTTTGTACATATTTATATGTATTTGTTGAAGCTAACTAATAAATAGATAAATAGTTCAAGAACTAAACATAAAAGGTGTAAACTTTTCATCAAGACTTATTAATTCATATATTTTATTCTTTTTATATTTATTATACCTAAATAAAGATTATAAAGTTTCCTCCTAACAAAACTTTAAGTTCATTTTAATTAAAAAATAAAATTTTAGCAGCCAGTATATAAACTATAGCTAGATCTTAAAACAGTGATCATTATATTACAATTTGATTACACATTACAGTTCTTTTTTTCAGATACTTGAATTTTAGCTGTATTGTTAAGATGCAAATATTTTTATAGGTGCTTGAGAAAAATGATTATTGGGTAACCAAGATCCAATAGAGGAAGCAATTACAAGGTTTATTAGAAGTGGTGAAAGATTGATGGCAACAGAAAATAAAACATATGATGTTAATATAAAACATAAAACTGTAATTAAACTGATTCACAATTTTATATAGACTTTCAAAATTTGTGTTAATTTTTTATAACCATCAACTACAAATTGCTCTCTTGTACACAGACACATGACTTATGCATTCCAGCTTCCATATAGTTGATAACTGATCATCATCATTCTGGGTTATTTGAAAAATAACTGTGTATTGACTCAGTACCAGTATTGCCCTCTTTTGGAATGGTTCATATGGTCCCTCTTTCTGCTTGGCCCATTTCTAATTACTTGACAAAAAGTATAAGCTGATTGATAGGAGGATAATGTAAACCAACCTGAAGAGGGCATATGTGACCAAACATCATTTAACCTACGCTACCAAGAGGATTTATTTGTCAACTAAGGATGAAAACCAAAACCATATCATACATTTATTTTAGGTTGTTATAAATGATAAGATTGTTTATTTCAGATGTTTTAATAACACTTCAGCCATGTTTTTGGTCTTGTTCAAATCTATTCTAAAACTACAGCACTAGTACTGTCACAGTTTGTTTAATCCAATTTTCACTTATGCGAGAAAAAATTCCTGGAATATTTCGGATTTCGTCAGCAGCGTCAAAAATGCGTTGTCATTCTCGTCAATAACTGTAGTCGTCTAAACCTTACTTTTCAGTGTCCCCATAAGTAGAAATCTAAAGGATTGAGATCAGGAGATCTTGCTGGCCAACGTATATGTCCGTTTCGACCAATCCAACGACGGGGAAATGTTCTATTTAAGAAGTCGACAACTAGATGACTTGCGTGGGCAGGTGCTCCGTCATGTAAGTACCACATATTGGAACGTGTTTGTAGGTTCACTTCATCTAACAAATCTGGTAGCGTGTTGTTCAAAAAATAAAGGTAATTCTCACCTGTCAAACGTGCAGGCTGTATAAATGGCCCAACCTAGTATTCACCAACTATTCCAGCCCACACGTTAACTGAGAATTGGTGTTGAAATACTGACTGGCGTATTTCGTGCGGATTTACCTCAGACCACGAATGCGTATTATGAAAATTTATTATACCATTCCTATTAAAACTTGCTTTATCTGTTGTTAAAATATTGTTCACAAAATTAGGAAATTGTCGATGTTTTCTGAGGAACCAACGACAGAAATTGAGTCTTGGTTGAAAATCATCAATTGAAAGCCCTTGAACCCGCTGCATGTGATATGGATAGAGCAATTGTTCCCGTAATGTTCAATGAACAACAGTGTGTAAATTTGCAGCTCACTTCCAATACTCCGTGTGCTACGATATGGGTTGATGTCGATAAGGTCTAGTATTTGATCCTCAGCAGCTAAGATACGATTATGTCGCTGTGGTCCGCGATTGTTTATTTGTGGTATTACACTATCTGTTTCCAGAAGCCTCTGCGAAACAGCTACGAATGTCCTAGCATTGGGCAGGCGTCTGTTTGGAAACCTTTCCCTGTATAACATTCTTGCTATTCTGCAATTACGTCTGCTTTCCCCATAAATTAAGAGCATGTCATGTCTTTCCCAAATTGTATAATCGGCCATTATTTATCACAAATAAATACTGTCGCACTATTCTTAATTTTCGAACTTACACACTAATCACAACCGATTTTATTTATTAAAAAAATATATTAAATGGAAAGCAAACCACGAAGTCTACATCAAATAGATATCATTCAAATCACTTTACCGTTTATCTATTCTTATTTACAAGAATCGAAATCGCAAAAAACAATCGTAACTCTCAGTCGTCGTTAAAGTAAAAAATGTAGTAAATAAGTTGGTTTGTATGCCACGTTGCAATATCTATTCGGAGAAACTTACACTAAATTATAAAAGCATATTTCGAGTTTAAATAATCAATTTTCATTTTTAATGTGGCTATTAAAGATGTATAAGCTATTGAGTATTTACATATTTTGATTTACCGACATTTTGAATTCACATCATAAGAGGTATATCATCCAATAACAAGGGCAAATCGTTCTCTAAAAAATGTCTGTATGATTGACCAGTAAGTCGCCCTGGCAAGAAGAAAGGACCAATCAAATAATCGCCAATATTACCACCCCACACATTTAATGAAAATTCCTCTTGAAAATAAGCTTCTGCAATTTCATGTGGATCCTCCTCAGCCCATATGTGTTCATTATGAAAATTTATGATTGAAGTCCTTGAGAAACAGGTTTCATCAGTGAATAGGATTTGGCATTCAAAATGAGGATTGTTCAATAGTCTGTTGAGGTACCACTGACAAAAAATAATTCTTGGATGACAATCTCGAGGCAAGAACGCCTGCACCCTCTGAATGTGATAAGGATAGAGCAAAGAATTCCGCAAGATCCGCCAAACAACTTGATGACTTGTATTTAAGGTAACACTAATTTTTCTTGTACTGGTTCCTGGATGTTCTTCTATTTCGTTCAGCACTGCCTCTTCGAGTCGTGGTGTTCTCACACTTCGTGGTCTACCTGCATTAATATTTTTCGCAGAAAAAGATCCAGTTTCTGAAAGACGCCTGTGAATATTAGAGAACATCCGATGACCAGGCATCACTCTATTGGGATATCGTTCCATGTAAAGACGCTTAGCTTCTCTTGAATTACCATTTGCAAGACCATACATAAAATGCATGTCAGCCATTTCGGAATTCGTAAAATTCGGCATGTTTTGATATTAAAATGCCATCTTTAATTTTCAAAACACAGGAGTTTAATTTGATGTGTCAAAACTAACAATAAATTTATTAATTCACTACAGCCTACTAGGTAGGTAACTAGATTTCTATGACAATTCGGAATTTTCTGAGGATTTCAAGAGAATCATTCCAAAATTTTTTTCACGAAACCGGTAGTAGATACGACAAAACTACAAGAAAACATAATGTTTGGTATAACAACAAAGCTTTTCTTTACAATTTTTGAAAGTACGAGTGGCTCACCAAAAAAAAGTTCTGAAGGACAACAGTGGACAGTGCTCCCGAAAAAATATCACCCTGTAGATCGAAATTGGCATGTCAAAAGATGTAAACTCTTAATTGTAATATCTATGCCAAATTTCATTTGAATATCTTGTGAAGTGCAGATACTATGAGAAAAAAACTTGAAAAAAATTCAAACTTTAACACTCTGTATCTTGAAAACGAAACGTTTGCGGACCCATGTTTATGGGACTTTTTCTTCCTAAAACTATTCAAGGAATCTCCCCTTTTCGTTTGTACCTCCAATTTAGGAACACCCTGTATATATATATATATATATATATTATATCTTGTAAATCACTTTTGAGTTTTTAAAAAAAATTATTTATTTAAATATAAAAATTAAAACTTTGAATAAAACATTAAATTGAAAATTAAAATTAACTAACTAAATGGTACAAGTATACTAACGATAAATGACGACCGTGGGACCGCGTCGCTCTGATTTATAACATTAAGAAAGCTGACTAATCAAAAGAACGGTCAAGTCGATGCGTTCCCACGCCTAACAGCTCCCCTTTACCAAGAAAAGTTGATGCTGTAACATCAACTTTTGGAATTTACTGGATGCTAGCTAAATAAGCAAAAACAATACAAATATGGAAATGAAATAAAGTTAAAGTGAACATAATGATTAAGTTTAAATAGGTTACATAAAATATGAAAAATATACAAAACATAAAAGTCAAATAAGAATGGAAATGTATCAAAAAGGTTCTCAATTCTATAAGTCTGGATGTTCAGGTTCCTCTTCGATTTGGGGCCTCAGTTTTGATATCAGCCTGGAGAACGGTTTTGTCAGGGTACTCAGACTCTCTGGATTGGAGCTGTCGTTTTTCGGAGGTCTCTTAACGTGCCTTATTATTTTCAATGAGCTGTATACAACAACAATTGTTACAATGATAATTATTGTAGCATACGTGAACCAGGAAATGTTTTTTTAACAAAGGGTGGTTGATGAGATCATCGAGATCCCTTGAATACTGGTCCAGCTTGTGGTTGGCTATGGATAGTTCTTCCATGTTTAAGTCGTCCAGCTTCAGGGGCTTAAGGTCCGGAATTGCAAGTTTCTCAGGATGAGAATTGCAGCAATTGAATGGAATTAAAACTGGATGAGAATTGTCCGAAATGTTCATGAATTTTTGTGGTTCGGCCTGGATTTTCGTAATACCAACAAAAGCACTACATTCCGTTTGTAACCGAATGATAGAATTGTTCGTTAGCACTAAAGTTTTAGCGTCAATTCCTGGACAATTAATGGTCACATGTATGGGTTCCGATATGATTACAATCCACGCATTTGTTTCAAGTTTTTGAACATTGTACCCTTCACTGAAAACGATGGCACTTTTACAAGTTTCGGGGACACTACGAATGTTTTTCAGGAGCTGCGCCTCACAGGGTGCATTTGAGTCTATGGGATACGCGTATAAATCGGAGCACAGTTTTCGGAGTGGAGTCAGCTGTTTGCACGCACTCAAGTCCTTGATTGGTATGTACATAAGAGAATCATCATTTCGCGCTACATATTTTTGAGTAAAAGAAAGGATGTGATGAATCATCTAAAATCGGAATAGGGTATAAATGGTAAGCTGTATAAAGCTGTTGCTCTACTAGAGGGATTTTTAAGATGAATACTAGATCTGAGTGAGTTTGAAAAGCTTGTAGTTCAATTACTTCTAAATACTGTGCAACACTTGAAAATCTGACTGGTAACGGTAATTATTTTTAACAAGGTTTTGAGAAATCTCCTGTAATGCGGCAATCAAATGATCGGTGTGTAATAATAGATGAGTGAATAATTTTCAAACGTGCAAAAGTTATTGAATTTAAAATATCGTTAAGGTTATCTTCAAGAAACAAATAACTAGCCATTAGTTTTTCACAAATTTCAAGAAATGATGTTTGGCTTGAATAGTGGCTATCCGGTCATTTAGTTCATGTATCGTGAGGTTGATTTCGTTAATGTCTTCGTTAAAGATTTTCTCGTCTATTTGAAGTTTCTGAATAGTTTCATTAAAGTTTTAATAATAGTGGTGGTAACGCTCATTTGATTCTTTAAAAGATTTTCGACTTGTAGTTGTCCTTGGTTAAGTCTGTTTATGCTGCTAGTATAAAATTCGCCATCGGATGCGTCTAGGTTACCGGTTATTGCTTTAAAGATGGTTCCAGCACCGTCTATTAATCCGCGTTTTGGTCTTTTAGTGACTAGAAATACTTCTGAAAATTTTGTTTTGATGGAGTCGGAGATTTGTGTTAAAAGGCTAATGTGTGTTTGGACGTCCACACGAAAGGCACCTGTATCGTGAAATTTGAAGCCAGGTATAGGATCGACGGTTCGTTCTAAAGTATTGAGGATTCTGTTATTATTTTCAAATAGTTGATTAAGGGTTGTCAAGTTCCGGTGAACTAATAGAGTCCATTTATAGTTTGATACAATTATTCGACTTTCGTCATGGTAGTAGATACCGAGAGTGTTGTTAATCGGTTTGACGTCGTACTGTGAAACTGCTGATCCGAGCAGCAGAAAAAACCTGAAAAGAAAGTTAGTTTTCAGAATATGGTTTCATTCTGTCAAAGTTCACTTTCGTTCGTTGGTTAGTTCTTAGGTTTAGAAGTGTAGCAGAGTTATTGTGAATCTCAATAATTTGGAATGGGCCATTAAATTTGTTCTGGAGTTTGTCTTTTATTTGTGACTCTTTTACGTATACCTTGTCACCGATTTTGTAATCAGGTGGGTTTTTCGAAACGTGTTGGTCAAATCTTTCTTTCGCTTTTTGTTTCTGTAAGTTAGTCTTTTCACGTGCAATTTTGTAATAGTAAGAAATTCGGTTATTTAGGTCTCGTACATATTTGCTAATTAGTTCTTTTTGATTATAAAGAGTCTCTGGGGGTCTGCTGGAGGTATGTCCGAAAACGAGTTCGAACAGGGTGAAGCCATGGGTCTTATTGGTTGAATTGTTATAGGCAATAATAGCATACGGAAGTATGTTTAAGGGGTGTTCGTCGGGATTTTCAGCTTTGTGAATGCGAATCATTTCTAGTAGAGTAGAATGAAATCGTTCCACGGAGCCGTTTGTTTGCGGGTGTCCCACGCTAGAGTAGGTAAGTTTAATGTCATAAAGTTTGCATAGATCTTTTAGTATGGCATTGTCAAATTCTCTGCCATGGTCGCAGTGGATACGTAATGGTGTACCGAAATGTTGAAAGTACAACATAATAGTACTAACGACAGATTTGGCGGATTTATCTGCCAAAGCATAGGCTTGTGAGAATTTAGTCAGTTCGTCTCTTATCGTCAAAATGTGATTTCTATTAGGAATTTCTAAGATGTCGATGTTAATTCTTTCAAAGGGTGTTTTAGGTGTCTCAGTTATGACGAGGGGATTATCTAAGTTTTTTCGACAAGCTTTGGTTTGTTGACAGATTACGCAGTTCTTTATGAAGTTCTCAATGTCTTTAGTAAATCCCGGCCAGTTGAACCTCTCTTTGACACGGCGTATGGTTTCGTTGATGCCGCGATGCAAGTTGTTTTTTCCGTTATGATATTGCTCGAGTATTAGTGGAATTTCGTCTTTGTTAGGAGTTTTTGTGATGTTTTGGCAAATCTTCCACTTAATGTCTTTTTCAGAGAAAATAAAGGATAGCATTTCCAGAATTGGAAGATCAAGGTTGTTTTCTACACAATATGTTTTCGATGGGGGGGAGAGAACGTCTTGATTTTTGAAAATAGATGCGAAAAGGACTTCATTTATGATTTCGGGATCGTTTGGAAGCGGGACTATGAAGTATTGTCTCCTGCTAACAGTTTTGCTAGCGAATACGTTGATTTTAAATGTTTCAAAATCAGCGACTTCTTCGAAAATATCTTCGAATATGTCGTGATGGAATTCCTGAAGGTTGGATGATTGGGGAAAGATTAGGATATTTTTATTTGCCTTGTCTAGGAGTTGGCAATTAGAAAATTCGATCTTACTATAGTCAATTAAGGAAACAGTTTTGTAACGTTCAACAAAAGTTTTGAATTCTTGGGATATCGTTTCGGTAGTTATTTCGTTTTGTTCAGGTTCGGAGGTATTGTCATCGTCTTCGTCATTTAGGGGTAAGATTTTGTGGGGTGTTAGTTTAGTTTTAGCCTGGAATAGTACGCACTCATCAAGGTGGTTGATTTTAATGCGTGATAAGGCGTCGGCGTTTTTGTTAATTTTACCCGGTTTGTAAATGATCTCGTAGTCATATTCTTCGAGTTTAAGTCTCCATCGGGCTAATCGACTTCCGGGGTATTTTATCGAGAACAGCCACGTCAACGGGCGGTGATCGGTACAAAGTTGGAACTTTCGGCCATAGATTATCGGTCTCGAGTGTTTCACTGCCGAAACAATAGCCAACAGTTCTCTCTCAATAGTCGAATACCTTGTCTCGGCTTGACAAAGTGTCCTGGAAGCATATCCAATGGGTAAATCTTTACCTATTGGCCCTTGGGATAGTACAGCGCCGATTGCAAAAGCACTGGCGTCAGTGGTTAGTATGAATGGTTCCTCGAAGTTCGGATAGATCAGTATTGGTGTCGAAGTTAAAGCACGTTTGAGTTCGTTAAAGGACGTGACGCATTCAGCGTTGAAATTAAACGGTTCATCCTTTTGTAAAAGTTTAGTTAGGGGTTTCGATATTCTCGCGAAGTTTGGAATAAACCTCCGATAATAACCAGCAAGTCCCAAAAATGACTTAATATCTTTGGGGTTCTGCGGTTGAGGAAAGTTTAAGATACAGTCGACTTTCGACGGGTTGGGTTTTACACCGTCTTTAGTTATTAAGTGTCCCAAATAAGCGACCTTCTTGCGGAAAAACTCGCATTTGTCAGGCTGTATTTTGAGGTTTGCCTTCCTAAGTCTTTTAAAAACGTCAGTTAGTCTTGCTAGGTGTTCGTGAATGGTGGGCGAATAAACGATTATATCGTCCATGTACACCAAAAATCTTTCGTTCTGGATTCCTATCAGAATATTGTCCATCACCCTTTGGGATGTTGAAGGGGCATTTTTCAACCCGAAAGGCATGCGAACAAATTCAAAATGACCGTTCTCTACAGTGAAAGCGGTTTTTTGAATGTCCTTGGACTCAATTTCAATCTGGTGGAAACCAGAAGCTAGATCTAGGGTGGTAAAATACTGACACTTGCCAAGTTGGTCTAACAGATCGGATATGTTGGATAACGGATATTTGTCATTTATTGTCAGTTCGTTTAGTTTTCTATAGTCCACGACTACGCGCCATTTCTGTTTCCCGGAGGCGTCGAGTTTTTTCGGGACAACCCATACAGGGGAAGACCAGGGAGAATTTGAGGGACGAATGATGCCCTGTTCTAACATTTTCGAAACTTGGTTACGGACTTCCTCTTTGTGAATTTGGGGATAGCGGTACAATTTAGTGTATATGGGTTTGGCGTTGTTTGTGTCGATGGAATGTTTAATTTCATTCGTGAAACTAAGATGGTCACCTTCTAAGTAGAAAATGTCGGAAAAGTCAAGACAAAGTTGTTGTATTAGTTCGGCCTCTTCCTCGTTAAGGTGTTCGAGTCGGAGTTGATTGTTAATCTCCGTTTGTCTGTCGAAGTTAGGATTAGTTGCAAACGAAATTTCTTCACAGTGATTTACAGAGTAATTTTGAATGGGTTCTAATTTGATAGTGTCGAAATTTACAGTTTTTGGGCAGGCGTTAGCGTTTAAGATGGATGTCAAAAATTCGCCTTTGTCGTTGACTTCGACTAAAGCATTCGGAAGTCTCACATTTTCTAGGACGGTAGTGGTTAGTATAGCTTCTGTGTTACGTAAGTCACATTTGAGTTTGCAAATCCTTTCTGTTCGCGGCTTAATAGTAATTGTGTTTGAAATTGTTGGGTTAATTGTTGGAGATGGCCTGTTTGAAGATATTATTTCGTCTGTTACTTTCATAAGCGGAATAGTTTTGAAGTTGGTTATAAGAAGTTTTTTGTTAAAGTCAATCACACAATTATAATGTTCTAAAAAGTCAGAACCTAGTAGACCATCGAATTCGATGTCTAAGTTACAGATGTAAACTTTGTGTGGATCGTTAAGATTAAATGGGACTAAGGTCGATTCGTTAATCAGGATTTTTTGATTAGTGATACCTTGTATCACAACGTTTTCTGGGTATCGGTGTCGAAATTGTTTACAAGTGTTTGGTTTAAAAATTGATAAACCGGCACCTGTGTCTATTAACAGTTTATATGTATTAGTGGCGTCATTGATGTAGAAAAGGTTCTTAGAATTTACCGAAAGTGAGGGGCTTATAGGAAAGCTTGTTCCGGAAAATTCAGGTTGGGGTTGAAGTCGTCGAGTAAACTCATTGTTTCGAACTGGGTTTGAAGATTGCAGATCTGTGTATCGGATGGTTTGTCCACTGTAAGTACCTCTTGGAAATTTTGTCGTCGGTCTTCGGGTAATTCAGAAGGGAATTCTGAGTAATTGCTTTCAAAAGTTTCAGTATAGTCATTTTGAGAGTATTCGAAATCTGTATTTTGGGGGTCTGAATAAGAACAATCGTCTTGGTAGTATGAATTTGTATAAGGGTCATCGTTTGTTAAATTGTTTAAAGGGTTGTAGAACTCATCTTGGTTGAAGTGGTGGGTTCTTTGTTGTTGGTTTCTGTAAAAATTGGGATTTGGTCGAGATTGATTAGGACTTTGATATTATCCACTGGCAGAAGGTCGGTTTTGTTGTGCGGGATACCTATTGGGATCAGTATTGGGCCTAGTTTGATTAGCCGATTGATAAGGAGGATTCGGCCTAAATTGTTGCGGGTTGTTATTGTTGAAGTTTTGGTGTGGTTGTTGGTTTTGTTGTTGTTGTCGTTGTCGTGTTAGACATTCGTTATACAAATGCCCAGTGCGTTTGCAAAACGAACACTGTTTTACAAAAGTTTGAGGAGGTGGTCGTCTTTGTGGTTGATGTTGTTGAGGGTTCCGTACATTTGAGAATTTTTGATTTTCCAAGTGACAAAGTTGGAGTTCTCTTTTTATTCGGGAAACCGCGGTAATTATATCGGGAGGGTTACTAGCGCGAATAATTTGGCCTATTTTTGGTTCAAGTCCGGTCAAAAGACTATTTAGAGCCATGGAATCTATAAGACAAATTTGCGCGTCTTTTTCTTTGGTTGTTAGATTCTGTTTGTTAACAGCCGCGTGCATTTTTGCCTCGTGGCTTTATAGTCTCGCTGAGAAAGTTAGTGGGGATTCAGTTGGTAGTTGTCGCATTCTCTGTAAATCCTGAATTAAAGCGGACAAGTCGCGTGAGTCACCGAAATGGTTTTCTAACAGTGTTTTTATTTCATCCCAAGTCGACGCATTTCTTGAATTAACAAGCTCGGCTGCACGGCCTCTTAGCTTGTTTTTAATGTGCAAAACTAAAAGAGTTATTTTATTTGCGACAGCCATATTTTGTGCTGTCGAACAGGAGCTGATGAAAGTATTTAAGAAAATTGGATTGCCGTCGTATTCAGGGATGATAGCGAAAATTTCCGCAAGTTTGTAAGGTTCTACCGTACCTTGGCGTGTTTCAACCATATTTAGAAATATTATGAAATAGTTTATAAAAACTAATATATCAAATTAAATATTAAAAGGAAAAAATCAATGTAGGGGTATTTTTGTAGGTAAATTTGTTAAAGCAATTAATAAACAGGTCAATATAAATGTAAAAACATGAAGGTAAAGGTAAATGCAATAAAGTAAATAATTGCAGTATTAGAAACAAATAAAATAATATCGAACACAAAAGCACAGAAGGCCTCTATGTGTTTAAGTATATGTTTCAAGAATTGTTTTTAAAATAATAGAGATGAATGTAGGTGAATATTAAATGATAGAACTATATGTTCAAGATACATAAAACTCGTATCGAATAAATCAATAAAATATTAAAAATCAATAACGTGATGATTGTAATAGTACATACGTTAATACTCCTGGCATGAGACTGTTTTGGAGAAGCTGAGGACTGGTTAGGTGTAAGGTTGCGTGTTCCGGGTTCTCGCTGCTACATTTGTTGTCTCGGTCTGGAAGTTCTTGTCCACAAGGATTTGGAATTCGACACAACTAGTGAGTGTACACGTGTTCTAGCTGTGTTGGACAATCCTACTGACTGCGCCAATTTTATATATTGTAAATCACTTTTGAGTTTTAAAAAAAAATTATTTATTGAAATATAAAAATTAAAACTTTGAATAAAACATTAAATTGAAAATTAAAATTAACTAACTAAATGGTACAAGTATACTAACGATAAATGACGACTGTGGGACCGCGTCGCTCTGATTTATAACATTAAGAAAGCTGACTAATCAAAAGAACGGTCAAGTCGATGCGTTCCCACGTTTACATTATGAAGCAGGAAACTGGTCAGCGAAATATGATACTTCGTATCATACACGTGCATGATATTTACGCCTAACATATAAATATATATATATATATATATATATATATATATATATATATATATATATATATATTTACATCCAACTATCCTCAAAGCGTCTTTTCATAAAACATTCACTGGGCGTCCATAATAGAATATTTGCAACATTCCAAGCACGAGGCGTCCTCCCATGTAGCACACAACCAAGCGTCCTTATATAAAATATATTATCGGTTCTTTCAACTTCTGAGCGTCCTGCCGTGTTGCCGATTCAGAAACACATTAAATGGTCATTGTTTTCTTGGTAAATTTTATATTTGTGATTCCTTAATATTAGTATTTCAGACGTCTCTGCATATAACGCGTTTACAATTATATAATCGTGAGTATTTGTAATTAAATATAATTAATAATTTAATATTACTACTGAAGTAATTAACTAAATTTGGATAAATTTTCTATCTAAAAGAAAATGAAATAATTACATAACAACCTATCCGTGATCTTTCTTTTAAATTCATTTTAATACTTTATAAATTATATAGATAGTCTATGAGAAAAAATATTGTTTTTATTATTTAGTAGTTATAAAAAACATAAACTGATAATGTTCTAAACAGATTCTTGTGGTTACCAACGCACCATGACGTAACTATGTTTGAATGATTTCAGAAAAAAAAAATATTTTCGTTCATAATCCTGGTAGTGAATTTGATTTGAGCTCTGACATTTTATACCTTTGTTATTATTACCTCAAACAGAGAGATTTCTTTCTTTATATTTAAGATACAAACCTCCCAAATATTGATAGATTTATAAATTTCAAAACAGAAATCAATTAATATTAATAAATGATATTATATATTTTCTGGGTTCCGTATATACAATATAAGGATACCCATATAATATCACTCCTAATTTCTCCGTTTTAAACATCACAGCAATTGTCTCCGAAACTACTCAACGGAAAAGGCTAAAATTTGGTATCCGTGTATAGTTTGGTGCCCGATCTGGAGTACATATCCTAAAAGAAGAAATTTTGATTTTAGGGGTTCTTCTGGGAGAAAATTAAAAAAACAAGCATTCCCTCATCATTTACAACACTATTGAGCCTAACATTTTTAAAAATTGTCTAAAGTTTACAGGAAAAATAAGGAGAAACCTCTAATTTTAAGTTTGGCGGGCAAATTATAGAATTAAAAGAATTTTTTTTCTAACGTATAAATGAAAGGGCTCATACTGAAGAACACAAATATGTTTTTTTCATATTTTAATAATAATTTCTTTAAAAGATATTAACAAAAATATACAAAAAATTCCCCATTCCCCCTTATCCCGAAACTATAACCGTAAAATGTTGAAAAAAATTGAACATATAGGGCCTCACCTGAACTTTACAGGATCAATAAAGAGAAATCCTTAGTACTAATTTTTGGGGGGCACATTGCAGAATTAAATAGAAAATATGAAATTAAAATTGTTTCTAACGCATTATGTTATAAATTAAATCAAAAGCCTCGTTATGACAAATACAAATAATATTGATTAAACTTTTAAAATATTGAAAAAAATACCCATTCTCCCGTATCTCTGAAACTTTAAGACGTAAAATTTAAAAAAAAATTAGAGATATAGGGCTCACCTGAATTATACAAGAACAATAACGGGATACTCATAATATTAAATCTGGCGTACAAGTAGCAGAATTTAATGAAAAATATAAAATTAAATTTGTTTCTAACGCATCATGTAATATATTGCAATAAACTCCGTACATTTAAAAACTAATATTCACTTTCACTTTCTAGAAACTTTTATTTCCATCAAATATTCACAACATCTGATACGAATATCAAAACAATAACACGAATTAAACTCTACACCATAACTAACTCTCCGATGCTGGGCCGCTCCTTTTAAAATCCGCAACGAATTCTAGCAAAATTGAGTGTCAACTTTTCAGTTGTCGAGTTATTTCGAGATTAAGCTTTTCTCCTCATTAGAAGATTCCAGTCCTTGTTTTTTTATCCTCCCAGTGACTGAAAGGTTTTACGTTACTCACTTAGAGTGGATAATTTATTACAATATTAAATCAAGGGGCTCATTATAACGAATTCAAATATATTTTTTTCATATTTTAAAATGAATTATTTAAAAGATATTACCAAAAATATAGAGAATTTTACCCATTCCCCCACCTCCTTATCTACTAAACTGTATGACGTAAAATTTTAATAAAAATTAGAGATATATGGCCTCACATGAACTTTACAGAAACAGTAAGGAGAAACCGCTAATATTAATTTTGGGGGGGCAAATTACAAAATGAAATGGAAAATATAGAATTAACATCGTTTCTAACTCATCATGTAATATATCAAAGCAAAGGGCTCATTATAGCAAATACAAATATATTTATTTATTTTTAAAATAAAATGTTTACAGATAATAACAAAAATATAAAAATTACCTATTTCCCCTTTATTTCCGAAACTATAATATTTAAAATTTTAAAAAAGTAGGCGTAAATGGCCCCATTTAAGATTTACAGGAAAAATAAGGGGAAACTCCTAATATTAATTTTGGGAGGTAAACTAAAAAAACAAATAAAAAATTATTTTTTTTGTAAACGCATCTTGCGATATATCATTATGAAGAATACATTTATATATATCTTTTATGTTTTTGAAATCAATTGTTTAAAAGATTTTAACAAAAATATAATAAAATTATCCATTTCCCCCTCTCTTCCGAAACCATGCGACGAATTTTGAAAATGATTAGGGCTATAGGGCCTCACTGGAACTTTATAGGGAAAAAGTGGAAAACCCTAATATTAATTTGGGGGGCAAATTATAGAAATAAATGGAAAATAATAAATTAATTAAACATATCATTTAATACATAAAATAAAAGGGCTCATTATGAAAAATACAAATATATTTTTTTATATTTTAAAATTTATTTGTTTAAAATATATTAACACAAATATAAAACATCGACTTTTCCCCCCTTTTATATAAGAAAATACACGATCTAAAATTTTGAAAAACATTACAAATATAAGGTCTCACTTGACTTGAAAATAAGGAGAAAACCTTGATATTATGTTTTTATTATAAATACAGGAATAAGTTTTTTATGTTGTTAAAATAATTTGTTAAAAAGATATTTAAGAAATATACAAAATTCGACCCTTTGAAGTGCACTCATAACTTGCCAAATGAAAGGAATCATCATAAAAATACAATTATATTTTATTATTTTAGACTTAATAATTTATTATTTAAAATTTGACCCATACTTGCTTTATTTTCCAAACTATCAAGCATAAAATTGGTACAAAAGATTATATGGGGCTTCACATAAAGTTGATTGGCAAAATAAAGCTAAAATCATAATCTTAATTTTTGAAGGCCAAATTACAAAATAAAATAAATATTTTTATAAAAATTAAGCGAATAATGGAGCTCTGTGTTAGAAATAAAAGTGTATACATTTTTAATATTTAATTTAAGACGCTTAGTTTAAAGATATTAAGCTAAGTATAAGAAAATGCACTCATTTCCTGCTTGTCTGAAAGTGGAATATTAGAATAGTATATACTTTGATTAATCTATATGGTATCAAATCTCAAAGATTGTTCGGAATCGTTAGTATGACCAAATTATTCCTATTAAAAAAAGGATGTAATTAGTAGAATTTTGTATATTTTTTTACATATATTTTAATAAAGTTTAAAACAAAATACCAATTTATACTTGTATTTCGCATAACAAAGCCTTGCATTTCTAATATTATACGATGCGATTGAAAAAATATTCTTTTTTTAATTTCCATTTAATTTTATAATGTACTCCCAAAATTATTCACAGGAGTTTCGCTTTATTTTTCCTGTAAACTTTGAGTAAGACTATAGATCTCATTTTTCTCAAAATTTTCGGCTAAGTATTTTTTTTTTCATAAAGTGGGGAATTTGTCGATTTTTGTATATTTTCATTATTTTTTTCTGAGTTCTTTGAGAATAACACCAAATAAACTTGAAAGTCTGTATATTTCAGAAGTCCAAACGTTTCAAGGTCTAAATCAGACCCCGTTTTCAATGGTATTACACAAAATAAATAAGAAATTAAAAAATTAAAAGGATTCGCAATGACAAATATCGTAATAACAATTTGATATTAATGTTTGACAATAAAACTGATGTAACTAAGGGATTTACTGCAAATTTCATATATACAGGGTAGCACAAAACTTTTTTAAAAATCATGTGAAATAACAAAGCTTTCTTTGGTCTTATTTTTGGCGAAGTTGTACATAGGAACATGAAATTCTGAATAACTCTTTCAAATGCTTCCAATTTGAAAGAAGCTTTGTTATTTTACATGATCTTTAAAAAAATGCTACCCTGTATATATCGAATTTGCAGTAAATCCCTTAGTTATATCAGTTTTATTGTCAAACATTAATGTCAAATTGTGATTTGATACTAACTTTTCGAGATTTTTCAATCCATTGAAAATAATATATTGTTTCTAGTCCAGAACCTTCATCAGTTGCGCTCCCGTCAACTGATTGAATTCTCGAACAATTATTTTTGTATATAGTACATATAACTGAATTCAATATTTTCCTGAAACTCCTGGATGGCGGATTTCATTTCGCGATAAAATATTAAATTACGATATTTGTGATTGCAAATCCTTTTAATTTTTTAAATTTCTTGTTTATTTGTGTAATACCATTGAAAACGGCGTCTAATTTAGACCTTAAAACGTTTGGACTTTTGAAATATACAGACTTTCAAGTTTATGTGATGTTATTCCCAAATAACTCAGAAAAAATACAAACCAGAGATTCCACAATTATCATTAAGAAAACAATTTTCATTAATATCCTATAAACAAATTAATCTAAAATTATGAAAAAATATACTCGTATTCCTAATAACGAACTCTTATTTTTTATAATGTTTAAAATTGATTCACAAAATTAATATTTTTCGCTTGATTTTCCGGTGAAGTGCAAGTGTGACCTAATATTTCTATTTTTTTCAAGTTTTAGGTCTTATAATTTGCACCATAAAGCGGGAGAATGGGTACATTTTATACATGCAGCTTATTAAATTTAAAAGTCTTTCTTTACAAAATTTGGAACAAAGGTTTTATTGAAAAATTCAGTCTTGGAAACATTTTTAAAATTATGTTGCTAATTACTGTTACGGGCTTATGACAGACTAGCTGACCCGTCTCGGCTGGCACGGTATAGACAAATCGGCGTATTTGACATGCTAATCTTGAAAAAAAAAAGTTGGTAATTTGCACATGATGAACATTTTTATTATTTTTGTGAAAACCGTTTTAGCATTCTAATTCTAGAGCGAGATTTATATGGCAACTGCCGCTTCTTAAAATATTGGGATTTAGTATGAAGAGCTAGACATATTTGAAGTTTTTGACCTTTTTGCCATTTTTACATTTGTAATATTATGACATTTGTGATATTTTTTACTGTTTTGTCATTTTTGACATTATGACATTGTCTTTTCAATCCATTGAAGTCAATATATTGTTTCTAGTCGGGCATCTTCATCAGTTGCCCTCCCCTCAACTAATTGAAAGTTGTAATAATTATTTATTTACCACATATAACTGAATTTAATATTTTATCGCCAAATGAATTTCGACGATTAGAAATTTCAGGGAAAACTATTTCACAAAAACTCCAAATTGGGAGTCATACAGTGTGTAACCCGTTACAATTACAATTTTCTGCCGCGCCATGTCAAAATAGTACCGAAATATTACTGATATTGATATTGCTGCAGATACCCTTACATACTTAGTTACTTGTCAGTTATTCTAAATAAACGGTTAAGTGGTGTTTCAAGTTTTTTTGTTTGAAAGATATCGTTTTCTATATTTATAAAAATATATATTTATAATGAAATTATTTTCGTCAGTAAACGTATTTTTTGGATGTCTCCTACTGTTGGACTTATTAAAAACTAGCCATTACCCGCGGTTTCACCCGCATACGGAATGTCTACTAATAACGAATATATTTCAGCCAATCGCAAGTACTTATGGGCCACCCTATATAAGAATTTTTTTCGACATTTGTTTGAATAACTGGAACTCTACTTCACCCTATATTGCAACCATCCTGTATATGCTGCTGTTTATTTTTCACTCAATATAACTTTTTGAACACCTGGCTATTAATTTTCTCTACCCTATATTTCAGCTATGCAATTGCTTATGGTCTACGCTGTATAACAATTATTTCTGATATTTTTTTAACCTCATTTTAAAGTAAAATTTGTCTTTACCCTATGTTTTAATCACCCTTTATATTTGTTAAACACACTCTAAAACTATATTCTTGCTTCTCCCAATATTTCAGATATTCCATATAGTAGAATGCAACTGTTCATGGTGTACTGTGTATAACAATTTTTTTAACCTTTTTTTGATCTACCCTAATGGATGATGTGTCACAAATGTAAAAATACAATTTTGCAGCCTAACAACAGACTTCATCAAAATCAGTTCAGTAGTTCTTACGTGATGCCCGAACAAACAAATAAACAGACAAATTTACAATTTTATAATAGTATAGATGAGTCTGCACCTTAACAGCTGCCAAGCTTTACACTTCAAGAGTGACCTTAAATGACGTTCAGACTAGCTCCGTGCCTTCTGTCAAGACTAACTGCTAAATTCTAAATACGGAATATTTTACTAAAACCTCATAAATTAGATCAATCAAATAATAACAGTCCGCTTCCTTATTTTATTGATTAAACTGTATCCTCCCAAAATTAAAGGTTTAAGAAAAATATTAGCAAGTAACATTTTCACAACTGTCAAATAATTCACACCACCAGCACCCAAAGAAGATAAATATGTATTTACGAATTCTTAGTTTTGCAAAATAAGAGTAATTCGGCGTCAAGACGTTAAAACATATCTAATACCTACCTTTACCTTATTATATCTCACTTATTTTTTGAAGCCTTCAAATGGGCGACTTTCGTTTTACTCAGAAATATTGAGGATTTCAGAATACTTCTTTTAAAGAAATTACGAGCATGTTTTAAAGTTTGCCAAACTTTAGATACGTCCGCTGGTTTGTTCTTAAAACTGAGATTTAAAATATGATGTCCGAACGTTCCTAACATCTTCCTTCGGAAATAAACGCAACGAATGTTGCCAATTTTACGGACGCTTTGAAATCGAGTAAGTTGTAAAAGGAAACATATGAATATACAAAATTTGATATACGGCAAATCCCCCTCGCGAGAAACTGGTTGAACCAATAATATACGGACATTTGAATATATTACACAGTCCGCTATCTCTAGAGCGTCCAACACAATTTTTGTAGAACGCTTCATTATGTTGTTAGAGAGCATCAGAATAATTTTCAATAGGGATACAACAGAGCGTCCGTATACGGACACCTTGTGTCTCACGGACGCTCTGAAGATAGGGATTGGTTAATGTACGGACGCCCAGGGGGTAGTTGGATGTAAATATATATATTGTTATGGACGTAATTATGATGTCATCAGACTGATGTCATATTTATGTCATATATGAAAGAAATTTTACTTCTCCTTTATGTCATTGTTATGTCATCTTAACATCATCTTGGATGTCATATTTACGTCCTATATATTACGTAAGGATCTTACGTCAAGAAGTTTGAAATCCTGACCCCTATATGATTCAAATATGACTTCTATATTACGTAAATCGTGACACAGCATAACGTCATTCTGACGTAAATTTTGTGTAAATGTGTTCACTGGGCTACTTAGTATGTATACATATATAAAATTACAGATGATAGTAATAGGTCTGTAATTTTCAATATTGCTTTTTTCTCCTTTTTTTTCAGCACTGGCCAAATCTTCGACAGTTTCCACACAGTAGAAAATTCGGCGGTCCTTAGAGCAAGAACAGCAGCACAATCGCAAATTATAAACGCTGGAATCTGATCAGGAACTTTTGTATGCTGAGGGTTCAGTTGCTTTAGGGGTTGTAAATTCAGTAATATTTAAGTAACTATAGTTCAATTAGTCATCAGAGTAATAGTTATTACTTGAAGAGTTCGTGTAGGCAGTGCTGAAAAACTTAGTAAAACCATCAACGATTTGTTGTATGTTTAAACAATAATCATTATTATATTTCATATTTGAGGGAAAAGCGTTGAAGCCTTTTTACAGTTTATGTAACCTCAAAACTGATTCGCATCATTCTTTATATTATTTTCGGCATTTCTTACAATTAAATAATTCATACCTATTACCTATAAGTGTTAAAATACCAACCGGTTTTTAATCTTTCCCTAATATACATGCCATGTCAACTGTCAGCCATAAGGCTGATATATCAGTGATGAGAACCGTTTGTTGTCATAACATGTTAATTATCTCGTAGCACTTTTTTTCGTTTTTGTACTTCAACATAAATTACTTCAAACTATAATATCAATTATTGTGTGATTCAATTTGTTTGTCAATTTGTTTGTATATTATAGAAGTTATTTAAGCAAATCAAAATTTAATTTTGTTAAATAACGATGCTGTTTTCCAAAGGACCTAATTTAGTAGAGTATAAGAATCCTTGCATCATTGAACTTTGGTCATATCTTTGTTTTGGCTATAGGATTAAAGATCCATGGAGTCCCTGAGATCTCAGTTTCTGGTGGGATACAATTTTTGAAGCAGAGAAGGCAGAAAATTTTTAAAATATAAAATTTTAAATTGGGATAGGTATCATTTTATAACCTTATGTCGTCATTGAAATAACTCAAAGTATTTTCAGATAGAATAGCCCAGTTCTGAATTGATTATATTCATATAAAAACATAATAAAGTACAAAAATGGAAATTAAACGCCGAGCATTATAATCTAAAAATGATGGTGGTATAGTACAGCATAAAAGTTTTTGCCTTTTAAAATCTTTGGTAGTACGATCGACTTTGACAATTAATGTCAGCAACACAATTAGTTAAGAGTGTAAATCATTTATAAACGGTATTTTTCATACATTTATTACATAACATTATAGATCTTTTATAGAATCTTTTAACATTTTTCAACAAACTCTCCTGCTTGATTTACAAACGTTTGTGACATATTTGGGAGTTTCAATATTCTCTGATTATAGAATGTTTGAGGGCGAGTTGCAAACCCACTGCGAATGTCCTCCTCAACTTCTACATTACTTCCAAATTATTTTCTTCCCAGTGATTTCTTCAGAAGCACGAACAAAAAATATTCACAAGAATATACTACATTGGTCATGCAGAAATTCTATCAGCAAAATTCCCTTAGAGCAAAACAAATTCGTTGCAAGGAACTTTTCAGCTTAGAGACTACTTTTGTCCTTTATTATTATTATTATTATTATGTCAGATCTCACCTGCTTTTGGTTTCTACTCAATATCCTCAGAGCCTATCGAGCACTAATGATAATTGATTGAACACTTTCCTAGCTGAGACCCAACTCTGAGGAGATTTCTTCCACGGTTAATCGACGGTCACGTTCAATAAGCTCTCAAACGCTCCTGGTTTTGTCAGCTCTAAAAATTGTCCTTCGGCGTCGATCATGAGTATCGTTCTCATCCGCCTTTAGGTTTTGTCACCTACATAGACACACGATTATGAGAAAGTGTACTATCCCCAAACTGAACCTTCAAACGAGTTAAAATGTCTGACGGCGTTAACTTCACTGGTTAAAAACTTGATGATAATCTGTTGCGCAACTGACGAATGTACCTCTTATTCGGTCATGGTGCACTCTGTACTGACAACAGATCATACAATAGGTAACTATATATTATATAGTGTAATTTTTTTGGAAAAAGCAATCTAAACGGAATGTCAATTCGATGACATGCTATTCGAATTCTACCGTCACGAGAAACGAAGTTCTCCCTCCACTAGTATTTAGGCGTTGTGGAATATCAAAAGAAAGCTGTATCGAACGATTTGATAATTACTTCGTTCCACTCATATTTATCACTAAGTAATTTGATAACTTTAAAGCCATTAAGTTAAAATTTTTAGTAGTTGTTTCCGATATCCAAGTGAAAGTTTCTGCCAAGTTTCATCGTTCTAAATTTTGTTTAGGTCATAGGTACGAATGATTGAGAAATATGCCTTTTTCAAATTCTCCCTTAATAATTCACTTATTAATCAATCACTCCTATCGATCAACATCTGATTTAGTAGATTATATATTTGCCTATATAACACACTTACCTTTGATACTGTAACACCCCGTATGATTAAGAAATAAAACGGTACCTATTAAGAAAACTTTTTTTGTTATGCGGTGTTCCTTCTCCATGAAAAACCATTGAAACACTTTTGGCATGTTTTTGCAAAAATGGCATTGAAATAATTCTATGTTCCCTACACTATTTGGAGAAAAATCACATAAAACCTTTTTTGTTCAGAATGATCCAAAAAACCTAAAAACTGTTTTTGACGAAAAAAGTTATTTTTTAGTTTGTTTTAAAAATATTACTTAAACAATTTCTCGATCAGGTAATCACCAGGCAACTACCGCGTTTATTTTTCGGGAACCTTTTTGCATAAGAATCTGCAAAAATACCAATCGTAATAATTTTGCTATCGGAAGCGAAGTTCCTGTCCGGACTATTATATCATAGATTTACTAAGTCGCTACAAAGATATGTAAAAAGTCTGTGTAAAGAATGTGTAGATAAACTCAAGATTTAAAGATTTCTTTTAACGAAAACAAAACTTTGTTAGAACTATTTAACCTGACTGACTAAAAATATTAATAGTTGTATGAATCAATCGTTTTACTGTACATAAAATCCCATGGCAATTTATGAGGATAAAATAAATTTACATATAGATGAACTGAATACTAGAGGATTTAACAATAATACCAAAATTCTAATGTACCTATACAGTCCCTTTGAATGAACTAGCCCGGTTGCACAACAGGGTTCTTAAGAACCCGCCCGATCAGAAACAGCCCTATATATAGTATGAACTCTATTGAATTAAAATAGAAAATTAAAAAATATAAATTTGCAAATATCTAAGTTCTGATTTTGGTGGCGTTACTTCGTTGCTAGCATCTCAAATAAGTTAGCTCTAAAAATAATTTAGAAGAAATGGGCAAAATCAGTAAGTTTACAGGAATCCCTAGAACGGGGTTTAACGATGGACTAAAAAATATCAAAGTCTTGAAGACACAATTCTTATACAAGAGCAAAAAAACTAGAATAAACTTATTAGTTTCCTTACCATACATAAAGGAGTGACAAACGGTAGTGCAAGGTAATTATATAAACATAATTTATTCTTAGAAATGTTCAGCAAAGCACACAAAAAAGTAACGTTTGTGAAATATACATCTGGCAAAGCTCCAAGTACATAACGGTCAAATGCACATAAATTTGATAAAAAAAATCCAAACAGCATTAACGAGCTACGAAAAAAATTAAAGGCATTCCCAAATATAAACCTGAAAAGAGCTGAACGTAAATAAAAAATGTGAAGTATACGAAATGTTGCACACTCAAAAAATTGTCAATAAATGATAAAAAAACATAAAACACAGGTGTAAGATCTGTACTCTGTCCAAACACTAACAAGCTGATAGAAAACAATATAATATATGTATTTGTTGTGTTTGATGTCAATAGATTGTGAAAGGTTTGTCATCGTACAGTTTTATTTTTAGGAAATGTGTATTTTATCTAAATTCAATTTCTACGGATAAAGCTTTTACTATGTATGTGAATTAAATACTTCATTGTTTAGATAAACCATGGTTGAAGTACCGAGTTAATATTTTATACACTTTCAGCATTCAAGCAAATTATTCGAAGACCTTTTTGTCGCCGGTTTTACAAATGTATTATTTGTGAATATAATAATGAATGTTTTTGTTCTTCTTCTTACAAGACGTTGCCATCCAGTCTCGGTGCAGGATAACACAACATAAGCAAACTTACCTATTCTTAGAGACAGTGGTCTGAATTTCGATAAATGGAACTGCATTAGCTCGGACGTATGAAAAAGAGGTAAACTGATATGAAATATATAATGCGTTGTGAATGAGTTATTAAAAAATTTATAATAATACTCTTACAGTAGTAAAATATGGAAAAGGAAGCTCACTTGGTACCCTAACGTTTAATATGCTGAAGCCTCAGCCTTCAAAGGTTTCAAGCAAATTTAGATTTTCAATGAAAATATCAACACTATGTGAACGAGGAAACATTGTTATTTGCATTAACCTTTGGATCTAAAGAAGAATATAACTGCACATAACATACACATTAAGATGCTGAGCATAATACATATAGCTCTAATTTAGATTACCATAAAGGTATGTGTATAAAGCAAGAAGGAAACAGCTGGTTTACCATGTTTCACAAGAAACTATATTTATTAAATGTGAATGAATATATTGGAGCTTGTAGCTGCAAGTTATTTCTGGTGGCTGTAAGAAAATTTCACACTTTTTACATAAGCCGTGAATATAAAGAAGTACCATTCAAAATATTGAAATGCCCACATTTTAAACATAATTCTATTATTAATAGATTAAAGAATGTAAATTGTTATGTATCTTTTTTCATTGGAAATATAATTTAAAAGTATGTAGTTATCGTATGTCCATAATTATCAGACCAAAAACAATATTCACAGTTTATGACTAATATTTATTCAGATATCAGTTTAACAATTTTATTGGGCTCTTATTTATTGATTAATAAAATTTTTTATGCCAATCCAATATCGCAGTCTCTATGGCTAATGTTTATTTGAATTGTCATAATAATTAATGTATGCACTTCAATTCCAAATGAGTCTACCACCTTCCATGGAAATAGTAAATTTAGTGGTTTATATTCTCATATTAGTGAATTTAATTATTGGTGGTTGTTTTAACAAACCACGTTTTAAAATATATATATATATATATATATATATATATATATATATATATAAAGACATCTCCCAAACTCATGTAACACCCGAGCCTTTCAGTCAATGTAGAGGGTTGTGCAAACATTTTTCAATTTTTAGAAAAAACATCTTTATTTTTATATTTATAGCTTGCTTACGCCGGAGGTTGTTGCAAACAATAAAATTACTTGAAATCTATATAGCATAAGGGCTGATGCACTATTCATAATTTAAATTAATGCTTTTGTACAAGTACAAGGGCAGTCTTTAGTATGGGCCAACAGTACTATCATAATATAGTACTCTAGTAAGTAATTTTAAATGGTTTGTTGAGGAAGTCTTTGATCATATGAACAATAGGGTTTTCTATCCTGTATTTTTTTCTTGCAACAGATTACTACTTGAACTCTGTGAATATGGAATAAAATCTAGTAAGGAAATTTAGAAATGATGCCCGGATAACCAGTTGTCTCTACAGATATTTTAAGTGAAAGATATGTCTACAGTTTCATCAACCAGTATTCATGTATACGTGTGCACGTAAAGCATGGAACATACTAAGTAAAATCTATCCAGATAAAGGAAGAAAAAACCCTCGGACACGTCAACTTTAATTTAATAATGTGCAAATTTTGACATAAATAGATATATCATTGCGTCATTAATGTGGTCTGTCATACACAATTTTATTTTAATAGCAACTCCAATATCTGCAATATTTGATATATTGATTTGAAACACCTATTATTTAATAATTAATTAATACATAATATGTTCTTCTAGGAAAAAATCTTTTATTCACTTGAACAAAAAAACTGACTTGTATAAATCTAACAAAAAAATAAGAAAAAGTCAAAGCAAATGTTCAAATTCGACCCAGTTTACTAGCTGACAATGAGCAATGCGATTTACACATTTGTTTGTTAACACTGAATTAGTGTTGTTTTAAAAAAAATTCTCTACCTTCATTTTTGTTGAAGATCTATGTTTTGTTCGTTTTTACTTAATTTTTTTTAAACAATGCACAAACAAGTTCCTTTTGCGTTTCTATCATAATAGATAGCAAATTTGATAGTGGATAAACTGGAATTGTAATTTTGATTGTATAAGAAAGTAAAGAGTGGATTTAAATAAAGCCTAACGTATTGAAATTTTCATTATGAAGAAATTTTTAACAATATCATTAATTCCACCCGTTACAAAATCAACTATAATTAAGGTACAGGCCAAATTTATGAAATTGGGTCATGGAAACGATAAGTCTAAATCAGGTAGTTCAGCAATATCAGAAGAAGAAAAATTTTATGTTTTATTAACAGTTGAAGAAAATTCTTTCTTATCAAGTCGTCAGATCGCAATGCAGCAAAGAATAAGTTAGTCTTCGGGTTTTAACTCCCTAAAGTTTGCTTTGACGTAGTCCTCGAAGAATTCTAGTCAAGCCTTTGCGGCTCTTTGACGTTCTGGAGAATTTCGTGAAGAAATATATAAATACGGAGAGCTGAGGAAGCATTCATTCAATATTCGACTTCCGTATAGTAAATATAAATTGCAGTTTTGTGAATATAAATTGTGTTAAGGCAGTGAAAATGAATTAGAGTGAGTTGGACTGGGATTATAAACAAATCCAAGATCCCGAATAAATGGAAGAAATGAGACTAATTGTTCTTCAAGTGTCAACCAACGTTAAAAAGAAATTTGAAAATCGCATTGCTCATTGTCAGCTAGTAAATGGTGGCCAGTTTCAGCACCTGCTTTGTTTTCTTCTTATTTCTTTGTTACATTGATACCTTTTAGTTGAACTTTTTGGTTTAAGGGATTAAAAGTTTTTTTTAGATAAACCTTTTATGTAACTGATTTGTAATTTAAACATCCTGTAGGTTTATTGGAGTTTTTACTTAAAAAATTTGTGTACGATATCCAAATTTGCGCATTATTAAATAAAGGTGAAAATTATAGTTAATACACATTTCGGGTTTACGTGATATGGATCCCTCAAATTATTCAATTTTGCATAAAATTATTGAAAATCTATAGAATCGTAGTTTCGGAAAACCTGTCAGAAGGAGAATAACTATTCACTTTCTTTAAAATCAACTACGCCAAGGAGTTGGAGCTCACTTTCACGTGGAGTAGAGTATTTTTTTTATATAAATTGTATATATCTAATCTAATTCTGAGAAATCTTATGCTGATCCTAACTAAATAATTTTGTGAAAATAGACTGGCAATAACATGAACACATTATCGAGTTTTGTTGTGTAACTGAAGACATTACCACAGAGGAGCAGATTGAATTCTGCAGCTAACTAAAAGAAATAATTTTCTCATCTCAGCTAATACTATTCTAATGATAGGCAATATCGAGAATCATAAAGCTACTATTGTTCCATAATGGATTTACCTTTTAGTAGGTAATCTAGAGATTATCTATACAACAGTTTTAATAATAGTGAACGACCTTGATTAAAACCCAATGAATTAGGTAAAAACCGGTAAGCTCTCTCGCAATGTAAGATGTAAGATCTGCTAAATTTGGCAGTTTTCTTTGGATTCAAAAAACCGCACTGACACTGTAAAAATGGTAGTTCAACTGTCCGTTTTTAATAATGCAATTGGATATTGTATTTGGTTTCATCAAAAGAAGTTTTAGAGGACTTGCTCTTTTACATTTATTTCTTGATAATATTGCTGTAAATACTATGATTAAAATTTCACAAATATTCACATTCCCTTTATTTTTATCAATACTATAGACAACGTCAGTGTTTCTCTTGACCACTTCGTATGCACCCTCCCTGGCTAGTCTAAGCTTAGGAGACTTGCTTGCTCCTCTGGTTATTATATGGCCGGACCTTGTCTCTCTCTCTCTTGAAACTCAACTAAATTTGCCTTGAGATCATAGCGTTCGGGTTAGTACGTATATTGCCATATCTGTCGTATTTGGTCGTCACAATCATTGTTATTGTTATGTTGTTATGTACTACTGAGCAATAAGCCAACAGGAATAGGGCAATGTACTGATCCCAATCACGCTGGTTGTTGCTGATGACCTTGAATTGATTCTGTTCGAAGGTCCTGTTAAATCTTTCCACCATTCCATCTGATTGTGGGTAGCTCTCTTTTTTTCTAGCTGTTCACGAATAATTTGTCCCGTTCGACCGGGAATTCTGCTTGATGATATCGCTACAATTTATATGGAAGCCGCTGAGATGTTTCCGGGAAGTGTCAATACAAATTCTTCATTTAGGAATCGATGAACATCATATCTTGGGTCGAAAATGAACCCATCTTGGCTGATTAGGTCCATATTCAGTATAAAGTCTTCCACAATTTCCACTACCAGGAATATATGCGCAATTCTGTTGCCCCTATTTGTAGCACGACATCTGCCTCACCCTGTATTGACATTGACCCGCCGGTGACTGTTCATAGCTGGATGTTGTTGTTAATTGGCCGGATTTTCGATGACTTTAAAACCCTGGACCTAACAACGGACACAACGGCGCCGGTGTCAAAGGTTTATGTTGATTGGTCGACCATTGATGGTGCCCTTCATGACTAGGCTGCAGCTATCTCGACAAACTCCCTCGATGGATACTATTTAGGGAGATGGTGGAGGAAAAGTCAGCATTCCCTTATGCTGACTGGTTTACTTTTACTGGACGTGAGGTTGTTTTGTTGGTTCCCCTGGTTGGTGACCGTTCAGGTAACCCTACTCTACTATCGCATTAAAAATTCCCTGTATGTCCACAACGGTAAGATGCTCTTGTGGTGTCAGTCCTTTTGTAACTTCCAGTTAATTGTTAATTCCGATCAACACTGCCTGAATGGATGGATTTGGTTCTTCCTGGCTAAAGAAAACTACTAGTATCCTCGGCCTTGTCATGTTTATGACGGCCTCTACCTCCAAAGTACAGGGCAAGGCTTTATTACTCTTCTTAACGACAATAAGTCTTAGATTTCGTTGCTCTTCAACATCTCTGATATCATTTATAAAACTCTGTAGTGTCAATTGATGTTTAGTTTCGTCTGGTAGATCTGGGTAGGACAGCTGTACCATACCTCTGCTTCGGATTCTTGTGGAGTCTTTCCAGATTTTTGCGTTTTTCCAATTAATTATTTGTACCTTGTATACTTGGCTATAGCCCAGATACGACCATAAATCCTATAGGATTAATGGTCGTATCACTTATCTAGGGATAGCATGATTTTGTCAAAGCTACCTTGTTCGTCTACTGGTAGGCTTTGGAGGATTTCTAATGCGGGACGTCTTGAAAAACTTAAAAGAGGGGTTGGTTTTTCTTTGGTATCACGTTCATTTGCTGTAGCCACGGCTTCAAATTGCCATTTGTACATAGGCCAAGATGATTTACCATCAAATGAGGGTGGTCTGCTAAAGAAACCGTTATTGGTATTTACAGAGTTCTGATAATTTCTCTTTCTAATAGATATCCACAGCATTTTTTAGGATCTTTATATCACAGCATATCTCTTTTATGTCTGATTTATAGTCACTATTTTCTGGTTAACTGCTTCGTTATATTGTAGCACCAACTGCATTAGTTGTTTAATTTTGTTCTACTATTTTTATTTATTTTTATGTCTTTAATTCCGTTTCATTTTGTTTTTTTTTTCAAATGTCGAAATTAACCCTTTAGTTTAATTTTGTTGTTAACTTGTCATAATAGAGACCGGGTTCTGTTGATTTTCAACTATGTTAGTAACAAGATTTTCTAATTTAATTTTGCGTTTTCCATCAAAAGATTTCACTAACCTTTGTTGGATTTCTTCTTAATTTTGTGTCTCCTTTTTGTCACGTTTTTTAAAGTTTTCGATAGTACTCGGTTGTTATGAGAATTTCACTTCAATGTCGAACTCATCATAAATGTTTGGTTGTCAAAGGTTAGTCTAGCTAGTTTTTCGAAAATTGTCCCTATTTTGTGCAGAAACTATGTACATTTCAGCTTTTTTCAAAGCAATAGCGAGAAATGAGGCACAATCTGCTTGTTTACATCAACTTAGTCGAACTATAGTCAAGATAAATTGGGGTTGGTCATTTATAACTACTAAGTATAGCTGAACCTGATACAGTAGAAAATAAAATATAGCCCGTGTCGGAGTCAAAACACACTAGTCGCCTAATATAATTTTATTTATTATCTACTATAGGTACACAGATCACTAATCACAATGTATTTGATATGTTAACAATTTTATCTGTGATTATCTTTATCTTTACAAAAGCCATTCATTTTTTAGATGTTTTATCTCTAGAATTTATCAACTTTCAATTCTAAATGGGTGATAGGTATTTAAGCCAGACCATCATTTTAATATCTTCAGTCCTTATTCTGAAGTCAACCGATACGTCGACTGAACTCCAGGGCGACGACTCAAAAAGTATGTACAATCCAGTTTTATAATTACTACTATTCATAGATTTCATATAAATTATTTGACACATTAAATAAACACTCGACAGTACCTGAGTTGTCATAAGGATTTTTTATTTTGACATACATGTATAAAAGAACTATTGTTGATATTTTTTATGTGATCTTGGGAAATAACACCATAATCGAAACAAAAGTATGTATATTCAAGGAAAAACCAAACGTTGCCAAATCTATTCTGCCCTCGTTAATCGATTGTAGTGTTATTTCCCAAGAACACAAAAATGATCAAGAATATGTCACAAATAACATTTAGAAGACAATTGTTGATTTAGTTTAGATACACATATTTTTCCTTTAGTAATAATAAATGTAATATGTATACCTGATGCAAATACAGGGTGTCCCATAAATAATGGACAATAATCGTATCGTCCATTAGTTAACTGCAGTTAGAGGCGGTGAAAATATACCGGTTAACACAAACATACCTTAGTAAAATGTTTGTAGTAAACGATATACAGGGTCGTAAGGTTGGTATTTGGTTTTTGAAAATTTGTGATATTTGATAAAACGCCTTTATATATTGAACTCAAATTTTGTAGAAGGTAATTTTCAAGGGCAATATTTGGCAAATTTGATATCATTTTTCATGGTACCCTTACAGGTGTTTGTTACGAAGGTCGAATTAGGCAAATCAATGTTTATTTTTTTAACACCCCGTATAATTTGCGTTTCGACGATAAATAAAGAAACTGCTATAATTTCAATACAAAAAACGTATACTTGTTGAATCTCTTTATTTCAAGGCGGTTTCGAGATATTGCCATTTTAAGACTGGCGCTTAGTCATTTAATTAAAACATTAATGGTTTCAAAAACAATGAACTTAATTATGAAAACAAAACATCGTGCATAAACCACATATATATATAGCAATAAGAGCAACTCCTTCGTGTAAATTACCCAAATTATTTTTCAAAAATTCTAAATACTGTAAAGCATTTAATCTCGTCGGAAGTTCAAACGGACCAATGAAGTGATCGTCAATAATTCTACACCAGATATTAATGGAAAATTCATGCTGAAAATGAGCTTCACGATAGATATGAGGATTACCAAAATCACCATGGTTGTTCCTCCAATTGAAGACCCCACGGCGGGTGAATGTAGCTTCGTCAGAAAATAGGATATTTTCAAGAAACGTTGGACCGTGAATGATGCAACATGCATCCACTGACAGAACTGACTTAGTGTACGTGGTCATTGGGTAATAAATTTTGTACAGGCGTAAAGTGATACGGATACAATTTTTCTGTACCTAAAATTCGTAATATAGTCGATTTACTTGAAGCAGTAGCTGCTTGCAAGCAAGTACTTAATGCAGGATTTAACAGAATTGGAGCTAACATATTATCTTTATGATCAGCAGAAATTCTTGTAGGTCGGCCACCAGAATTTTTGGTGTGAAACGAACATATTTTAGCTAAATTTGTGTATAACTTTTGGAATTTTTTACGATTGAGCACATTTCGGTTTGGACATAACTGTACATATCGTCTAACTGCATCATTTGAATTATAAGCATAAATACAAATCATATCGGTTAGTTTACTATTTGCCAATTCTTTAAATCTAGGCATATTTAATGAAGGCATTATTCCAATTACTCACTTTAAAAAAAGTAAATAAATCGACAGTATGCAAAGAAGAAAACAATAATTCATGTCAAATTCACAACCTACTTTAAAAAATGTCTTTTCTGCGGCAGCTTGCGGTGATATGCTGTATCGTAATTGAAATGGAATATCTCGAAAACGCCTTGAAATATGGAGATTCAAGAAGTATAGGTTTTTTGTATTGAAACTATGGCAGTGTCATTATTTATCGTAGAAACGCAAATTATAGTGTTAAAATAATAAACATGGATTTGCCTAATTCGACCATCCTCACAAACACCCTGTAAGAGTATCATGAAAAATGATAACTAATTCTTGTTTATCGCCCTATAACCATACTGTACCAAATTTGGGTTCAATATATGGAGCCGTTTTTCAAATATCACAAATTTTCCAAAAACCAAATACCCATTTTATGACCCTGTATATCGTTTACTACAAACATTTTACTAAGGCATGTTTGTGTTGATCGCTATATTTTCACATTTTCTAGCGGTCTTGGTTAATACCATTGATATCACGAAAACGTCTCTTTTTCACTTCTCTGTTATAGATAATAAACTATCTTAGAGTTGGTCTTTTATAGGTTCGTATAAAAGGAGGATGTGGCTGAGGGTATCAATTAGGGTGACAGACTGTGGCAGGTGGGATCGTGTGGTCTAGGTTTAAGGATATGTGACTTTTCCAGTGCAAAAAACATATCTACGTTAATTTTCCTCTCGACTGTTGTTATTTCATTTTCTGTTACTATAGAAAGTCCCCCTCTTAATCTTTTAAATATATAATTATTTTTAAGTAAACATTTTAGTCACTCTAACTTATTATTTTGAATATTTACTTTTGATTATTTTTTAATATGACCGAGTTCGTCACAATTGGTTGTTCCCTTCAGCTTTACATCTAATATTATAGAAAATAGCTATTCACGTATTCTGTGCTCTATATTGAACAACAAATGAAAGTAATCTCGCAAGACTTTACATGACCGATGGTGAAATAAAGTAGTATTCATAACTGAGTTAATATAGACACATAATTTCTGGTATACAATAAGAATTGGAATATCAAGGTAAATGCTAAAAATTTCGTCAAGATATTCAAAGGTTTGTACAACTCAAATATTTTCTTACAAAAGCACATACTATAGATGTTCTACTATATTTTTTATCACTTATCTGTCAACAAATACAGACTGTTTACATTTCTTAAATGAAATTAAATTTAACAGTCCCAGAAAGTGTGACGCATAATGAGGAAGGGACTTAGAGAAATCCGAAAAGGCAAAATTTATTGTGACGTATTTTATTACAATCTTGCAGTAACAGAAAATTGAGAAAGTTTATAAATAACAGATAGTATGAAATACAAACAGAATGAATCAGTGTTTGTTTAATTTTCACAATAATTTATGGAATGTTTTCCTATAAACGTCACTCATTCCTATAACATTATTTTTATTTAATTAAGATATTTACTTTGTCCGAAAAGTACATAAAACCTAATATATCTGTCAACCAAACTGTGTACTTCTTTGACGTTTGAGATTTACGTAATTTTTCGACATACAATAAAGAAATTTTGCTAGTCTTTTAGAAAATTCTTCATTTTTATTTCTGCACTGTTTTTGCAATTTTATAAGAGTACACATTAGCTATGACTACACTAAAAATAAACCAATAGTGCTACTGTCTGATATCTAGTTAGCTTTCTCGGAGAACAACTGACACATTTTCAGCCTAAATTATTGACTACTTCTATGGTCATTATTATGTCTGGATTTATGTAGCCTGACCATGTGACGTTGTGTATAATATTAATATGACGGTGTTTGATACTTAAAGTCTGTTTCACTGCTATTATGACCTACCAAAACATTAGACAACCAAATAAGTGAATTTCTGTAAATGCCTTATTTTAATGATGCCACTAAATTTATTAAATCTAAATCGACCCCAACAGTATGTATAGTCAAATATGCAATAAGTTTGTAAACCAAGTATCTTTTGTATTTGCTTCAGTAATAACACCTAGGCCATCAGTTTCTTTCGAATAATATATTTCTATAGCTTGTGTTATGTCAAAGGTTTTTTGTTCAAGATAGACTTAATCAGTTTCATGTCAATATAAATAGGAATTTTGTTATATATATATATATATATATATATATATATATATATATATATATATATATATATATATTATATATATAAACATTACGTAAAGATGCTACAGCTATCATTCAGGAAACATTTACAATATTATATTATTTTTTTCCTCATAATCAACTCGAGAAGCAAACACTTTACTAAGGTCATAATTTCATATTTTAATTTTTTTTTTGAATTTATTACATTCGGTAATTTTTAGAGAAATTAGACGTTTTTGATATTTTACTTGTTTTTGGCATTTTAGTCATCTTTGATTTTCTTAATATTTTTCAATTTCGTTAATCTTTTGATTTGTAATTATTTGGTATATTCGATTTTTATCTTTTGAAAAATATTTCACATGTTAAAGTAAAGAACTTCATTTTTCTTATGAAGGTTTCTCCAATTTCTTTTTCCGCAACAATTAATAAGTCTGTTATTTTTTCAAAATATTTTCACACCCTCTCACTTAAAATTTATTGTTCTGTCAATTACGAATCACCTCTATACACATTTGAAGGAATCTGTCAACTGCGATAGGTGTTTTAACTCTAAGTTCCCAAAAACTGCATTTTACTAAAATATATCCTGTTCTTGTTTTTATGGTTCCGTATATACAATATACGGATACCCTTATAATATCATTCTGGATTTCTGCCTCTGTCACGGAGAGGTTGAAATTTGGTACCAATGTTTAGTTTGGTAACCCGATCAGGACTACATATGGTAAATGATTATAGGGGTATTTCTGGTGGGACAAACTAAAAAAATCGACCGATTCCCCCCCTGATCTCCGAAACTACTGAGCGTAAAAGTTTGAAAAAAAAAGAGAAATATAGAACGTTGCCCGAAATTTACACGAAAAATAAGGAGAAACCATTATTATTAATTTTGGGCGGCAAATTATTAAATGAAAATTTAAAAATAATTTTTTTTTTCAAACGCATCATGTAAGACATCAAATGAAATGTCCTATTCTGAGGAACACAAATATATTTTTTTCATATTAAAAAAAATATTTTAAAAGAATATACCAAAATTTACCCATTCCGCCTTTTATCTCCAAACTATAAGAACTAAAATTACTTGTTTAAAGAAAAAATACGAGGAAATCCCTAATATTAATTTTAGGTGCCAGATTATAGAATTAAAGGGAAAATAAAAAAAACTTATTTTAATGTAACATGCAATAGATCAAATGAAGGGGCTCATTATGAGTAAACAAATATTTTTTTTCATATTTTTAAAATGAATTGTTTACAAGATATTAACATAAAATATAAAAAATTCTCATTTCCCGATTCATATCCGAAACCATAATAACTAAAATTCTGAAAATAATGAGAGGTACTGGGGCTCACTTGAAATTTATAAGAAAAATTAGTAGGAAACCCCAATTTTGGGGACAAATTATAGAATTAAATGGAAAATAAAAATTTTATTTTCAAACGCATCATGAATATATTAAATAAAAGGCTCATTATGTGGATTACAAATATATCATATTTTAAATCATTTGTTTAAAATATATTAACAAAAATATTAAACATAGACTTAATTCCCACTTTAGATACTACACTATCTAAAATTTTGAAAAATACAATAGAAATCCAGTCCGATTCTTCTCTCACGTTTCTTGATGTCCTTATAACAAAAACCAACAATGACAGATTCTCACATACCGTCTATAGGAAACCAACCCATACCAATCGATACTTAAATGCCCAATCACACTACCACCCTGCCCAATTGAGTTTTGTAATGAAATATTTGACTCTTAGATCTATTCATTTAACAGATATTGACAATAGACAAAACGAACTTAATAATCTTCAACAAATCCTTCGACAAAACAGTTATCATCCGGACCACATTGCGCGTATAATTCATCAATCTAAACAACTCCCAATCACACCAACCCCATCAGAAACAGACCAAGAACATCGAATAGCCGTCCTTCCATACATTCGGGGAGTCACTGAGAAAATAGCACGAATTTTACAACGACATCAAATAAAGACTATCTTCAACACCACTCAAACTATAGGTAACTTAACCGGTAACTCCAAAGACAAAGTACCTAACGAGGATCCAGGAGTTTACGAAATTTCATGTCGCGATTGCCCACAAAGCTACATTGGTCTTACCAACAGGCGCGTTAACCATCGAGTATATGAACACTTTCTGTCTGTTCGTAAAAAAGATCAAACTTCAGCTCTCGCGCATCATCATATCCAAACAGGACACTCTATCAACTTCGAGGATAGTAGGACTATCATATCTCTCAATTCTCTTAGGGCATCTACTATTCGGGAAGCCATCGAAATAGAGAAAAGACCTCTCTGTCTAAATAGACGCGATGACACCACTCGCCTTCCCACAGCTTGGATCTCTGTAATTGCCAGATTAAACAAGCCAGACACGCCCACCAATCCCAACCAATCACCGCACAGCCCCTTCATCACACGACATCCCCTCCTAATCGACCGATAACTATAAATAAAAGAAGCAGCGCAGACTCACCTTCAGTTCAGTTACCTATTGACTCTTAGGGAGTAGGCAGGTTGAGGCCCCGAGTTAGATCTAATGTCTGAAACTCTTTTTTTTTGTCTCTTGATAATGGCTCCAAAGCAGGAGTCGAGTATTTAATAAATTGAGACGCGGTTCTCACCTGGAACCTAGCTTAGTTCATAATACTGACCGCCGAAGTCTCTCAGAACATTATATATATATATATATATTATATATATATATATATATATATATATATTACTATATATATAAGTTCATTTTGCAATCTACATCAATAAATATAAAGCCATTGACAACGAAGTCATAATAGACTTTGAAACGTTTGGTATTCCTGCAATATACGTCGTTTTATTTCTATTGTGGTGTTATTGCCAAAAAAACATAAAAGTAATCAAGAATATGCCACAAACAACGTTTAGAAGACTATATATATATATATATATATATATATATATATATATATATATATATATATATATATATGTTATATAAGTATTTAAACAGACTTTATATTAAATTTACTTCTAATTATAAGGTCAAATACTGTCATTATTCCCACATTGTAATATGATACTTGTTAGTAATTTTTATCACGTTCGACTTTTTTTTCATTTATACTTGGTAACCAAAATTGTACACTTCTTATTTTTCAGTTCACATAAAAACTCATGACCATCCATTTTGAAACGACAAAATTGTCTTTGTTTAACACGCGTGTCGACTCATCATTTTGTAATGTTATAAATACTAGTGTAGGACCTTCAGTCGTTAGATGATTAGTTGACTTATATTCTTATAGTTGAAAGTTGTTATTATTATTTTTGTGTTTAATTAAATAAATTGTTTTTAAAAAGTGAATTTTGAAAATCGTTATATAAAAAGTGGCGCAGTCAGTAGGATTCCATTACGCTGCTAGAACCGGCTTTAGAAGAAAAGCTTGGTAGCGGTGGATTGCAATCCTTTGAAGGAAGAAAAGAACCTCGAGACGTCCCAACTACAACACGTAGAACACGGCAACTTCGATGTTTCGATTAATGTAAGTACAAACAGTTAAGTAATCATCTCGCAAATATTTGTTTTACCAATTTGAATTTATTTTATCGATTTAAATTTTTGATTTTATTTTATTTTTACTGTTCGGACGTTCAATATCCCGGAACATTTTAAACCGAATTGTACTATTTTCCCATTTGGATTTATTTTACTTTGTGCACAATTTTCTAATCTTCTACATTCTTAAAACAAAAACTGGTAAACGTTTTGATAATTCTAGATATTTTCTTTAATTTTGAACATTTTTAATATTTCCGTATATTTTTAATCAACCGAAATAATGGCATCTCCCCAAACTTCAGCAGATCCGGAGACTGAACCATACCGGCTTTCGGAAATCTTTTCCATTGTCCCCGAGTTTGAGGGCGATCAAATCTCGCTAGGGACATTCACTGATGCGTGCGACTGCGCGTATAATATGTCAACGGGCGACCAACGTTATGTTTTACTTATACACATTAAAAATAAGCTGAAAGGCAGAGCGGCCCAATTAATTAATTCACGCAACCCCGCGTCGTATTTGGAACTTAAACAACTTTTAAACTCTCATTTCGGTGATTCTAGAGATTTGACATCTCTCATACAAGACTTACAACGTCTAAGACAACTTCCCAACGAATCGCCTCTCACATTTTATAACAGATTGCAAGTACTTACTGCAAAAATGTATGCCACTATTCAGAAAACCTCGAATTTGAATGCAGATCAGAAGACAGCCCAAACGAGTCTAATAGACACTATGGCGCTAAACACTCCTCTGACCGGTTTAGAACCGCGTTTAGGGCAAATCATCCGCGTCGGAAACCCGAAAGACCTGTTAGAAGGCCACGTACGAATTAGGCGTGAATTACAACTGTCCTACTTCGAAAACCAAAAAACACCTAAACAAATTCCCCCTAAGCCTAATCAACCCTTTCGAAAGCCTAATCCGCAAATTAATAAGTGCCTATCATGTGGAAGATTCGGACATCACACGTCCGAATGTCGCTCTCGAAACTACCAGACACCAGTCTATAACAATAGTAGCGGCAATAATAATAATTTTAGACCAAACCCTTTTACTAATAATTTCTCACAAAATCAGAATCAACAACCTAGGGAAAATCAGTCAACCTTCAGACAAAATCAGTTCTCTAACCAGCCAAGAACTTTTCAGCAAAGTACGCAACAACCACGCCAATCGGTCATCCAACGAAATCCCGGTTTTCGCCCAAATTCAAATAAAAAACATCACTTAAATTATAGGAATTACCCTAACCAGGACGATGATTATTATACAGTTAATAATCAACCCTACGATGATTACAATAGCACTGATGATCAAAGGGAATATGATTATTATAGTCAGTCATGCAATCCAGAAGCAATTAATTATCATACTGCTGATAACTATCAAACTGTCGATTTAGATCCCTTAGAGAATCAAAACTATCAGGATTTTCTATCTCTTCCAAATTTAGACCACCCTCCAGACACAACGACCAGCCTCGCAACACAGATCCAAACTATCAATCTCGACGACCTGAACCCGAATATAAACTTTCCGGAACAGACATTTCTGTAACTACTCTCCATACTGAAAACTCCAAAAATCAGTACTATATTAACGATGCGACTGGAAATTATAAATTACTCATAGATACAGGCGCAGGAATTTCTATCTTTAAAGAGCATACCGTCAGAAATTATTCTGAACGATTCCCGGAAAATGTCATCATTCAGGGAATTACAGACAAAAAGATCCCCATTTCTCAGTCAACCCTTATACCATTCACTCATGGTAACCCCCATAAAGTATTCATATGTAACCTTGACATCGAGTTTGATGGCATTCTAGGGTTAGATTTTTTAGAACATTATGAATGTGTAATCGATCTAAAATCTAAACAACTCAAGACAAATTTCAAAGATATCACTCTTCACAAGGTCTCCTCCTTGCCCCTTCAGATATCACTCCCTCGACAGTCCCCAACACATCGTCTCCAAAAAATTTCTCAAACTATATTTCTATAGAACCTCGTACAGAAAAAATATGTAAACTACGCTGTCACCTTTCCAACACCGACGCTGTTTTACATACCATCGAGAAAGAGAAAGTCAGACTACCCAATTCCTTGGTATATGTAAACCATAACGGGGAATTTCTAACTTCAGTTATCAATGCCAACGCCATCCCAAAAACAATTGACTTTGAAAACATAAAAATAGAACCCCTTGTACAAACACAACCCTGTTTTAACTTTAACGACGAGTACGAAACTCCAGATATCGACAGATCATAAGACTCATAGACTCATAAGACAACAACTCCGGACTGAACATTTAAACGACGAAGAAAAAGACATGATAACCAACCTTTGCTTAGATTTCCAGGACATATTTTACTTAGAAGGAGACTCACTATCCTTTACCAACGAAATTAAGCATTCAATCGAGACTAGTAATTCCAGACCCATCTTTACTAAATCTTATAGGTACCCTCAGGTACATAAAGAAGAGGTTAAAGATCAAGTAAGCAAAATGTTCAACCAAGGTATCATTCGTCACTCAACTTCCCCGTGGTCTTCCCCAGTTTGGGTTGTTCCCAAAAAGCTAGACGCCTCAGGCAAACAAAAATGGCGTGTCGTCATTGACTACAGGAAACTTAACGAAGTCACAGTAGACGACAAATATCCAATGCCTAACATCTCCGATCTTTTAGATCAACTAGGCAAATGCCAATATTTTTCTACATTAGATCTCGCCTCCGGTTTTCATCAGATAGAGATCGATTCCAAAGATATCCCCAAGACAGCATTTTCAGTCGAAAACGGCCATTACGAGTTTGTTCGTATGCCGTTCGGTTTAAAAAACGCCCCGTCCACATTTCAACGTGTCATGGACAACATCCTCCTTGGAATTCAAAATGAACGTTGTTTAGTATACATGGACGACATCATTGTATACTCCCCAACAATTCACGAACACATTTCACGGTTGACCGAAGTCTTCAAACCTCTTCGCAAATCAAATCTTAAGATTCAACCCGACAAATGTGAATTCTTAAGAAAAGAGGTAGCGTATCTTGGTCATCTAATTACGCAACAAGGTGTAAAACCGAACCCCGAAAAAGTTAGTTGTATCCAAAATTTCCCACAACCAAAAAATCCAAAAGACATTAAATCTTTCTTAGGATTGGCCGGATACTATAGAAAATTCATCCCCAACTTTGCCAAAATGTCAAAACCACTTACAAAACTTCTCCAAAAAGATGCAAGATTCTTCTTTGATTCTGATTGTAAGTCATCATTTAACGACTTAAACAAAGCTCTCATTTCAGACCCCATTCTCAACTACCCAAATTTTGAAGAACCCTTTCTCCTCACCACGGATGCCAGCGCTTTCGCGATTGGTGCAGTTCTTTCGCAAGGTCCTGTAGGAAAAGATCTTCCTATTGCTTATGCCTCTCGCACTTTATGTGCCGCCGAAACTCGATATTCTACCATCGAAAGGAAATTGCTTGCCCTAGTGTGGGCAGTAAAACACATCCGTCCGTATTTATTTGGCCGTAAGTTTACATTAATCACCGATCACCGCCCGCTTACGTCGCTTCTCTCGATCAAAGATCCAGGCAGTAGACTTGCCAGATGGCGACTAAAACTCGAAGAGTACAATTATAAGATTGAACACAAACCTGGAAAGATAAACAAAAACGCAGACGCTCTATCGCGAATTAAAATCAATCACTTCCACCAAATAGACAATTTTCAGTCAAAAATCCACACCTTCAATGACACCGACTCAGAAGACGAAGGTGAACAAGAATCCGAAGAACCCGAACTTAATGACGAACTACTAACTAACGAATTTAACAAATTTGTCGACTTATATAAAACAAGATCTCTAATTGACTACTCGAAAATCGAAACGATAAATTCTCAACTTCTCGACAAAACTCATAAACAAATTATTACATTCTTTTGGCAAAACAAGTTAACTGATCTCCACGATTGGATCTAGGATGATATCTTCGAATAAGATATTAACTTTGAAAACTATTCTCTCAACACCTTTGCCAGTAAATCAGTCAAAAATCGTAAATACTTTATAATCCCCTTGCCACTTGACCCAGAAACAGTCGTTCAATTTCTGTTTTTCATCATTTACAAATCACAGAATAAATTTGATCCCGAAACAACGTACTATGTCGAAAACAATTTGGAACTTCCAATTCTCGAAACCTTTTCTTATATCTTTGCAGACAAAGATATTAAACTGAAAATATGTCAAAACATTATAAAAACACCTTCAGAAGACGAAATACCGCAAATTTTAGAAAACTATCTATCATCAAGGAAAAAATAATCTTCATCGCGGAATCAACGAAACGGTCAGACGAATAAAGGAAAAATATAATTGGACCGGTTTAACAAAAAACGTAGAAAATTTCATCAAATCTTGCGAAATTTGTCAAAAGGTGAAAACATGTCGAAAAAACCTAAGTTCCCCTTTGGTTATAACAGAAACGCCGAAAACACCTTTCGAGCGAATTAATGTCGACGTTTTTGAATACCCATCGAGAAATTACGCTCTGACAGTTAGAGACGAGCTAACAAAATTCACACAGGCATATCCAATAAAGGATAAAACAGCAAAAACCGTCGTTAACACGCTTATCCTTTATTTCCAACATTACGGCACCCCGTTGCAAATTCATTGCGACTGCGGCCGTGAATTTGATAATGTTCTAATGAAAGACCTCTGTGAGCTTTACAACATAAAACTTACATTCTCAAGTGTGGGTCACCCACAATCCAACGGTTCCCTTGAACGATTCCACTCAACATTATCGGAGATGATCAGAGCAAATATAGCCGAAAACCCAGACGAACATCCGTTTAACGTTTTGCCATACGCAATAATTACTTATAACAACACCAAAAATAAAACTCATGGCTTTACACCCTACGAGCTTATTTTTGGTCACATGTCTAGTAGATCCCCGGAAACGCTTTATAACCAACAGAACCTCATTTCCAAATACGTAAGAGATCTCAACAATCGTATGGAGTACTTTTACAAACTAGCGCGTTCAAAAACTGAACAACAAAAAGAAAAGGCAAAAACTTGATTCGACCAACACGTATCTGAAAACCGACCAAATTATAACATAGGCGATAAAGTATATTTGAAAGAATCGCAAATTTCTAGTAAATCACAAAATAAATTTAATGGTCCTTTCCAAATAACTGAACTCTTTCAAAATTCTGCATTCTTACTAAATCCCGAGACAAATCAATCTACAAAAGCAAATTTTGACAGATTGAAACCGTATTTTGAGTGAAAATTACTTCTTTTCAGACTCCTCGGACTCTTCACAATCGCAACATCTCAATATACGATAACACCTATAAACAACACCGTAGGATCTTCTTTCATGAAGAAGGAAGCATCAAAATTTCGAATGACAAGTGGACATTGCTTGTCTACAAAGATCTCCACCCATTCGGTGACGCAATTTCCAATAATGACAAAATACTAAACACTTTAGTTGACACTATCCATTCAAACTTAACTACTCTACTTAGTTCATTCAAACCACAAGTACAAACACACGTCAGCCTTCTCAAATAAATATCAGACACAGTAAACTTGAAATATCAAGAAATATTCGCGGACACGAAAATTCGCTTAAACCGACAGAAACGCGGACTTATTAATGGATTAGGAACAATTTGGAAATCAATAACTGGCACTCTGGATGCAAACGATGGTCAATATTTTAATGATTGTATCAACAAGATTACTCATGACGAACAACAAATCGAAAATCTACTGAAGAACCAAATCTCTGTTACGACTTCCGTAATCAAAAATTTTAATTCAACGGTTCGTAAACTACAAATAGACGAAGAAACCTTTAATAAGAATATTAATGAAATCAGGCAAGCCATTGCTTTTATTTCAGACGACCTTCAGTTCTTTGAGACACTTGTCAAAACTCTAGATTTATGTGAATCATTAATGGAAAGCTATGTCTTAATTCAAGATGCCCTTAATGATGTATTATCGGCAATATCTTTCGCTCGCATTAAAATGTTACATAGTTCAATCATTACACCGGCAGATTTGGTCGACTCACTTCAAATTATCTCTCACTCTTTGCACAAAAACAATTTGCCCTCATCTATTAATGCCCATAATATTGCACAATATATCGACATCATCGAATTGGAAGCATTTCAGTTAGACACGAAAATAATTTTTGTATTAAGAATCCCCTTAGTAAACCCTGAAACTTTTACCCTTTTTCGTTTATATCCAATTACGATACTTGACGACCGAACAGGGTTTCATCACATTTTACCAACCACAACCAAATATATTGCGAAAAACGATGATTCACTATTGTATACTACATTTCGGAACTTGGACAACTGCAAGTCCTTAAGCCAAGTTCAATGGATATGTTCAGACGTTCTCCCGTATCCTATAGATAGCGATTCAACTTGTGAGGCCCAGCTGTTGAAACAGTCCACCTTCCTTCCAAAGGTTTGTCAGACTTCCATATTTTACGCCAAGGACTACAATGTATATAAGATTAGCTCAAACTTTTGGCTAATTACTGTTTCTGACCTTTTACCTATCACCATAAAGTGCAGTGGAAACAGCGTTGTAACACTAACAATTACAACAAACTCAGTCCTAAATTTGCAGGCCGATTGTAACGCATTCATTGGCAACACTCGAATTCATTCAAGCAAACTGATCGACAATTTCCAAAACATTACCTACAAGAGTCATCCAATTCAAATACCGTACAACTGCTGCAAATCTATACCACCGAAAAACTATGTCCCATATCTAAAGCCACTCAGACTAAACAAGATCGATGCAGACGACCTCAACATAGCTCAACATAAGTTGAACCAATATTCAGAAGAGCTAGACAAATTAATAAACTAACCGTTTATTAAAAAACACATGCCATGGTTCACAATTTTATCAATTACATTAATCGTTTTACTAATCCTTATCTACATTTTCTATAAACCAAGAAGACAATCCAGATTGTTGGCCATAACAACAAAAAGCGACGATCCACCGTCACCTTCACCAATGCCATGTAGTCAAGTCAGAAACTTCAGATTCCTTCCCAGACGACGTCCAAGTATTCGACTCCAGGAACCAATCGAAGATACAGAACTAACAAAAATGGTTTAAAAAGTTGAAGCACAGCATCAACTTTTTCAGGATAAATGGAGTAATATGATACTTGTTAGTAATTTTTATCACGTTCGACTTTTTTTTTCATTTATACTTGGTAACCAAAACTGTACACTTCTTATTTTTCAGTTCACATAAAAACTGATGACCATCCATTTTGAAACGACACGCTTAAATTGTCTTTGTTTAACACTCGTGTCGACTCATCATTTTGTAATGTTATAAATACTAGTATAGGACCTTCAGTCGTTAGATGATTAGTTGACTTATATTCTTATAGTTGAAAGTTGTAATTACTATTTTTGTGTTTAATTAAATAAATTGTTTTAAAGAGTGAATTTTGAAAATCGTAATATAAATATATATGTTATATGCAAAATATATCAGCACTTAGTTCACACAGTCGAGAAGTCAACGGAATTTAAAGCGTAGGTGACTTCTCAGGGATATCAAATTACATCTTGAATTATATGCAAACAACTTCCCGGAAACCCACACGAGTCCGTTTACCCAGTAAAAACGCTGACTTGCATCAGCACTTTTGTTAATGTTATAAAAGCAACTGGAAACGTTCTCGTGTTGTCATTCAAATATTATTACTTTTAGTATTAAGTCATTCAAATAATATCATTTATAGCATTAAGTTATTCAAGTACTTTAACTATTTTAATTGTTCACTTTTAATATTGTATGTTTCTAAATAAATAATTTTTTTTTAAAAAAGTGAATTGAATCAAAGTGAATATAAAATTGGCGCAGTCAGTAGGATTGTCCAACACAGTTAGAACACGTGAATACTAACTAACTGTGGAGATTTCTAAATCATTGTGGACAAAACCTACTTGAAAAGGACAACAACTACCAAGTACTAGCAAGGGAACACGCAACCAGGCTAACCAGTGCTAAGTGACGCGTAGAACAGTCCGATGCGAGGAATAATACGTAAGAATCACATAAAGTAACTATTTTTTATTTTTTTTGAATGACCACCAGTTCTTTCATTTATATAATATTTTATTCCTCATAACCTTACCTTCCTAAATAATTTTATTTTTATTTTATTTCCATTACTTTGACGTACATATTTCGATATTTCGAAGTATTTGAAACATCATTTCAAGTTTATTATTATTTTACCATTTATACATTCCCATTTTGTTTTTGCAACCCCTATATTAAACATTACTCAATACTGAATCGATAAACCGTATATTTTCTACCATTTCAATTTAAAACTTTTATTCAACATTTAAATTTTTATTTATTGTGCGAATCTATACAATTATAAAAATGGCCACTACTAGACAAGCAGCTACACCAACCGTAGAACCATATAAGTTATCTGAAATATTTGCCATAATTCCCGAATATGATGGTAATCCGATATTTTTGAATACTTTCATATGCTCCTGTAATACTGCTTAAAGGATTGCAACGGATAATCAGCAAGTATTGCTAATTCTCCATATAAAAAATAAGTTACGCGGTAGAGCGGCTGAGTTAATTAATTCGCGAAACCCTAGTCAACTAGCCGAAATTCAAACCCTCCTAGAAAATCATTTTAGAGATCCTCGGGATCTCTCGGCTCTCATACAGGACTTGCAACGAATGCGGCAAACTCCTAATGAATCCCCCCTCACTTTCTCTGCTAGACTCCAGACGCACCAAGCGAAAATGCTAGCAGCTATAAACAAACAAAATTTAACCATCAAAGAAAAGCAAGCGCAGATTGACTTAATAGAGTCAATGGCTCTTAATAGCCTCCTCACGGGTTTAGAGCCCAAAATTGGTCAACTCGTTCGCGCCAGCGACCCATGCAGTATTCTCACTGCCATTTTCAGAATTAAACGAGAACTACAACTATCACATTTAGAAACCCAGAAATTTTCAGGTAATAGAAGTTTCCAACAACCCCCTCGTAAACCAAATAACGGTCCACCTCCAAAACAATGCTCTTTTGTAAACGCATGGGCCATTTAAGCAACGAATGCTTATTGAGAATGAGACAATTTCAACACAACCCGAATTCTAATCAGAACTATTCGAATTACCGCCCTCATTTTTCCAATCAACCTGCTAATCAATCTACAAATGTTATCCCAGTCAACAATTTTCACAGCAACATTTCGTCCATCTACCAGTAGACAACCCCAAATGTCTGGCAATTACAGACCGAACCCGAGTTTCTTTAAACATCAACAACGCCAACAACCAAAGACTCATCACTTGAACAATCTGCCATTCGGACCATATCACAATGACTATAACTACTCTCAAAACGAAAATCATTACACCTCTTTACCCGATGAGTACGGAAACGTACAAGATTATCACCCTAATGATTTCGAACAAAACAATGAACCAGAATATTTCAATACTGAACAGTTATACGAATTTTATTCTGACGAACCTGATTCTTCACAAGTAAATTTTCATTTGACCCCCACTCAGTCAGAACCCCCAGACCAAGAAATTTCAGAAATTAAAACCCAAATTCAGACAATGAATCTGGACGACTTCAGCCCCAATGTCAACTTCCCAGAACAGAACTTTCTGTAAGACCCCTTCTTTCCGTCAACTCAAAGAATCTTTATTATATTACTGACTCTTCAAACACCTATAAACTTCTTATCGATACGGGTGCAGGACTTTCAATTTTTAAACCTGAAACCTGCCAACGCTTCAAACAACGATTTCCCGAAAACGTAGTCATCCAAGGAATCACCGATCAGAAAATCTTAATCAACGAATCCACCCTTGTACCTTTCAATGTCGCCGACCCACACAAGGTATATATTTGCAACATCGACATTGAATTCGACGGATTACTGGGTTCAGATTTCCTTGAACACTATAACTGCGTTATAGACTTTAACAGCAAACAACTTGTCACTAATTTTAAAACTTTACCTCTCTACAAAGTTACGGATGATACTGTCATGCGTACTCAGAACGCTTCAACTTTCAATAACTGCATCCCGGTTAATACAATCTGTTTAGAACCCCGAACAGAACAAATATGTAAATTAAAATGTAACCTCACTAATACTGATGCTTTCCTATCATCTGCCGAAATAGAAAAAGTTTATCTTCCCCGTGCCCTTGTTAAAATTAATGAAAAAGGCGAATTCCTTACTTCAGTTTTAAATGCAAATGCTATCCCCAAGACTGTTAATTTCGACAATTTGGAACTCGAACCGATAAACAATTTTTCCGTAAACATTCTTTCTGAAAATTACTCTCAAAACTTGACCCAGCCTGATAGACAAACTACAATTATGGAACAACTTCGGTTAGAACATCTGAACGAGGAGGAAGCCGAACTTATTTCTCAACTTTGCCTCGAATATTCCGACATATTCTATTTAGAAGGTGACCAACTGACCTTTACAAACGAAATCAAACATTCGATAGACACTAATAACGCAAAACCCTCTTTCACAAAGTCATATCGGTACCCCCAAATACACAAACAAGGTAAAAAGTCAATATCAAAGATGCTTGACCAAGGCATTATACGTCCGTCTAATTCGCCATGGTCATCCCCGGTTTGGTAGTTCCCAAAAAACTAGACGCATCTGGTACCCAAAAATGGCGTGTCGTCGTCGATTATCGTAATTAAATGAACTTACTATTGACGACAAATATCCCCTACCGAACATTTCGGATTTACTTGACCAACTTGGCAAATGCCAATACTTCACCACTCTCGACTTAGCTTCAGGGTTTCACCAAATCGAAATCGATACTAAAGACTTCCAAAAAACAGCATTCACAGTTGATATGGCCATTTCGAATTTGTTAGAATGCCCTTCGGTCTTAAAACGCTCCATCCACCTTCCAAGGGTAATGGATAATATTCTTTTAGGTGTTCAAACGAGGGATGTTTAGTCTATAATGGACGACATTATCGTTTATTCTCCGACTATACATGAGCACATAGCCCGACTCTCTGAAGTTTTCAAACGATTGCGAAAAGCCAATCTAAAATCCAACCCGACAAATGCGAGTTTCTTCGCAAAGAGGTCGCGTATCTTGCCACCTTATAACTCCCGAAGGCGTGAAGCCTAACCCCTCAAAGGTAGATTGTATCTTAAATTTTCCCCAACCAAAAAACCCAAAAGATATCAAGTCCTTCTTAGGTTAGCTGGTTATTACAGGCGATTCATCCCCAATTTCGCCAAGATTTCAAAACCTTTGACAAGATTACTTCAAAAAGACACACCTTTCCAGTTTGATTCAGAATGTGTCAAATCTTTTGATGAATTAAAAAGAGCCCTTACTTCTACTCCCATACTCATATACCCTAATTTTGAAGAGCCATTTATTCTTACAACCGACGCCAGTTCATTTGCTATCGGCGCAGTGCTCTCTCAAGGCCCCGTAGGTAAAGATTTACCCGTAGCCTATGCCTCCAGAACTCTCTGCAATGCTGAAACTAAGTATTCAACCATAGAACGAGAACTCCTTGCAATAGTGTGGGCGGTTAAACACTTTCGTCCGATAATTTTTGGCCGTAAGTTTTTACTTCTGACCGATCACCGCCTTTAACTTGGCTGTTTCTATAAAGGATCCTGGAAGTAGACTTGCAAGATGGCGCCTTAAGCTCGAGGAGTACGACTATCAAATAATTTACAAACCCGAAAAAGTAAATAAAAACGCCGACGCGCTCTCTCGCATTAAAGTTAACAACTTTAATGAATACATATCATTTCAAGCAAATAATCATCTAACACCATTTACAGTACTCCCAACAAACGAAACTGACGATGACTCACAAGAACCCCAGACGAGAAGTCCCATTAATCTCCAACAAATCTCCGAAGAATTTAAAACTTTTGTCGAGCGATATCAAACCGTCTGTCTCATAGATTACGACAAAATTCAATTTTCTAATTGCCAACTCCTAGACCGAGGAAACAAAAACATCTTAGTATTTCCCAAGGCTCTCTCATGAAAAATTTTCACCATGACATTATCGAAGACATTTTTGAGGAAATGCTGATTTCCGTACCCCTAGAGTAAATGTCTTTGCAAGCAAAAGTGTCAGAAAAAGACGCTATTACATCGTCCCTCTCCCTTCTGACCCAGAAATAGTCAACGAGATTCTTTTCGCATCTCTGTATAAAGTAGAGATGTGTTTACTGAAAATGAAGTATTCTGTGTTGAGAATAACACTGAACTGCCCATTTTGAATGCTTTCGTTTATCTTTTCGAAATCGATATCAAATGGAAAGTTTGCCAAATATCGTCCAAACGGTTGAGAAAGACCAAATACCCATCATCCTCGACCAATTCCATAACGGCAAAAATAATATACACCGAGGTATCAATGAAACTATCCGCAGAATAAAAGAAAAATACAATTGGCAAGGACTGACTAAGGACGTTGACAATTTTATCAAAAACTGTCCAATCTTGCCAGAGAGCAAAAGTTTACCGGAAAATCTCGACAGCCCACTTGTCATTACTGAACCCCACGGACACCCTTTGAACGCGTCAACATCGATATTCTAGAAGTCCCGACAAAAAACTACTACGCATTAACTATCCGGGACGAACTAACAAAATTCTCTCAGGCCTACCCCATAACCGACAAATCC
>CM067219.1:82593638-82826647 GCA_034190945.1 Octodonta nipae | reverse complement strand
TTAACACGTATACATACAATTATATATATATATATATATATATATATATATATATATATATATATATATATTTGTTTTAAGTTTTCGCGGGCACTAAATGTGTTAGGTGATTTCCGGGAATTCATCCGCATTGATAAATGCTCTCTGCCGGGATCGATGGTAAAATGACGACGTTTCAGCAGAGTCACATCTGCCCTCTTCAGGTCGGTGCGTTAATTTTCGTAGCCTTCTGCTTTCGCTTCTAGTCACTCGAATACTAAGATTTTCAAGAATGCGTGCGCTGTTATATAGTCGCGGCTCGGCGCCTATTGGTTGACACCGTAAACGGCTGCGTGTGATTGGACCTTGGCGCTCAGTCGCCACGCCACCCGCTTGCTGATTGGTTATATCCGGTTGAGTTGTTATAGGACGGAAACTTGTGATATTGGAAAAACCGCTAGATATTTTGAACTCAAATTTGGTTCAGCATAGGTTTCAAGAGCGATAAACAAGGATTTGTTACAATTGTATCACTTTTCATGGTACTCTTACAGGGTGTTTGTTATGAAGATCGAACTAGGCAAATCCATGTTTATCTTTTAACACCCCGTATAATTTGCATTTTGACGATAAATAATGAAACTGCCATAATTTCAATACAAAAAACGCATACTTGTTGAATCAGCATATTTCAAGGCGTTTTCAACATTTTTTTCTCTATAAAATACACAAAAGTTATTGCAATTAAGTCTCCGGAACTAATGACTTCTTTTTATGATTTTCATGTCAGGTTTTGTTTTTGTAATATGCTCATAAACAATTCTCTCGGGTCGTATATTAGTTTTTATTTTATTTACTGGGAGCAATTTTTATCTTTTTTCCTTAGTTGGCTCCCAAGTTTCAGACGTCAATGTCATTGTTTTCATTAATATGGCGATTTCCGACGTTCCACTTTCCCCTATTTGAATATCAGTTCAGAATCAAATCTCTGTGCCACTTTCTTTTTTCGTTGTTATCCTCATTACTGACATCATTTTTTCAAATTCTTGGGTAATCTTATATCCCTTTTTTCTCTATCCTTGAATACCCCAGGTACTAGCCGCTTAAAGATATTTGTGGTCCCTTTGAAATTCGCCCCTATCCCCCTAACCGTTGGGACTACCGCTGGCATAGAAATGGATTTCCACTAGGATACCAATTAATATTTTACTTTCTACCTCGATGCTTTTTGCGTTGACATGTATTACTATTCTCATAATAACTTTCAGTGAAAGTGATACATTTTTATGATCCAGTTTAATAATATTCACAAATTGCGTTTTAGTTTAGTCCAGGATATGAGAATTCTCTAATTATACGTGTGATGTGCTAGGTAGTGACTTTTAATAAAGTACCAGTGCAACAAAGTTAATACAATGGTGAAATAAATTCTGGGATATTTGGGATATTTATGTGTGAATAGTTTAGGACTCCCGTCACTATATGATTGTGACTACTTGGAGGTTATTTCAAAGTCAATATTATTTTGTTAATATCAAACTTTTTTGATGTAGGAATCAGATGAGCAACAAATTTTACTATTAAATGTGTACTTACCTCTTAGATCTAATTTAATGTTAAACGTCACTCGAGGGCTATTAAAATTTAAATAATGTCAAAAAGGGCTTAGATAAGCAAATAATGTTGAGATTGTAATATCTTCCAAAATATTTGTCAAGTCATAAGCCACGAAACTGTTTACCCTTTTACATTTCAATTTCCTGCTTTTCACGAATATTCCTATAAAATTAAATTTCCGAATTTAAAGCTGACTTAGACCTTGATATGAGCTCAAAAGTGGGCTATTGAAGGTTGGACGGATCAGATTTGAAGTCAGATAGCCAGAGATAAATCCTACAGCCCTCATTTCAACCCGAAAAATATAGCAAAAATAAAGCACATCAGTAAATTTTTTTTCTGTGAAATTATAATTAAATCAAGAGGTCAAGTAGCCCGATTTCTTTGCCACATCTCCTATACAATTCAAGATTCCATGTTGAGATATAGGAGGGCACTTAAAAAAAAAACGAATGAATTTTCGGCCACACTGAAACCTTCAATGCATAGTTTGCGTAAAAAGTTATGAAATTTCAATATTCAATAAGATAGTTGAATTGGGCTTCTGCTCAGAAAAGTAAATATTCGAAGAAAATTCTAAACATAATTCACGAACAATGTCCTACACCTAACTTCAGCTGTTTCGGAGTGTTTTCAGATTTATTACAAAAATTAATATTAAATAAAGAACATTATTTTATTTCACAAATTCGCTACAATACACTACTACCTAATCTAATAACAATACTAATTATTTCTTAATAATATAAAAAAAACAAAAAACCCATAATGTCAATGTAGAAAATGTACTAAATGCTTGCAGCGGACGTCTTGGCAACATGTTAATCTCGTACTTAAATGTCTTCTAACGTTACCCAACATCTCAGGCGTGACTGATCAAATCGCAAGCGTTATTTGTCTTTTTTTGTCATTTAAGTTGAAGGATTTAGTTCTTGTATACAGTACTTTTGACATATCCCCACGAAAAGTAGTCCAATGGCGTGAAATCAGGAGATCGTGCTGGCCATTCTATCGATCCGCGCCTCCCAATCCTCCGATTTGTAAAAATTTGGTTTTGGTACTGCCGGACATTGATTTCGTAATGGGGCGGTGTTTCATCTTGCTGAAACCATATTGTATGTCAGGAACTTGTGGGTTTACTGGATCAAGATATAAGTGTATCGAAGTTGGCACGACATTATTTTGGAGCAGTTCTAAATATTTATCTCCATTCAAGTTGCCATCAATGTAAAAGGGACCTACGATATGATTTCCAACAATTCCTGCCCAAACATTAACTTTGTCAGGATATGACGTATGTTTCTCTGTCAATCAGTGAGGATTCTCATTAGATCAATAGCGGCAATTTTGACGATTAACATGACCGTGAAATGTAAATGTGCTCTTATCAGAAAACAAAACATCTTTTAATTGGATAAACATTGTTATCTAACCTTGCCACCATTTGTTCACAGCAATACGTTCTCCTATCGAAATCGTCTTTCATGAGTTCTATCGTTTTATAGAGATACATTTTACTTTCCTTTAATACTTGAAAAATTGATGTGTGGCTAACGTTGAACAATGGGGCTGTTTTCCGACCAAAATTATCTGGGTTTTCATGAAACTCAAGCATAATATTCAATTTCGTATTATCACTTAGAGCATTGGCAGCTACTTGTTCAGCAGCCTTACATGCGAAACTGCTTTTCTATTTTGCAAATTGTTTCTTGGGATACAGGCGTCAAATTAAAATTTCGTGAAATAAGCGAGAAACTAGCATTTGTGTTCGTGTGGTATCTCTATAACCAATCATTTGTAGAATGGTTATTTTGCTGATTTCTGTAAAATGAACCATTTTTCTCATATTATTAAGCAGATTTAACAAAATTCAAACGCCAATAGCACTGACACTGATCACCACTGTCATCCAGACAGACAACAAGATGCTAAGACTATGAGTTTTGACGAAAATAAACAAAATTGTTTTTTCCTTCAAATCAGTAAAAGGGAAGGCAGGAATGGTTTTGCTTACTATCTCAATATCAAGAGCTAAATGGGAATTAAGTATTGAGTGTACTGTAGGGAATTTGTAAAATAAAATTATTCAAAAAAGGAGGAGATTATCAGTTCGTCTACAACTTTTTTTTTTTGTATGACGAGCAATTATTCAAAAACGGCTTGATCAATTTTGATGATTTAAACTACATTATATTAAGGAACATTACAAAAAGGTCCCATATAATTGTCTATAACATGAGAATTACGGTTTTTAGAAAATCAGAAAAAAGTAAATAACGGACAATATTTCAGCGATTTTCAATGAATCTTCACTGTTTTCTCTAAAACTGCTCACGCAATTTGAATATTATAAATTGTATTATACAAAGATATGTTCCAGCTTGATTCCCTAAATTTTTCTATAACGTAAAACTTACTATTTGTCTGAAAATCGGGAAAATATATGCATAAAAACTGTAAACATCATGGTAAATGTCTAATTTTCATAATAAATATCTCGTTTAAATGTCAAGATATGCCATGAAAGTATGTCGTACAGGGTGTTTCTAATGATTTTCATTTTGATGCTTTTGAAGTCAGTTTATTTTAGAAACGAAATTAAGTTACAGTCGCGTGAAATTGCAGAAAATATCCAATTAACTTATTAAAACGAAAATTTGTTATTCCGGCGATCTATTCTTTGTGGAACACGGTTGAGGGTGTGTGCGTACGTGCATGTAATAAGTTGGACTTGAGTTACTTATACAGAGTGGTTCAAAAATATTGTATTGGGTAGCATAAATGTAGTTGCGTATACAAGGTCGTTTAAATAAGAGTGGACCAAAACTGTAGTTATACAAAGTGGATGTTTGCGTTATAGAACGGAAAATAATTGCAGTTATACAAAACGCTTTAAGAATTGTCAGAAGCAGTTGAGTATACAGGTTGTTGAAATATAAGGTGGAGTATAATTACAGTTATACAGGGCGGTTTAAAAAAGTTATATAGTTAAGTACTTACTTAGACAAGGTGTTTTGAAGTAAGGGTGGGGTAAAATTATTGTTATTGACGGTGTATCAAAAGTTTGTTATACAAGCATAAGCAGTTAGAATATTTAAATTATAGGACGTAGGACGGGGTATAATTATAAACATGGGTTAAAAAAATTTTAGAAGCAGTAGTAAATGGTAGAGTAAATTTATAGTCATAAAATGTGGTTCAAAAAGGTGAATTTTCTTATATAGGGTAGACAATGAGCAGTTGCATAAATGGAATACTAGACATATGGGGCGAAGTAAAATCATTGGTATACAGGAATAAGTTAAACAATACAAAAATAGAAAGAGTCAATAGTGCACTTATACAGAGTGGTTTTAAAGATACCAGGACCGCTGTAATATGGTGTTTAAGTTGAATTATAGTTGTTGTTGTTGTTGTTGTTGAGAGAGAGAGAGAGAGAGAAAAAAAAGGGAGAGAGAGACAGAGACAGAGAGACAGAGAGACAGAGAGACAGAGAGAGAGAGAGTATACACTAAAATTTTCGATTGAATTGTAGCTTAATTAAATCAGATAAAAAGAATATGTCTCAATATAGTGATTGATTGAACACGGTTTCTAAACTGTTTTTAGTTTAAGTTCGCTGAAGTCGGTTCTTTTTTAAATCTAAATTATTAATTATTTTTGTAATAAGTCTGAAAACACTTAATATTTCCAAAACAGTTGAAGATACGTGTAGGACATTGTACATGAATGATGTCTAGAATTTTCTGGAGAATATAAAAAATAAATAATATACAGAGCCCTGCATTTAAAATAAGAATGTTGCTATTAGCCACATCGTATATATATTTTTTTGTTGAAAAAAATGCGTATTTAAAACTACAAATCGACGTGTCCTGGCCTTTTGCCCAACATGCCCTCCTTTATTCGTTATGAAATTTATTTCATTTCGCTGTTCCACACTTTACTATACATCGATCCAAAGGACTTTAATTGAAAGCTAATGTGATGAAACTCGGTAACATGGTGAAAACGATAAAATGTATTTAAACATTTTAGTTATTCTACATACATCTTGAACTGACAGTGTCTGTAATAATTATTTTACCTAGGTTACCACTTTTTTCGCGGTTTTTCAGCGGTAATACTTTAAAAGAAATAACATTACTATTTCTCATAATATTTAATGTATAAATTTTATATTAATGAATGAGAAACAGTAATGTTAATTTTTTTAACGTATTACCGCTGAGAGCCCGCGAAAAAATTTAACAAGTGCGTCGTCTGCCTTTCTCTTACTCATCTTATACATCGAGATGAGAGTGAGATAAAGATACTCCTCTCTCAAAAGTGCATGCCCGTATGAAGCATATTAATATAATGAAAAAAAAAAAACATATAACTAATTAATTTTTTTTTTACGTTTTATGCTATTTTGATTAATATAGTTGATTTTAATAAAAAATTAAAAATTATAGCATTTCAATTTTTTAGGTATATTATTTAACTCAAGAAAATTAGGAATTTCGGCGATTTCCAATTTTTTAAAAAATCCGTAACAATTAATACGATGATGAGTGTGAGGACTTTTTCATTCGAAATATTATAAAGAATATAAAAAAATAATTAATTGCATAAAAATGCATTTTTTCTAAGCCATATAGTTTTTCATTGTTTAAACAATACCGTCAAAAGATATCAAGTGTAATCTTACACTTTTATTGTTAGAATTTATTTTATATTTAACATTAAATAAAAAGCGACCTCTATTGTTGTATATAGTAAATAAGGTGTGAAGTTGGTTATCTATATTCTGTAGTAAAGTATTCAATAAAGTGAGTCGATCATCAGCATTAAAAGAATAACGTCGTTTTATTATTTATAATCAAAGAGACCTCCCTGACATTTGAAAAAAATATATATGAATTAAAACAATTTTGCAAACGAATGCGCCACTGTGCCCTGCACTATTTGAATAATTGTAAATTCCGTTGTTATTATAGTGACGGGTGAGCGACAAGCCAACAGCGACAGCAGTGCATGCCCATCCCAATCAGACTGGTTTTTGCTAGCGACCTTAGACATGTTGTTTTCCAAGATTGTGTAAACCTTTCCGCCACCTTGTTAAGGGGTAATTCTCGTTTTCTGAATTTTCAAGCTCAGTCAGACCGTCAGAAATACGTCAAGCATAAAGTGAAAGTCTTAGTCCAAATGCAGCTCTAATATTGTACCAAATCGGTGGATTTTACCACGATGGTTGCTTCGTGACTGGGTATAGTGACCAAAATGTATGTGTTGCCCTTCTCAGAGACGGAGACTTGCCCTACTACTTAAATAGCAACTGACCAAATCGAAGAACTCACAATGTATTGAATCAGTATTCCCTTGATATGAGTATACCGGCCCTGACCGAATGCGCATATGTCTGATATCCTGCAATAGGCTCTGACGTGTTCAAAATGGCTTGTCCAGGGAAACAATTGTCGTAAAATGCCCAAACTCTTATTCATAACCAGATGGCCGCTGGTATTCTCAATGTGTACTTCTGTCAGGACGTCGGGTACAGTTTTCGTTGGGACTTTTCCTTGTCATCAGTGCTGTTACATATTCTTCTAAAAGTCCAATTTTATACTTTTTGGGAAACCCATTGAGCCCACAGACAATTTCTGCCTATCAAAACCTGAATCGCCTTGTTATTTAATAATAGAATTGATTCAATTTCTGGTTCAGCCGTTTGTTCTAATATGCATTGTTCCTTCGAACAATCTTCTTTCGACTCAACTCAAATTTGATGAATTTAAATGCACTTTCATTATTTCATATTCCGGGAATGTCTGCTATCTGCTCGACAAGGTTTCATTAATAAGGCATCAGCATTATTGGTATTTCATTTAAACCACAACCAAAGAAAAGCTATGTTTAAAGTATGCACAAAGATAATGGAGGTAATATATGTATATTTTCTACTCTTTTCTAACTCAAAGCAGCGTTTGTAATTTAATCTTGTTACATTCTTGTTTGCAATGGGTAATGGAGTCAAACAAGTAACGCACCATGTAAAAAATATATAAATAAAAAAAATATATAATATTTTAATATTAGAGCAAATATACATATAAACAATAAATATATGCAAGAAAATAGACCCAAGAGTAACTAGTTACCACTGTTGGATGACTGAAACAATTTCAATTTGGTACTAAATAAAAATCTTATAATTTGTAAGTCCTGAGCTGATTATTTCATGATTAGAGAAAATTACATTTTAGGTCACAAAATGGCATGTCTTAATGGTAGGTAAAGTCTAAAACTACTTTTTTTATTGTAGTGTAAATTACAAGGTATAAATAATAAACTGACATTTTTTTAAACTTCTGTTGTATGCATATAAATCTGAGAACTTAGTTAATAGTCATTTATTATTTTGTTATTGAGAAATTATCAAACTTTTGTGTTTATAAGAGTGGTAATTAAAGAAATTATTTTGGAAGTTAATAATTTTGTATAATCTCATGAAATGTGCAACAGTATAGTTACTCGTGTGACGAAGGGTAATGAAAAAAAATATCAAAGGTTTGTACCCTAACACCCAACTTTCTTTTTTCACTCCACGCACTTTTCAACATCAAAGCTGTTATCATTGAGTCAACAAAAACTGAAAATATTTATAAATATTCTTCAATATATACTTAAAAACAATCGGTAAATTAGTGGAGAAAAACCCTAATGTTAATATGCTAATCCATAACCTTCTTCCTCAAATGAACTTAAGTATTTAATACCACAAGTACTATAGGTATTATTTTTGAAGGATAGGTACTTAGGGACAAGGGTATTAACATTGGGGGTTTTCCGTCCTAATTTACTGATAGTTTTTAAGTATCTATTAAGGAATATTTGTAAATATTTTCAGTTTTGGTTGACTCCTTCATAATGACACCTTCGATGTTGACAGGTGCGTTGAGTGAAAAAAGAAAGGTTTGGTGTTAGTATACAAAATTTGTGTTTATACGTCTGTGACATACCAAAGATTCCATAGTTTTACCATCTACCTTCTGTCTTATAAGACGACCATAGGAAGTAGCTGAGCCTTTATGTCAATATATCTGGAAATATACAACACCTTGGGTTCAAATTACGTGAGTCTCCAAAGTTAATTGGTTAATATCAGGTATCACATATGGAAAAGTGTCTGTGTCTAAGATTTGCAACGGCCTGTCTGGAACGAATGCCGACTATTACCACATGTGGAACATCGGTAGCAGTGTGCTGCGAAAGCCCTGTCGACAAAACAACTACAGCCACCGAAGCAGAGCAACCATCAAAACAACAAAAGTATTCGAATTAAATTAAAAAAAAAATTAAATTGGTGTGACAAAGTGACCCCAAAATACCAAACCAATCAACAAGCCAACAACTCCTACAAGACCCTACGAAAGGAAAAAACTTGACAACATAATAGTGCCGAATACTATCAAAGCTAGCTATAATTGTGGAATCAGAACAAGAGGCAGCTAAAATCGGACAATATCTTTTTCAAGTGAAGTGAAAAAGACATAACGAAGAACTAACAAGACTTCAGTCCGGTAACCTACTATAATGGCTAAGAACATTGATTGGAAAAAATATCAAAATAGGAAATCAATGAAATTTCAAGAATATATACCACTCAAACACTACTCGTTCACTCTGGTAACAACAATACAACTTAATCAAAGAGGCAATAGGTACTAATAACAGCCCAGTCAATTACCGTATCGGCGGCTTTAATACCAAAGTGGGCAAAGTAGTTATCAGTAAGATACCCTTGGGTTTGGTTCAAGCAACTTGAAGCATTTAGAGAATTTGAAACCACCCTGTTTAATTCATAGCAGCTATATTAACCTTACTCTCTTCGAGGTGCCATTCTTTTGTACGCAAGACAATATAAATATATATTATATATATTTCTTCTGGTCGGGAACCTTAATCAGTTGCGTTTCCCACAATATAAAGTCCTCTCAAACACTTATTTATGTATTTGATACATAAGGGTAAATTTGTAGGCGCCAGATGTAAAGACCAACATGTAGGATTTTTGGGGGAAACTAGCACACAGGGGTTCCGAATCTAACATTCTAACCTAGGAGTTACGGGAGAACAGCAATTACATGGAACGGCTCCAGATTCGGAACCTTTGTGTGCTAGTTTCCCTGAAAATGCTAGATATCGGTCTTTACATCTCGCGTCTACATATATTAACCTTGTAGATTTAAAAAGGGTACAATTTAAAAATATTGCATCATTTAATTATCTTAGTTATTCAAATTTAATACAAACACAATCATTTGTGATATATATTGACAGCTTTTTGTTTTTTTTTATATTCAAACATTAAAAAAGGAACTTTTTATTTGTCAATATTTGAATGCTAAATGAAAATTAATTGACAGTCCTGTCGTCTTTGAATAAATTCTGTTGTTATTATAGTTAGAATTTTCTTGAAATTGGCATTAATCCGGTTATATAAAAAGTTAGAAGTTGCTATTTGACTCTCAAAAAAATCAACCAACCACGAGAGTAAGCCGAATTCTTTAGTGGCTTCAGAACAATTCACATGCATGCAATATTCGATGTAAGAAGAGACCAAAAATTGACGCTGAAATCACAATATAAGAAGGAACCCAGAATTTCCAAATAACAGAGAAGTCACTCAAGGCGCCACGATATGACCAAAGCTATTTACAGTGACATTAGAACGCATATTTTGGAAGTCAAAATGGAACTAGGATGTTAATATAAATGTATAAAATTTCAAAATGCTGTGATTCGCCGATGATGTTCCCTAATTGGTAAAAATTCAGAGGAATAGGGTATTTGATAAAAGTATGCATTTTATAATTTTATTTAATTTTTTTTAAATTACGTACCTAATTATAAACAATTTGGTTACTTTTATAAAGAATCACGTGACTACGAATGCGAAATGACGTTATTATGTTATAAACATTTCACGATAGTGAAGTGTCAAGGGTTTTTCTAAACGGCATTAATTGTGTGGCATCTTATGAAATATCTACAGAATTCTGTTAGCCATAGCTCTTCCTTTTACTAAGTATATAAAATTTCAATAAAATCAATTTAGAATGAATAATTATATGCAATAAACAAAGGTCATTTGTATTATTTAGATGAAAAAAGTCTGGTTAGTAGATTTTATGGTGTAGTAACTGGAAAAAATATTTAAGAAAACATTTATTACGAAAAGCACATACTTTTCCAAAAAAAGGTGCATCTTCTCTACAGTATGCCTTCAATGTAGGTGACTTGGCAATATATCTTAGGTACAATTGCATTTAAGCTACATTAAATAAATTCCGATTTAATAACTATTTACGTAAAGTAATAAAGATAATTTTAAATAAATATGAAAATATATAAAACAACTTTTTTTTTCTTAAAAATTAATGGACTTGTCATTTCTGAATAATTATATATGAAAAGACTATACATTTAGGTATTTTACACCTTTCTCTTTTATAAGGAAATATTGGTTAGTGTCCAATCATATCTTTCTCTCACTGGTTCCAGAGAAATTACAATAGCGCTTTATTCTTATTTTTGCCCTGTCTGCTATATCTTTAAAAAAAAATCCTCAGATGTTAAAATGGTGCAAAAATGCTTCATATAATCTATTTTTTGATTCAATTTATTTTTAAGAAGTTGGGGGTAAATAATTTTATAGTAGTGTGTTTTACAGCATAAACAAACAGCTGACTAGAAGCAATTATAATTTTTCCCATCGAAAAGCACTTTACGCTTGACCTATAATTATAGTTGCCCTTGGTCTAGCAATACTTATCGCAGCATACTGTTTAACCGTGCAATGTGGCTGTTAGAATGAAAATGACTCTTTTTGCTATAGAGCTTAAAGAACCTACATAAGTGTGGCACTATTGAATAACCGTGCACGAAATAATAATGATATATGCCTATGTTATCGTAAATATAAGAAAATGTACCAATTCTTCTACATTGTGTAGTAAAGGGTAAATGTTTTTAATATTTTGAAATCTACAACGCATGTTAAAAATATTTAAAGACAGAATATTATAGGTCATTTTGTTGCGGTTATCTAAAATAAATTTGGGTCAAAACCTTTCAGTGAAAATTCAATATTTGATCATCTTCCTGTAACTTAGAACTATTACTGGTAACTTATTGTCTATCAATTTTATTAGCAGTGAGTAATATTACTCACTAAGTGGTTATTTCCTGTGCTGGAAATGCCCTTATATCAGTCGCATGGAATGACCAGCAGAAATTAATATTCAGAGGTTACACATTGGAGTTTTTGCTGTTTATATGTTTTGTTATGGCAATTTGAAAACGTTACCTTTAAAAATTTATTCAGTGATCATTTTTGTACAAAACAGCTCGCGGGTGCAGAATGTTCTGAATCATAAAATTCCCACAAGTCTCCTTATTTTGACACTATAAGAATTAACCGGTTGACGGTATTTCTCTTATTGAGATAAAAAATTGCATTGCCAAAGAAAGAAATTCTAAATTTGTTTCAAATGCTAACAAACTGCCTACTTATATCTCATTTGATGAGTCATACAGGTTGGTCTTCAATATGTACCTACTTTTAATTTCTGTCCATTATTTTAACCTCAACTTCAAAATACAACTAATAATTGAATTTGATGTATCACACAATATGTGAATTAATGAACTTTTAGGTTGGAAACGAAAAACATATTGTTAATATATGGAGTCCTTTTCTTGTATAATTTTAATATAAAATCAAGTAGTTTACTAGATCTTTTAACACTAAATAGTCCGAATATTATAAAGATTTAGCAAACTTTGTAGTATTTTATGATTATTATTGTATACCTACTTAAATCAATTACAATGTTTGATTTTACCAAATTGTTATACAATTGAGAGAAGTAGTGATGCTAACACTGTCAAACTCCAAATTTTGTGAACTAAATTTATTAATATTCTTCATACTCTCCATGTTGATTGCTTGTCAATATTATTTATGCTACATTGTTGAACTCTTTGGGGGATAATGATAGGTACATATAAATAACCTATTATATCAATCTCCTTAAGATCTCCTGATGCACATTAAGGAATGATAATCTAAAAGTCACAATTCATCACTTTAAATTGTACACCTGTATACTGCATTAGTAGATATAATGTCGTATATAAATTTGGCTTTCCATCACTTTAAAGTTTCGTTTTTTCTTTAGCAGTAATATTATATCTTGTTCTTATCCTACAGAAACTTAATGATTGAGGGTTCAGGTACAATAAAAGAGATATCTTTTCCGTAACTATTTAGGGACGATAGGAAATAAATACATATAAAAAAGTAGTTATTTTGAAAAAATCCGATTTGTATAGTACTTGTATTAATTTGAGTTAGTGATGACTTAGAAAAAAAAATTAAACTAGTTAATATAATTATTCCAAACAAAATCTTGTCTGTTAGAAAAAAAATATTAACAAAAGATTTCTTGAACTTCATTTGATTATAGTAAATGGAGCTCATTTCATTACATTAAATTAAATTCTTAATACTCAAAATTTTCAACTGATCCAAAAAATCCCTTCCACACACTATTCAAAACGGAGTACGAGGTGTAGGGTTGAAACTCTTGCAATTTTCCTTATTGCACAAACGTGTTTTCGAGTTTGGGACAGCAAAAACTATTACACAAATTTCTGCGCTTTGTTATTCTAAATTACTGAACCATTATGCATGTAGTTGTCATGCTGCTATATTTCTATATTTAAAAACAAAGAAAAGCTGTAGAACAGTGTAATAAAATATTGATATGAGTGAAATAATAAACTTATTACTAACAATAACTGGCATAATTCTGAATACTCGCAAACTTGAGACAAGCAACAACCTTTTCTTTACCCAGAGCAATATTTAGGCCACAATGGTTGCGTACCAATAAAATTCTAGTATTGATGTTGCATGGTGAGATATAATTGCATACAATCGAAACGCTCCTGGAGGAAACACTTTTGGAAACATTTTGGTGTCTGGGGTGAAATTCAAAAACTCTGTAAGTTCCCTGTAAATATAAAAGCTAATTTGTAAGACCTTTATATTCTTATTCGATAAGTAACATTTATTTTATCAATATTAGGTACACATAAAGTGAAAGAAATATTTAATTTTATATTAAATAACCTTTTTGTTTGATCCTCAAATGTCAACTTTTCACCATTAGGAACTTTAGTACCTGGGTGACCAGTACATATATCCAAATAATCGGACATTTGCTATGTAAACCATTTTAAACTCCTATATAACATTTTTTTCTTACAATTTTTATTTACATGGTGTTACTAGAATTCTACTCCATCATATATTTCAACACCCTATATATGCAACTACTTATGAAAAAACCATTAAAACATTTTTTCTAGCATTTTTTAATCAACGTATAATTCCACTCGATTCCATATTTCAACCATTCTATATATGCGACCGCTTCTGAGCCACTCTACAAACACCTTTGTTTCTAAAATCTTTTAACCACTCTCTGTAACTATAATTCTACTTCGCCCTTTATTTCAATCATTATTTTGTGTTTTTTATTGTTATATAGTTTTATTATTATTTTCATTATTTTCAAGATTATATTAAAATTTTTATTAATTGCGCAAGTATAAATAAAGTCTTTTTTAAATAACGAAATTTTTAAAGTGTGATATAACATATATATATATATATATATATATATATATATATATATATATATATATATATGTTCTGGAATTATCTTGCATACATTAATTATATTTTCAAACAAAAATTCTTAGATTGCAATTCCCTTGATTTAATCATTTGGATTCAGTTTTCACATGGGCGGCATTGGCGACATAATGATGTTGAGAAATGGGAATCTGCATTTTCGCAAAACCTCGAGACGCATTTCATAATTAAGATAAGATAACTTGTAACGGTAACCTTGTTTTATCATGAGAATAATTATATTATTAGATCATCATTATACAGCGAACATTCTTTATGAAGACTAGTTTTACTTAGTTGAATAAATTATATTTTTTGTAAAACGCTCCCCTTGGTCTGTTGTATTCTATTGAAATAATCTGAGGGTTCGCCCAAACTATATTCGGCTTTCTTAAAGGGTCACTTAGTACCGACTGTTCGCCGTTGCCGAAGAGTCAGCATAGGTTAGTATACCAAGTTTTAAAGTATTGTAGCTAAAATATTTAATTAACAATATTTTTATACAAATTTACAAGGATGAAACGAAATTTATACTTTCAATCGTAATATGAATATTAAATAAAAAAAGTCAGAAGAAATATTAAAAGCGAACGCCACAGTTTCTTAGAATCCCCCCCCCTCTTCCGTCCGCAATGTTACATTTTGTCAAACTAAGTGATAAATATCTTCAGCATATCAGTTCTCAGTTTAGTATATTCATGATAACTATATAACTGTTTGGACAGAAATTCACTGTATAACAATTACTTCTTTTTAGTGCTTGAAACAATTTGAATCTGATTTTTTATTAAAAGTTGTAACTCTTTGTCATGCTTTTCAAGTTTATTTATACACTCATCATAAAATTCACTGTCTTTGCTGCTTAGAGAACCTGTTATTATCTTCCAACCTTCCCATATAAAATTAAATAAACCTCTTTTGTTTTTTTTTTGTAGATACTGTTATAAAGTCCGTGGGTTTAATTCAAAATTATTAAACTAATTTGGCAATTCTTTCAAATGTAGCGGGTGCATTACATAACCCAAAGGGCATTACCGTGAACTGAAACAGCCCCTTACTGGTGGAGAACGCTGTCTTCTCTCTGTCGTTTGCGTGTAGACCAACCTGCCAATATCCACTTTTTAGGTCTAGTGTGGAGAACCAACGGGAGCCTGCTAGTGTGGTCAAAGTGTCGTCGATTCTGGGTAGTGGAGAGCTGTCTTTCTTCGTGACGTCATTCAGCTTTCTGTAATCCACACAAAATCGGGTGGTTTCATCCTTCTTTTTAACTAGCACTACGGGAGCAGACCATGGGCTGATGGATGGCTCAATAACTCCATTTTGTAACATGGACTCGATGTTTTCCTCGACTGCCTGTTGTTGACCCAATGGTAGTCGTCTAGGTGGTATTCTGATGGGTTGAGCCTTTCCGGTATCTATTCGATGCTGGATGATGTTGGTGCGACCGGTGGTTCCATCTTGACTGTTTAAAGTTTTCCAGTGCTTTGTGATAAATTGCTTGGCTTTCTTCTGGTTCTCTGGCGTCAGGTGTGTCAAATGGTCAGCAAACTGTTGTAGGAACTCTTTACTGGGCCCTGTCTCCTTCACCGAAGTCGGGTACTCTTCTTCGCAATTGAAGATGGTCTAAACTGGCTCGAAACAAGCTATCTCTTGACCATTGGCAATTATGATGTCGTGGTTGGACAAATTCAGGACTCTGATTGGTATATCTCGTCCGGTTTTAACTATAGCCCGCCCAACTAAGTAGTCAATGAATGAGTGTATGGGCTCCACATTCAAAGCAGCTCCAGGATTGCTGTCTAGCTGCCCATGAATAATCTGTTCCGTTCGACCGGGAATTCTAGCTGAAGACTTTTCCACAATTTTTATGGAGGTGACTTAACTGTTGACGGTTCGTGTCAATACAAATTCCTCATTTAGGAATTAGGAACCGAAGAACATCATATCTCGGGTCGAACATAAATCCGTCCTGGCTAATTAGGTCCATTCCCAGTATAAAATCGTCCTCAATATTCGCTACCAGGACCCTATGCCGGATCATGTTGTCCCCTATCTGTAGCACGACATCTGCCTCACCCTGTATTGACATGGACTCGCCGTGACCGTTTCTGAGCTGGATGTTATTGGTAACTGGCTGAATTCTGATCCTCTCAAGACCCAGGACTTGGCAATGGACACAGCGGCTCCGGTGTCGATGGTGATGGTAACTGTTCTCCCATTGATGGTGCCTCTGATGACTAGGCTGGCTGCGCTATCTCGCAAAATCCTCGGATGATAACGTTTTGGGCTGGTAGAGGGTCAGTCAGCATTCGCCCCCTTATGCTGACTGGCTGACGGTCCCTGGACATTGTGGCTGTTCTCTTGGTTACCCCTGGTCGGTGATCGTTCAGGTGGCCTCACTCGACAATCACGTTGGAAGTGTCCTGTCCGTCAGCAGCGGTAACATGCCCCTGGTGCTATTTCGTTGTGACCGTTCTAATATTTATCAGGCCAGCCAGCAGCGCTTGAAATGGTGACTCTGACTCTTCCTGGTTGAAGGAAACTGCTCGGACCCTCGGCTTGGACATGTTAATGACGGCCTCTACTTCCAAAGCCCGAAGTTGAGCTTCATTACTCTTCTTGACGCCACTCAGTCTAAAATTTCTTTGTACTTTCACATCTCTGATGCCGTTTATGAAACTCTGTGTGGCCAACTGGTCTTTCGTTTCCTCTGGCAGGTCTGGGTAGGACAAGTGAACTAACCGTCTAATCTCCGCTTCGAATTCTTGGAGGCTTTCACCGGATTTTTGCGTTTTCCCACTCAGTTGGACTTGGCATACTTGGCTCAAAGATTGATTGTCGTATTGCCTTGTTCATCGACTGGAATGCTTTGGAGGAGTTCTAGGGCCGGACCCCTTAGCGAAATTACCAGAGAAGTAGATTTTTCTTGATTATCCGATCCATTAGCTGTAGCCACGGCCTCAAACTGTCGTTTATACATAGGCCAAGATGAACTGCCGTCGAATGTGGGTGGTTTACTAAAGGAACCTTTGGTACTCACGGTGTGCTGGTATTTTCCTCGCTGTAAGTCCTGTTGCATTTTTTTATTTCTGTTTCTACTTTACTTTGAATAGCACTGATTTCAAATTTCACCTGGCTCTGTATGGAATCGATGTCATCTACTTTAGTTTCAAGGGCCTCCACATAATTTTTTAGGATCTTTATGTCGTCGTTTATCTCTTTTATATCTGATTCTACTATTTGCATTCTTTCATTAACTGTTTCATTAGCTTGTGATACTATTTGCATTAATTGTTCAAATTGCATTTGTCTTTTTTCTTCCGTTTTGCCTTCTTAGGGTTCCGTATATACAGTATACGGATACCCTTATAATATCACTCAGGATTTCTGCCTCTGTCACATCACAGCAATTTTCTCCTAAACTACTGGACGGAAGAGGTTGAAATTTGGTATGAAGGTATAGTTTGGTGACTTGATCAGGAGCACATATCGCAAAAGAAGAAATTTTGATTTAAGGGGTACTTCTGGTGGGAAAAACTAAAAAAATCGACGGTTCCTCCCCCTGATCTCCGAAACTACTGAACCTAAAATTTTGAAAAAAATAGAAAATATAGAACATTGCCCGAACTTTACATGAAAAATAAGGAGAAACCATTAATATTAATTTTGGGGGGCAAATTATAGAATTAAAAAAAAAATTAAAAATAAAAAAAAATTCAAACTCATCATGTAATATATCAATTGAAAGGTCCCATTCTGAGGAACACAACTATATTTTTTTCATATTTAAATAAAAATTAATTAAAAAGATATTAAAGAAAATATACCAAAATTTACCCATTCCCCCCACCTTATCGCCCAAACTATAAAACGTAAAGTTTTGAAAAAAATACTTTTATAGGTTCTGACCTGAAGTTTACTGGAAAAATAAGGAGAAACATCTACTTTTCATTTTGGGGGGCAAATTACAGCATTAAATGGAAAATATAAAATTAAAATTGTTTCTAACCCATCATGTAATATATCAAATGAAAGGTCTCATTCTGATGAACACAAATACATTTTTTTCATATTTAAAAAAAAATTAATTAAAAAGATATTAAAGAAAATATACCAAAATTTACCCATTCCCCCCCCCCCCTTATCTCCGAAACTATAAAACGTAAAGTTTTGAAAAAAAAATACTTTCATAGGTTCTGACCTGAAGTTTACTGGAAAAATAAGAAGAAACATCTAGTTTTCATTTTGGGGGGCAAATTACAGAATTAAATGGAAAATATAAAATTAAATTTGTTTCTAACCCATCATGTTATATATCAGATGAAAGGGCCCATTACGACGAAAATAAACATTTTTTTTCATATTTTTAAAATAAATAAATTAAAAGATATTAACAAAAATATAAAAAAATTTACCCATTCCCCCCCCCTTATCTCCGAAACCATAAGCTGGAAAATTTTGAAAAAAATTGAGTTATAGCTCCTCACCTCAACTTTACTGGAAAAATAAGGAGAAACCCCTAATATTCATTTTGGGGGGCAAATTAAAGAATTAAATGGAAAATAAAAAATTAAACTTGTTTCTAACGTATCATGTAATATATCAAATCACATGGCTCATTATGACTAATACAAATATATTTTTTTTAGTTTTTAATTAAATATTTTAAAATATTTTAAAAAAATATTTAAAAAAATACCCATTCCACCCTTTATTCCCCAAACTATAAGACCTAATTTTTTTATTTACAGCAAAAATACGAAGAAATCTTTAATATTAATAATGGGGGGCAATTTATAGAAATAAACGGAAAATAAAAAATATTTTTTTAACGTGTCATGCAATATATCAAATGAAGGGGCTCGTTATGAGAAATACAAATATATATTTTTAAAATTAATTGTTTACAAGATATTAACATAAAGATATAAAAAATTCTCATTTCTCGGTTTATTTCCGAAACCATACTACCTAAAATTTTGAAAATAATTAGGGGTACTGGGGCTCACTTGAAATTTATAAGAAAAATTATTAGAAAACCTCTATGGTAGTTTTAGGGACAAATTATACAATTAAATGGAAAATAGAAATTCAATTTTCAAACGAATCATGTAATATATCAAATAAAAGACATCATTATGTGAATTACAAATATATCATATTTTTAAATCATTTGTTTAGCAAAGATATTAAACATCGACTTAATTCCCATTTTAGAAACTATACTATTTACATTTTGAAAAATATATTTTATTTGTATTTTTAAATAATTTGAATAACAGATTTAATAATTTATAATTTAAAACTTGACCTATTGTGCCCTTTATCTTCCAATTTATAGAGCCTCAAAATTCAGACAATAGATTATAAAAGGCTTCCCTGAAAGTTTATTAATAAAATAAAACTCTAATGTTAAATTTTGGGGGCCAAATTAGAAAACTAAATACAGCAAATCTTGAAGGTGATACGGAACCCTTACAATGCGAGTCCAACTCGCACTTGACCAAATTATTTTTCTTCAAATTTCGAGAATAATCCTTTAATTAAATTATGTTGTTCACTTTTCATCGTGGAAACTAGATTTTGTTGTTCGCTTGTCATTGTAGAAACAAGATTTTATAATTCTATTTTACGTTTTTCATCGATATTAGTGATTTCCTAACTCAACTTTAAGTTTATCATCAAAAGATTTTACTAACCTTTGTTGAATTTCTTCTTGATGTTGTTTCTCCTTCTTGTCACGTTTTTCTAGAATCTGTGCAATTTTTTCGTCTATCTTTTCCACACTACGAGTTTCCATAAATCAAATTACGATTTTAACTGCACTTAATCCTTTACTTCTGATCACCAAATGTTATAAAGTCCGTGGGTTCAATTCAAAATTATAAAACTAATATTCACTTTCACTTTTCTAGAACTTTATTTACATTTAAACAGCTGATTAAAATATGACAATAACAATCCCATATACGCTAGTCGTCGCGGTATAACTGAACTGCGATCGTGGCGTGGTTCTTTTATAATACCAGCGTCGAATTCTCCAATAAAAATCATCATCACTCCTTCCGCTGCCGAGTCTTTTCGAGAACCGTTTTTTTATCTCAAAGCGTTTGTTCTCGTACTGAGATGAAACAGGGTCGGCTTTGGGTAAATTTCGTAACAATACGTTTATCTTAGAAAACTTGTCATTAATTTTAGAATTTATTGTATTAAGAAGGGCTACATGAGCTGCAAAAATCATTTTGACATTAGGATTTACGTCATTTTTATTCGGAATATTTTTTAGACTATTCTGCCTATTAACGTTTCGCTGGAAAGAATTTCGAAATAAAGTAATATTCTTGAAGGCTACTTATTAATTTCCAATTTTCATTAGTTATTCTGATACTACCCTCTTGTTGGAAAAGTATACCTGTGGTTGCTTTTATTGACTCCAGTTTTGATCTGGGTCCGAGAATACACTTGGAACAATAAAGGGTTTTAACCTATCAAAATTTACAATATAAGTTTTGTTTTCATTTAGGTCTAATTCTGCTGTATTACTGTTAACTATTTTTATTATTCTAAATGGACCATTATATTTATTTCTCATTTTAGTTCCTATTTGGGATTCCCTTAAGTAAACTAAATCATTTTCTTTATATTGTGGTCTATTTTGTGAGACATGTTCGTCAAAGCTTGTTTTCGCTTTCAATATTTCTTCTTACGTTGTCAAAAATATAAGAACCTAAGTTTTTGAGTTCATTAAGATAGCTTGTTTGAAGTTCATCTTCTAAAAATACCTTTTCCTCATCATAATCCTGAATATGAACAAAAATTATGTCTTTAGGCGTGAACTTAGTTGAACTTAATTTACTTCTATTATAAGACTTAATACGAAACGGAACAGCGTCATTTACTGTTTTCCTTGAATTTTCTAAATGATATGCTCTTAGTGAGTGTAATAATGTTGCATGGAATCTTTCAACTACACCATTAGACTGAGGATGTGCAACAGCTCTAAAAGTTAACTTAAATTTGTATAATTTTGCTAAATCTTTCAAATAATTATTATTGAATTATAACCTAAGTCACAATGTATTCTTTTTGGTATTGGAAAATGTTGAAAATACAACAATAAATTTTCTATTACTGACGTTGCCTTTTTATTCGGTATACGGTAGTAAGCTTGTAAGCATTTAGAAAAATTATCTACGATAGTTAGTAACACATTTTGTCTGTTTACATCTAATAAATCAACGCTTAAATGCTCAAAAGGTTTTTCAGGTTTTTCAGTTATTACTAAAGGATAATAAAGATTCTTTCTACTAGTTTTTGTTTTATCACAAGTATCATAAGACTTAATATAATTTTCAATATCATTTTTCCTATTTTTCCATACATAACAATCCGGTATTCTTCTATAAGTTTCATTAATTCCTTTGTGAACTGAAGTTTTACTAGAATGAAAATTTGCAATAATTTGCTTTCATTTTTCCTATTCAGGAATAGTAACTATTACATGACAAATTGTAAAGGTGACTTCTGTATCTTTAAAAATATAACTCAAAATTTCAAGTAAAAGTAAATGTAATTGCATTAATATAACAATCATTAGAAGTTAAATCTTATTTCAGATAAAAAATATTCTAAAACAATTTTTCAAACTTAAAGACTCAATTTTCCTTGTCGGTAATTGAACTATATAGTATTTTCTATTTTAAACATTTAAACTGTTTTTGACAGTTAAAAATTGTGAAAAATTTACACTTTGTTCTTCAGAATTGGTACAAATATCATCCATTATAGTTTTAATATGAGGGTAGTCTCTAGATTCATCTTCTGGTACTAAATAAATAATGTTCTTATGCAGACCAAATATTAGATTATCATTTGTATGTTTAATTATATTAAAGTCTACAAAAGAATTATTTCTTCTTTCTATACAAAAATTATCAAAATGTTGTTGAATTATGTTTCTTTCATTTCGATTTAAAAGGTTACTTTCGTATTCACTTTCAGACCCTGAATTATCATTTAAAGCATTAATTTTTATCCTAAACAACCTCGTAGTGGTATTCTTCAAGCTTCAAACGCCATCTTGCTAACCTTAAGCCTGGATACTTGACAGAAAATAGCCATAATAATGATTTGCAATCACTTACTAGTTTTACCTTTCTGCCAAAAATTAGAGGTCTATATTTTTTCATTAACCAAACAATACTTAGAAATTCTTCACTTGTGATAATACAGATCCAACAGCCTATTCACTTTCAGTTGTTATGATATTTTAAAACAGCTTCTCTTTTTTCTGGGCTTGGTTTTAAACTTTCACTCGTTACTAAATGTCCTAAATATCCAACCTCCTTCTTTAAAAATTCACACTTCGTTGGCTCAATTTTAAGATTAAAATTTTGCAATCTGTCAAAAAAATTTCGGCTCTATATGTTGATTTAAAGTGCTACTATAACAAATTATGCCGTCCATTTAAACCAATAACATTTCTCGTTGTAATCCTGATAATATATTATTTATGACTCTTTGAAATGTATTAGGCGCATTTTTTAAACCAAATAGCATTCTTAAAAATTCGAAATGTCCACCTTCGACAGGGAATGCGGTTTTAGAGATATCTTTCTTTTCAAATTGTATCAGATGGAAACCTGATGCTAAATCAATGATACAAAAATACTCTCATTTTCCTAATTGATCTAATATATCTTCTATATTTGGTAAAGGATACCTGTCTGCAATAATTACATAATTTAATTTACGATAATCAATAACCATACGCCATTTTCGAATACCGTCCGCATCAAACTTTTTTGGAACCACCCAAACGGGCGAGGACCAAGGACTGGTAGATGGTTGAATGATATTTTGATCTAATAAAGAGTATCGATTTCATGCTTTATTTCATTTGTGAAACTTAATTGCTCTCCTAAATAAAAAATATCTTTATATTTTAAGCAAAGATTTTCTAGTAACCCCTTTTCCTCTTCATTTAAATGATCTAAACGTAAGCTATCTAAAATTTTATTATTCCTTTCACTTTGAGAGAAATTGTTTATCAGAATGTTTTCAGTTGCGTGATCAAAAATTATTTCAGGATTTTTTTTTACAGGTATCTCAATTGTATGAATACTTCTTCCAGAAATAACATAATGAATTTTATTTTATTAAAAGAATTGTTTCTATCTGTCTATCTTTCTAAAATTTACTTTTATGTGATAAAATATTTTTATTAACCCTAGTTGTACATTTTTTTTTAACATTAATTTTAACTGAATGAGGGACGACCGCTTTTCTTCTGTTTCGCCGCTAATTGCGTTGCGCTCCAAGGCGCAAGTTTGATCTTTATTAGTGATTTAGTTTTTTTTACTTTTTACCTATTATTACGATAAATTAAAGATATTTTATATTACTAAATTAATAAAATGGTTTTTAGGAACTCTATGGCGCGCAAGTTTGACAGCGAACTAAAAAGAGGAAGAGACCGAGGATTAACAGCGAGACGGAGAACGATAAAATGAGTTTTTTGTTTTGAAGATGAATACAAGGTCGAGGAAAGTATAATTGCATGACCACCGCATGACCCGCCGCATGATTAGAGGTAAGAGCTTTCCAAAAAATCAGAACAGCTATCATATAGTTCCTATTAATGTATATTTTTGAACAAAATATTTATTACAAAAATCATTCAAGAAATTGTTCTAAAATAAAAAACGTTTGTGTCTTAGACACAAATGTTTCTGACATTGGAAGTACAACACTTTTATTTATCTCTAATGAGTAGAGATAGGTTTGACATCGTTTCAGAATGGACGACAAAACTTGATCGGCCAGCAAGATATTAATTAGAAAGGTTTGGGATATGTTTATAGCCAGAAATTATTCCCCAGTAAAATTCTCTTGTTTTTCGTGGTATTATTCATTTACCAAATAAACCAAATAAGGAAAACATGTTTTTATTATATTATAAATGCAAAGCTACAAATACAAATGGTTTGCCGCAAGGAGAGATTACTTTTTATTAACGAAATCGGATCACCTGAATCATTGCTTCTGGATTAAATACTTAAAAACAAACGGGAAATTTGAATAATTGAAAAACTGTTTATCTTCAATACAATACAACTTAAAGATGGTGTATATGTTGTCTTTTTACCAAATTATCACAACCAGACTCATCATTTGTTCTTCGACAATGTTGAGTATCTTAAAAGCTTTTGTCATTCTTTTCTCACAATATTTTAACAAAACAAGAAAAACCAATCTGAATTCTTTATGATTTGGTATTCGGATTCTATTGAGAGAAAATATAGAGAAGACTACCACAAGTACAGAGGCTAGAATTCGAAAAACTTTTGATCAACAAAAAAAAAAGAGAATTACCTGTAAAATACCGTAGATAAAAAAGATAAAATGTTTATAAATTGTTCTTTGAACAAATTGTCTTTGTTGAAACAAAAAAATTGACCATAAAAAAAACTATTCTTATTTTTTTTTTTACATTTTTGAAACATTATTCCTTAGCAAATAATAATACCATGTGTTTTTTTTTATTTTTGTTTTAATTCATCATAAAAAAAGTATTTTATTAAATATGACTTTAAAATTTGTATTTATCTTTTCTGAAAAAATAAGTTTATCGATGAAATTTTGAATAAAATTTCTAAACTCTAAGAATTATTTTTTTTGTTTTCTCGAATCTTTCCAAAAAATCTATCCCTATTAATGTATCAAAATCAAAGAAATTTTTGTCGACTTTTTTCATTTATCTCTACATCGTTCTTGATTATTAATTCTTTTATAATTTGGAAACAATTAGCAAAGGCATGACAATTAAATACTTAATTTCTGAACCTTTTTACAAACATCATCATTTACAATGTGGTATCTTAAAAGATTCTTTTCTCGTAATTTTTTTTGAATTATGTTTTAGAATTCTTGTCTAAAATTATTTCTTGTTACCATAATTTTCTGATTTTTTTTGTTTGTATTTTGACTAGGAGAAATAATAAAATTTGAATTATTTCGAATGGAAATTTTTTGTCATTTTTGTTCTCTTTTAGAATTAGCAAAGACATGAACCTTTTTACAACGATATTGAATTATGTTCTTGAAAATTATTTCTTGACTTTGTAATTATAATTTTTTTTAATTATAATTTTTTTAATATGCAATATTCCTCAATTAAAATTGTTCTGCCTCAAATAAACTTTCAGGTTTTTGGGCGCTTAATATAGAACCAAAGGCATCATTTAAATCCGTTGAAAAAGTTTTGAGAGCAATTTTTTCATGACATTTAATTAAAGTATCTTTTTATTTGATATCTTCTACCCCAACACTACTTCTTAATTTTGTTAGCAAATTTTCAATTCTAGAACTTAAATCTCTTAATAAACCTTCGGTGTCTCTGCAATCACCGTAATGTTCTATTAATAATTCCCTTATCTCTGTCCAATTTTGAAGATTTCTTGAGGAAATAAACCTTTTAGCCTTTCCTACTAATTAACTTTTTATCAAAAAAATTAAACAATTTTCCGATCCTCGTCAATCTTATTGTTTACAAAATTAAAAGATTCAATTAAATATTTAAACTAGCTTGATCACCATAAATTTCTGGTATTATTTCCCTTAATTCCCTTAAAGAAAATGAAATTGCGTTATCATCAGCCATATTGTTACAAAACAGTTAAAAATAAAATTACACAAAAGGGTTTAATAAGAAACAGTGAAATAATAAAAATTAATCAGTACGCAGCAATATCAATCAATGAAATAAACAAACAATAAGCTTACAAAGCGAAGATTATTCCGTAGAAAATCATTTCCTTCTTGTCTGTATCGTCTATTGCAAATTTTAGGATCCTCTCTTCTTGACTTTCCTCTCAAAAGTTGTAAGGATCTTAGGACTGAGGCTTCCCTACTGACAGTGCGCCAGGCACATCAGAAATAAGGGAGCGTTTTACAAAAATATAATTTATTCAACTAACTAAAGAAGACTAGTGTCTTAACAATGGATGTGCGCTGTATAACAATGATCTAATAATATAATTATTCTCATGACAAAACAAGGTGACCGTTACAAGTTATCTTAAGTATGAAATGCGTCTCTAGAATTTGCGGAAATGCAGATTTTAATTCTCCGACGTCTTCTTGACGCTTCAGAGACGCCTACATGAAACTGAATCCTAATAATGAAATCAAGGCAATTGCAATCTACAAACATGGTTTAAAATATAATTTAATGTTTACAGGGTAATTTCATAACATACATATAATGTTATATATAAAAATTATAAAAAAGTTTTACGCGACTGAATATATTTTTAGAAGATTCTCTGTCAATAGTTCAAAAGGGACTTGGTATCTAGGTTTCGCCTCGACTTATATTGACAAGATGACATCCTTTGACGTCACGGTGTCATCTAAAATGTGAAGGTTTTAACATTATTTTTAAATAAACATAATGTTTACAATGTTACAATAATTGGAGGTTACTTTACTTCTTTTAACAAACCCAAAATGTGTGTACTTTTTGTCTGATTTTTTTTGGGAACAATTGCTTTAAAGTCGGTATTTTCAAACAGTCCAAACATTTAAAAGTCTAAATCAGACCCGGTTTTTAATGGTAATAACTTAACACAAATGAACAAGAAACTTAATTATTAAAAGGTTCGTAACAACAAATTTAGTAAATTACAAAACGGGGTTTGATTTAGACCTTGAAACGTTGGACTATTTGAAATATACAGACTTTCAAGCCATTGTGGTGCTTAAAAAAAGTATATATAATTTATAAGTATCTATGTACTAATATATTAAAACAAATAAGCTATTTACTTTGGTGAAAGTGCATAAATCCAAATGGCCATATTTTTCAGTGCTTTCCCTTATGCCAAAAATGTTCTGTTGGAAGAATTTGCATGCATTAAATTGCATTTTAAAACCAATTGGCTTATACTCATTCACGTGCAATCTATGCAACTCGAACTCAATCTGAAATACAAAAAAATACATTCAGAAATTAAGTTCATGAAACATAGATCTAGGTTGCTTGATTTTTTTTAATTACAAATATGTTGCCGTAACACTTTGTTTTTTTATGCAATTGTAAAAGTGAAAACTTATAGAGAAATTAATCATTTAGATAAAAATTATTCTACGTATGAACAGCTGGCTATAAACAAAGAATATACATTTTCTAAACTCTTACAGGAAATGGCTAAGATGATCAAAGATGTTGTGTATCTCCTTTGCTGAAATCCTTGATCCAAAATGTACCTGGACTGTTTAGATGAAGTGTTTCCTTATCATGAAGAGCAAGACTCCGATCTGGACTAAGGGATTTAAATGGGGGCAGTATTACAATATTTCATTTTTAAGTCATTAAGGCAAAATCAACAAATGAAGCATATAATAAAAACTATCCTTCCCAATAATCAAATGGTCCCACAGAAATTTATAGTATTTCTTTGATCAGAAACCGGGATATTTGTGAGTTTAAATATAATAATGAATACACAGAGAGAATTGCTAGGGCAGCGATTGATGAGGCGAGTAAAGAAATTTTAACATTGTCACTGAAAAATTTGACGAAACATGACCTACGAGATTTAAATACAACAAAGATTAGTGCAAACTTGTGATGACAAATTACACAATTTTGTAATCACTATGGATGACTACCAATAATATTGTTGTAAAGTCCGTGGGTTCAATTTAAAATTATAAAACTATTATCCACTCTCACTTTTCTAGAACTTTATTTACATTAAACAGCTGATTCAAATACAATAACAATCCCATATACGCTAGTCGTCGCGGTATAACTGAACTCTCCAACGTGGCTTTCTTGCTTTATAAGCCCAGCATAGAAAATTCTCGTCAAAATCATCATCACTCCTTCCGCTGCCGAGCCTTTTCGAGAACCGTTTTTTTTATCTCAAAGCGTTTGTTGTCGTACTGAAATGAAACAGGGTCGGCTTTGGGTAAATTTCGTTACACTGCCCCCCCCCCCTTTAATTCTCATCGTCCCGATCAGAAACATCCTCTCCATGTAGGGAGCGAGTCAATCTAAATGAACCACCTTCAATTTAGCCTTTGGGTTTCGACGGATCCGGTAAACGACGTCATTCAGCCTCTTGACCACCTGGTATTTTTTTTTTTTTTTTTTTTTTTTTTACCGGAGGGGGAAATACCATCCCAGGCGGGTGTAAGTAAAGCAAGAGTTGGGGATTTATCCTTCTTCTCCTACAACCATTTCCCCTTCGCTCCTCAATACTACTTCGTTGGGGCTCCTACATTGGAAGCCTTGTACAGCCAGACTTTGTCCCTCTCCTGAATTTGTTCTGGACCCAAATCCTCTCCACTTCAGACTGAAAACCGGGGCAGGAGAAGAACACGTTGGCCTTAAGGTCGTGGCGGTTGACCCAACGACTGATGTTAGGTATCGCGTTTAGTAGAGCTTCATCCGGTCACAGCCAGGATGGTGGCAGGGTAGAGCAACATCTGCGTTAGGATGATGCGGGCTAATTCGTCTTCTTATCTGTATTGCCAGCATGTAGGAGCCCCCCAAATGTGATGAAGGGCGGAGTATGTAGGTGTCTGGTGATGGTTTTCGGCAACAAGAAGTGTTTCGGTTTTTGGCTCTGCTAATCGTCGATGTGAATTGTGGCTTGGGGAGGTTGTTTGTATCTTCGGGGAGCTAAATGCCAAGCCTGACGCCCTCAGGCAACCGAGCAGGAGCAGGTCGTTGTACATACGTTCCATAGAGGGGGCGCAGGCCCATTTTCAGTAATCGCAGCTCCTTTCCGAATGGGACCCTGGCTGGAGTCTTTTTTCCACCTCTTCTCCATCTCTTTCCCGGCCTGTACTATTATCCCCCTTTCTGAACCCGAATTGGTTGGTGGACGGCAGAGCGATATGCCAAGGAGTTTTCAGGAATAGAGGAAGCACAAGATCTGCTTTTTCCATGTCGGAAACCCCCTCAACCAATTGTAGAAATGTCAATCACGCTGGTTATTCACTCATAGCTGATGGTATATCTTCGTCCCTCAACGAAGATTAGCTTGGAGGAAACAAGTAGGTGTTGTTCCAGTTCGTTGAGGGAAGGGCCTTAATTTTATGCCTGTTTTCCCCATGAATCTTTCCACTATTCGGAGAGAATCTGAGTTGTTGTCTGTGGGTGTTCTTCTGTGTGACCCTGTCGCGTCTCCGTGCTCGTGATGGTGTTGTTCTCGTTTTCCTAATCCCCAACATCGTAAGTATTGGGGATTTATCCTTGCTCCGTTGGGGTTGTAGACCTTCTGGAATGCATTCGATTCGAAGTTACGTGTATTGCCCATGTATGTCTGGTCTGATGTCTTGGGGATGTAATTCAGGGTAATCATCGGGACGCCAAACCTGCCAACAGGAATGAATAGTTATTGGTTATTGCTACTAGGTGTTGTTCACCGTCTTTCCACTATTCGCTACTGTGGGTGTATGGTGTTGTTCGTTTTCCTAATCCCCAACATCGGTTGCCCCTTGGTTTCCATCGGGACGCCAAACCTATCGCATATGCCTTGGTTGGGTATCAGGCCATTTGCTGAAGTAATCCATTGCGACCAGAATGTATTTGTTCCCCCTCTCAGACTCGGGAAACGGACCGGCACATCGATGGCAATTCTCTCAAATGGGACGGCCACATTGTACTGCTGCATTCTGCTCTTGGTCCGGGTCTTCGGGCCCTTACTGGCTGCACAGGTGGCACATTTGCGGCACCAAGCTCTGACGTCTTCGAAGTAATTCACCCAGTAGTACCGCTGGCGAACTTTGTCAAGGGTTTTATTCATGCCCAGGTGGCGTCCGGTAATTCCATCATGTACTTCGGTCAGGATGGCTGGTACCTTTATCTTCAGAACTACAAGTTGGGACTTGGTTTCCCGTCCATCAGCGCTTTCCCAAACGCGTTTGAGCATTCCATTGTCTACTCTTAGGGAGTCCCATTGAGCCCATAACGATGTCAGCACGCCGGAGTATCTAGCTACCTCGTCCCATCGTGGCCTGGGTGCCCCTCTCATTATGAGTGATAAGATTGGTTCGATGTCTGGATCAGCCATTTGGTCCTGGATGCACTGTTCCGTTGTCCAGTCTTCATTGACCTGCACTCGGATCTGCCTGATGGAGATACCCTCTCGCTGTTCCGTCTTCAGACAATGTCCGCATTCCGCTCTGCAGGGTCTTCTGGATAGGGCATCGGCATTATTGTGCAAACGGCCGGCACGGTGTTCCACCTTGAATTCGTATTGCTGTAATTTGTCCATCCATCTGGCCAGTTGTCCTTCCGGTGTCTTCATGTCAAGCAGCCATTTACCATAGAGGTATTTGTGGAAATGGTCTACAGCCCTTATTATTGCAAGAAGTTCTTTCCTGGTGACGCAATAATTTCTTTCCAGTTTCGAGAATCCACGCCTGTAATAGTCGATCACTCTCTCTTCACCATCTTGCACCTGGGATAGGACGGCCCCCAAACCTATGTTGCTGGCGTCGGTGTCTAAGATGAACTTGCCGGACTGTGTAGGAAAGGCTAGGATTGGGCTGGAACATAGTGCTGCCTTCAGTCGCCTGAATGATGTTTCGCAATCCTGATTCCAATGGAAGGTCTCTTTCTCAGTGGTCTGCCGAAGTAGAGGGGCGGCGATGGTGCCAAATCCCTCAACAAAACGCCGGTAGTATGAACAGAGGCCCAAGAAGCTTCGGAGTTCATGTTTGTCTCTTGGAACTGGCCAATCGCGGATGGCTTCTATCTTGTCTTCGTTGGTGCAGATTCCTGACTAGGACACTACGTGGCCCAAAAACTCTACTTCTTTTTGAAATAAGGGACACTTCTTCGGATTGAGCCTCAGGTTGGCGTTATTAATTCTGGAGAATACTTCGCCCAGGTTCTTCAGATGGTCGTCGAATGTCTGACCCATGACTAGAATGTCGTCGAGGTATAGTAATCACGTCCTCCATGTTAACCCGCTCAGTACATATTCCATTAGCCTCTCAAATGTAGCGGGTGCATTACATAACCCAAAGGGCATGACCGTGAACTGAAACAGTCCTTTACTGGTGGAGAAAGCCGTCTTCTCTCTGTCGTTTGCGTGTAGACCAACATGCCAATAGCCACTTTTTAGGTCTAGTGTGGAGAACCAACGGGAGCCTGCTAGTGTGGTCAAAGTGTCATCGATTCGGGGTAGTGGATAGCTGTCTTTCTTCGTGACATCATTCAGCTTTCTGTAATCCACGCAAAATCGGGTGGTTCCATCCTTCTTTTTAACTAACACGACGGGAGCAGACCATGGACTGATGGATGGCTCAATAACTCCATTTTGTAACATGGACTCGATGTTCTCCTCGACTGCCTGTTGTTGCCCCAATGGTAGTCGTCTAGGTGGTATTCTGATGGGTTGAGCCTTTCCGGTATCTATTCGATGCTGGATGATGTTAGTGCGACCGGTGGTTCCATTTTTACTGTTAAAAATTTGCCAGTGTTTTGTGATAAATTGCTTGGCTTTCTTCAGGTTCTCTGGTGTCAAGTGTGTCAAATGGTCAGCAAACTGTTGTAGGAACTCTTTATCGGGCCCTCGCTCCTTCACCGATGTCTGGTACTCTTCTTCGCAATTGATGATGGTCTCTACTGGCTCGAAACAAGCTATCTACTGACCATTGGTAATTCTGATGTCGTTGTTGGACAGATTCAGGACTCTGATTGGTATATCTCGTCCGGTTTTACTATACTGCCAACTAAGTAGTCATGAGTTGAGTGTACGGGCTCCAGGACCCTATGCCGGATCATGTTTTCCCATATCTGTAGGACGACATCTGCCTCAACCTGTATTGACATGGACTCCTCGGTGACTGTTCTGAGCTGGATGTTATTGCTAACTGGCCGAATTTCTGATGCTCTCAAGACCCTGGAGTTGGCAATGGACACAGCGGCGCCGGTATCGATTGTGATGGTAACTGCTCGCCCATTGATGGTGCCTCTGATGACTAGGCTGCCGCTATCTCGGCAAAATCCTCGGATGGATAACGTTTTTGGGGCTGGTGGAGGGACAGTCAGCATTCGCCCCCCTATGCTGACTGACTGACGGTCCGTGGACATGTGGCTGTTCTGTTGGTTACCCCTGGTCGGTGATCGTTCAGGTGGCCTCACTCGACAATTACGTTGGAAGTGTCCTGTCCGTCCGCAGCGGTAACATGCCCCGCTGGTGCCAGTTCTTTGTGACCGTTCTAATATTTCGTTCAGGCCAGCAAGCAGCGCTTGAAATGGTGACTCTGACTCTTCTTGGTTGAAGAAAACTGCTCGGACCCTCGGCTTGGACATGTTCATGACGGCCTCTACTTCCAAAGCTAGAAGTAGAGCTTCATTACTTTTCTTGACGCCACTTAGTCTTAGATTTCGTTGTACTTCCACATCTCTGATGCCGTTTATGAAACTCTCTGTGGCCAACTGGTCTTTCGTTTCCTCTGGCAGGTCTGGATAGGACAAATGAACTAACCGTCTAATCTCTGCTTCGAATTCTTGAAGGCTTTCACCGGCTTTTTGCGTTATTCCACTCAGTTGTACTTGATATACCTGGCTCAAGGATTGATTGTCGTATCGTTTGTCTAGGATGGCGATGATCTTGTCGAAATTGCCTTGTTCATCAACTGGAATGCTTTGGAGGAGTTCTAGGGCCGGACCTCTTAACGAAATTACCAGAGAAGTAGATTTTTCAATCATTAGCTGTAGCCACGGCCTCAAATTGCCGTTTATACATGGGCCAAGATGAACTGCCATCAAATGTGGGTGGTTTACGAACGGAACCTTTGGTACTCACGGTGTTCTGGTATTTTCCTCGCTGTAAGTCATATTGCATTTTTTTAAATTTCTTTTTCTAGTTTATTTTGGATGGCACTGATTTTATCTTGTACTTCACCGTGTACTGTTTGCTTGATGGAACTGATTTGATCTTGAACTGTGTCTTGAATTGAACTGATTTCAAATTTTACCTGGCTTTGGATGGAATCGAGATCATCTACTTTTGTTTCAAGAGTATCCACGGTGTTTTTTATGGTCTTAATGTCATCATTTATTTCTTTTATGTCTGACTATTTGCATTCTGTCATTAACTGTTTCATTAACTTGTGCTACTATCTGCATTAATTGTTCAAATTGCAGTTGTCTTTAATCTTCAGTTTCGTGTCGTTTTTCTTCAAATAATTTAAATTCATTTTGTCGTTTTTCTTCAAATTTCGAGAATAATCCTTCAATTAAATTATGTTGTTCACTTTTCATCGTGGAAACTAGATTTTGTTGTTCGCTTTTCATCGTAGTGGCAAGATTTTCTAATTCTATTTTACGTTTTTCATCAAAAGATTTTACTAACCTTTGTAGAATTTCTTCTTGATGTTGTTTTTCCTTCTTGTCACGTTTTTCTAGAATCTGTGCAATTTTTTCGTCCAGTCCCTGTGTAATCTGATTGACTATTTTTTTGGTAGTTTCGTCCATACTACGGGTTTCCATAAATCAAATTAGGATTTTAACTGCACTTAATCCTTTACTTCTGATCACCAAATGTTGTAAAGTGTGGGTTCAATTTAAAATTATAAAACTAATATTCACTCTCACTTTTCTAGAACTTTATTTACATTAAACAGCTGATTCAAATACAATAACAATCCCATATACGCTAGTCGTCGAGGTATAACTGAACTCCTTCCGCTGCCGAGTCCTTTCGAGAACCGTTTTTTTTATCTCAAAGCGTTTGTTGTCGTACTGAAATGAAACAGGGTTGGCTTTGGGTAAATTTCGTAACAATATTTTATAACTACCATGAAAAACTAACAACAAACATAGTCACCACAATAAAAAATAACAAAAATCGCCACCACCATTAAATCTAACTGAAGATTTATTATCAAAAGTGAAAGATTGAAAGCAGGCTGAAGAAACAGAAATGCAAAATGAATTTAAAATGCTAAAATAGAAATGGAAATACAACCAGACTTACGAAGTAGGAAATTTCAGAGTAACGTAAGTATGATGTTCCTTTATAAAACTACTTACTTTTGGTGGTAGTTCAACGTGGCCCACGTACAACCGACAATCTACAGCAGGATTAGCTAACCTTAGAAATATTCAGGTAATGTATACCTTCCTTATAAAATCTTTAAGAGATGCAGCACATTATAGCTTCTGCAGAGCATTTCAGTAGATGAACATGGTAATTTTGGCAATGTAATTGCAGTTCTCGATAAGACGTATAACAGTGAATGAAATAAGTCAATTATACCAAGTTCAGCTTATGGGAGCAACATCGATGGACGAGCAATCACCCTCACATTAGACACCAGCACCGCTGGGTCTCTTGTTACGTCCAAAGATTTAGTTCAATCTGAAACCGGGTCAACTAAGATCACCATCTGGTTGAGATCAGTCACAGCCTAGACCATGTCATCACAGTGTGAAGCCAATGTAGAGATGCAGAAGAAGAACAGCTGAATGCTTCTATTTTTAAATGCGGATTTTGTAATGATCAGGTCCTCCAACACCCCAACGACGAGACTTCCAGCCCGAAGTAAACAAGTTATTGAAGGGCAATTAGAACAAACTTGGACAGTTAGCTCATGATTAATCAGTTTGAGGGTCCTTAGTTAAATCTAGATGGGACTTACCAAGTCGAGTACCAAATTATCCAAACAACATTCGCATTACCTCTGATAAAAAAATAACTTGAACCAGTAGAAACCATACCCCAATAGTGAATAATCTTACAAGGCAATAGCGAAGGATACAGTTGTTAGTTAAAAATTATTAAAGATTGGCAAACCATGTACTAACTGATAAAGCAAGAGAAGAACAACAAAGAAAATGTTTGAATGTTGTTAAACAAATGAGAAATTGGTATATCCTATATAGAGATACATGTAACATGGCAACAGATTTTGTCCAATAAACTTCAAAAAGGAAATTTCAAAATCATTTATTTAAGAACGAAACATTGAAATTGTCAAACAAAATTGGCAGTTACAATTAGTCAAACTCGCTATCACCAAAGTGATTCAGCAAAACATTATTAGTAATCGAATTGTTTGATCAGATAAGGCCATTGAAATATAATATTCATCAAAAATTTTACAAAGGAAATAATCTGTCACGAATTCCCTGTCGAACGGATTCTGTTCATTGGCGGAAAATGCAACAACCAAAAGGTATCTCTATAATGCAGATTCGAGTTCAAGTGAAGGGAGACTGGCCTACTTATCAATATATATTGAATCAAATGATAGGTCAAATTATAGAACCAACTCTTTCACTAATTACGAACGGGTCACCTATAGACCTCGACGGGAGTCTTGAAGCCATAGTGGGTCCAGTAGGTCTCCCTATGCGTAGAAAATAGGAATATGAAGAAGATTTGTGAAAGCAATGAAGCTATAAAAATAAGTTCCAACTGGTAGTCCCAATGAGAAAAATACCCGCCGCCTGACTGAAGTACGTAATGGGTTTACCGGGGGTCCTCTAGGTATGAACAAGACTGGTCATAATTCTTCAAAAATTTTACTTGGTAACTAAGGACGTCAGAGATGTGACATCTGCCTAGCAGACACTAATAGTCCCAACATCTACGGATACGCCAAGGGAACAATACTCTAATAAATTGAGCGCGCTCCATTTAAAAGAAGTAATATTGACCTCGCAAAACTATTCCCCGAGAAAGTCAACGGAGATAAATCTAAAAGGCCTGAAGCCTTTGCCACACCCGTCCCAGACAGGCAAGTGTTGCAACACTGCTGGTGGAACAGCTACACCGTAGGTTTTGAGTACTGTTGGAATTACAATCGGACCAAGCGCGTTCACTGTCCTTTCAGAAGGTCTCTACAATGTTGGGTATAAAGCAAACGAGAACCCCCCCTTACGTGTAAATTATCACGGACTGGTGCAAAGTTTCAACAGACAATTATTTAAGGTCGAGATAAGCAACAAGCGTGATTGGGATTAGCATATTCCCCTATTTCTGTTAATTTATTGGAGAGCCGTCTACAACAGCTCAGAATTGACTTCATCTAAAGTTAATTCTACCGTGTGATATGACCTATGGCCGCCTGATGGGGTGGCTCTGGTTGTTCCTTATAAGTAAATCTGGGTAGGACAGGGGTACTAAACATCTAATCTCTTCATCGAATTCTTTCTTTTCACTCCGTTGAACTCATTATACTTGGCTCGGGGATTGGTTGACATATTGTTTATACAGTACTGCAATGATCTTGTCGAAGTTGAACAACTTCAGACACCCGGCCTCTTAAATAATATACAAGAGACTGACTGCTTCAAACTGTCGTTTATACCTAAGCCAAGTTTTTTTAGGCCGGTTATTACATGATTTTTCTTCTTTACTTCTGATTTCACAATGGTTATTTTCTGAATAACTACTTCGCTACCTTATTATTACTAGATGCATTAGTTGTTCAGTTTGTTCCCTTTTTGAGCTCACCTCATAATTTAGAAAATAACCCTACTTCATTTTCAATGGGGATTACAAGATTTTCTACTTTCATTTTACGTTTCTCAGAAAAATATTCCAGAAACCTTTGTTGAGTTACTTCTAGAATATCTTATTTTTATACTGTTTTTCCAGTATTCAATTTAACTTTTCTACAAGTTTTTCCGTACCATTCTTAAAACTACGTTTAATAGTCTCGTCTATAGCAGCTTTCATACTTCTTGTTATCGTAACATAATTGTGCCACCCACGAAAAAAATGATTTCTAACATATCTGTAATCGCCCTGTATAATTATAATATACAATCCTTTATATCTCAGTCAATTTAGAACATGAGAACACATAATTTTTACCCATCCAAAAATCGCCTAAGCAGCAATTTTTACTTTAAAAAATATTAAATAGCGATAAAATTCTTATAAGGTTCTACACATCAATTTGTATTGGAATTGTTTTTCAAAACAGTTTCAACTTCAAGTATGTGGCCACATCATCCTGTATTGAAACTCTTGTAATTTCAAAACTCAGCTATCATAATTATTGTCACAATCTCATTCTTTCTCGGTTATACAATTTTTCCCGAGCAATCGATTTGTAGACGCCCAAACCCCGAAATGAAATTTCGACAATAATAGTGCAGTTTTCGAGAATTACATATAATAAGATATATGTAAATAAACAAAACATTATATGTATTATATTGTTAGATAAATAAGTAAAAATATATTTGCAGCATGTCACATCTCGTTAAAAGATACATGTTAAAATTAATTCAAAAGATTACCTTATATCGAATAAAACCGCAATATATTACTAATCCTTATTTAATTTTCATTTGAACATGGCATAAAATAAAAAACATATTCAACTTGAGAGGATCTGAAATCAAATGTATCAATTAGCTTTATAATTTGAAGACGCGAGATGTAAGACCGACATCTAACGAAATGCATCAAATGCATAAAGAAGTGTTCGAGATGACATTCAATTGTGGGAAGCGCAACTGATGAAGGTTCCCGACCAGAAACAATATATATTATATTTATATATAATATATATTGTCTTGCGTACAAAGGAATGACACCTCGAAGAGAGTATAGCTTTATTATCTCGATAGTTAGTTTACTTACGTTGTTCATTTGTACAACGCACCACCTGTTAATTTATGTTACCTTTATTTGTTGACTATTTTTGTAAGTTCATTGAAATTGAAATTTTGAAAATTATACATTGAAAATTTTTTCATGGCATTGAGAAGGTACCTTAACCTAGCGGTTAACATTGTTAAGAAATGTCAAATTGAAATTCAAACTGCTACAATGGGGTTGGCCGTGAGCTGGTCGAGAAATTAAAACCATTGCCATGATGTCAGATCTAACTATTTATCTTCAATTTCACTATTTGTATTTATATCATAGGCTTTGTAATCTTAGTTAAATTCTATGAAACTATCAGCCTTTAAAATAAAAACAATATAAATTAATAGTATAATGTTAAAATAATAAAATATTATCGGAAAAACATTGTTCAGTTGCCACGCAATACAAATTTCTGATTTTAGTTGACAAACTATATTTAGAATAACTTGCGACTACCCAATAAACTGTCATTATCATATAATATAAATTTTTGTGGGTGAGCTCAATAACATGATAATGTAGAATAACTTTCAGAACCAAACAAAATTTAGTTTGTTTTTCTCATTCGAGTCAATTCGTCTTACGATTTTCTCTCCACGCAATCTGGCAGCACTGTGGACGTAAATTATGAATGTTTTATTTTATTTTATTTAATGAATGAACCAATATTGTAAATTAATTTTAGCATTTTGCACTGATGGTCGTCAATAGCCACTAAACAGAACAAAAATCAAATAAATCGGTTGAGGGACATAGGAGAAAATGGTACCTAACCGTTAATCCACAGAGTTTTTAAAGAGCGTTCCGCGTTGTAAGGTTCAAGCATTTGCTATAAGTAATGATAGGCCAATCGCTTACATTTCTAGAACACTCAATGATTCTGAGCAAAATTACAATACAATTGAAAAAGAACTTCTCGTAATTGTATGGTGAACTACTAAACTGAGACCTTATCTCAAGGGCCAAAATTTACAATTTTTTGGTGATCATATGCCCTTAAGATGGCTCATGAATTTAAAAGAACCAAATTCCCGACTTACACGTTGGAAATTAAAGTTCGAAAAATGTAATTACGAAATTCACTACAAAAAAGGCAAGCATAACACAGATGTCGACACGCTTTCTCGAGTAGAAATTCATAATTATTAACTTACTGACTTAACTATAGAACCCTTAACTTACAAAGAAAATACTCATGTATATCGGGAAATTTCTAGTAGAAATAAAATTACCCAAAAATATTCTAAAGACAAAGTATTAGTAAAAATCCAATCAACGGATAAAACTTTACACAAACAAAATGTTCTTAGACCAAGAATAAGATCAATGACCCTTTGTTACAAGTTAACTGTAAACCTCCTTACCCTAACATTGCTACAACAAGAAAGATCCCAGGATATAACGGTAATGAACCCCAAATAAATGTTTTGCAAAATTTGGTACATTTCAGAATAAATCAACTGAATTCAATGATAGAAAATTAATTTTATTATACATTTCCCAATTGTTTATTCAGAATATTTTACCTACTATCATTTATATTCAATGCCTTAAAATGCTTATCTGATAATGACTGAAAATTATTACCAATATTCATCATTACCTTGTACCAAATTGCATAAAGAATTTTTCTGTCAAAATAAAAACCTATTAGATGGAATTTAACAAGAAGGTTGGATCATCCAGTTGTTACAGCTTAACACAGTTGCAAAGAGTTGTAACCCAGTTCAAATAAAAATATACAAAAGTCTGATTCAGTAAATTGACGAATCAACTTACATTGCGATTTTTCCAAATCAAACGAAAATCGAAACCTATTGTGGTCAAACAGACTTCACAATCCTTCAAGGCAGCACAGCAGAAGACGACTTCATAAATAAAAAACCAACTTGTTCGGGACAACCCCCAAAAGCGTTGCAACCCGTAGAAGAAATCGAAATCGCAGACGTCCAACTAGAAAAAATCCACGAGTTGCATAATCAACAAAACAAGATAAAATCGATTAAATTAAGTCAAATTGATAATTCTAATCATTTTTGGTTAACACATATATGTTTAGTTATTTTGTGTTTATTTTTTTATTTTGCTTGTAAAATATTTAAAAAATGGAAAGCAAAGAGAAGAGCGAATTCCAATTCAGAGATGCCCAGACAGGAACAACCCCAGCCAGCATCCCGTATTTTTTTCAGTCCGTAGAAAAAGCTACAATCTTCTGAGGCACGATATCATTTAATCATTAATACAAAAATGAGATAGTTAAAACAATTATATTGCAACTTGCATCTTTGCATCTTTTATTATCTTTAATGTGTTGATAGTTTTTCCTTATTATTTATTTTCATCCGAGTTGTTTTGTTACCAATGTTGCTCACTCTGTCATGAAAGTTAGATCGACTCCGACGTGGTTTTGCAAATTGTATACAAGTTATTTAAAAATAATCTTAGAAGTAGTATTGTAGTATTCAAATAAATAGTTTTTAAAAAATAGAATTTTTTTTAGAAACATAATACGTCAACGGCTTATTATAAGTAAATAGATGATTTATAGAACAAACTTAATTTGGTTTTATGTGACTATTGACCTGAAATTATAATAGGAATTTTGAGTAATATAGGAAAGTTAAATTTATACACTTCAATAAGAACTAACCAGCTGCTCAACTGTGAACTAAACTGTTTTCATGCAAAAAACTTACAATGTTTAATGAAATGTCTTACCATTACTTGTCTGTCGAGTATATCGTAGTTTGTTTCAAAAATAAAATTTAGGGCAAATGAAGTTTTGTTCAACTTCCTAAAGTAAAACTCACATTTGGATAAAAATGTTTTGTTGTACGTGTTAAGCTGTGCTCGTTCGTGAATGTAATTAACCCCGTTCTGAAATCGTAAATAAATATTAGTTACTTTTAAAAAATGTTTCAAATAAATTTAACCCTTAACCATCATAGCAAGTGCATTTTTTTAAATAGTGCCTTCAACTGGCTACGGACCTAATTCTCGCATACGACCCTGCGATCGTGCAAAAAGTTTCTTCAGTACAAAACCCAATTGGCTCTTTCGTGCATGACCTCAAATATATCGATTAACCTTCACTTATGTCAGTTTCCAAACAAGTAACATCGGGTAACAAAGTATTCGTATAGTTTCCAAAAAAAAGACCAGGTACCCAATTCTCGAGAACATGCGAATGCTCCAGCACTGTAACAGTGACGTCAATCGTATCAAAACTGACATAAATGAAATTAATGTATGAGCTATTTGGGTCTTCAGCAGAACAAAATTCGTCTTAGATTGCATGTTCGTGGCATCAAATGATTTCAAGGGTGCCGGTCTGTAGATATATCTACAACGTTACAATAGAAAGCAAAATTATTGAATGTTTTGTGATTCCGAATTGCTCTCTGCTTTATAATGACATATAGTTTGTTGGGTGAAGACCACCTCCAATAATTCCAATTGTCTGAAAATTTCTCCACGAATCAGGGATATCGACAATTGGCTGTGCCAACATTGATTAGAGGCGAATTTTGCAAACCGTTGGAATTATTTACAACCGCTTGATATGAACAATATTACTACATTTCTACAATATGTTTCATAATTAAAAAAATGTTTGCTTATTTGCTACTTTAGGGCATATGTGTGACATAGACGAAAATCTGGCAACGCTCTTTGTATCGTGACATTCTAACTTAGGACTTACGGGATAACGGGATAACAGCAATTACATTTTATGGCTCCATATTCGGAACCTCGGAACCTCTTTGTGCTAGAACCCCGAAAATCCTAGATGTTGGTCTTTACATCTAGCGTGTACAAATTTACCGATAGGTATCAAAAACTGTTACACATTTTTTCGAACAAAAATTATAATTGTATGTCTCATGATTAGAAAAACTTTTTCTTATTTGCTACTTTTGGACATAGGTGGTATGGTTTCATAAAATATATTCTATGAAACAATACCACCCAATATTAATTAATGCAGGTGAATGGAGTTTAGATTTAATTCAAATTATAACCATGTAATAATAAAATGAATATTTCAATTAATTGTGAAGTTAGACACTGTATAGACTAAAAAGAAAATAAACGGATACTTGTAGCCTCACTATTAATTCAGTATGCAAAACATCAGAAAATCCCCCTAATCCTGAGAATTTGCCCAATTTTGGAAGTCGTTTATGACTTTTGATGGTGTAAGTAAAAATTTTTTAAATGTGACTCCGAAATGTTTCTTACTTTTTTTGAAATTCCCGTGAGTTTCGTTCCGACTTTTTCTATTGTTATTATCAACTTGGCACATCAAAACTCATCACAAACACTAGTTAAAAAACATAGCCAGAAACAAGTGCCTTTCTTTTTTTGATAAAAAATATATTTTTTAATTTATGACAAATACTTGGGAACTGTCACCATTGTGTGTGAAATTTGTTCGGAATGTTAGTTAAAGCTGGCAGATCTGAACACTCCATTGATATGTCTGACCACAACAAGGGTGCTAGCCAGATGATTAATTAACAGTGCTTATAATTTACGCTTCTTGAGGTTATGCTTTTAAGGCAAAATTTTACTTGAAATTGAGCTATCACAGCCACTTCAGAAGTTGCTACTCAGAAATGACTTTTAATTTAACTAGTAGTGCTTTAAAGTTTCTGACTAACATTATCTCAATGATATAATATTAGAAATTAAACAAACAATATAAGAAATATTTTAAATGATTTTTGTCCTTTCAATAACTACTAAAATTAAGAAAACTATATACCTGTATTATCTTATTTAATACATAAATAAACGTAACTAAAATTTTTATAACTCAGCAAAGTTGTCATTACTCTTCACAAATTACTGCAGCGTATAAAGATTTGTAAGAAAATGTATATTTCTTATGGCCACTTATAAATTGAGTAACCTTCGAATACATAACTGCTGAGGTGACGTTAATTGTTAAATAAGCAATTATAGCAATTCTATGCAAGGCTCCAGTCAACCCTGTAACCCCTAAAAGGATGGCAATATGAGTCATGGCTAATTTAGCAAATATGGCAGTTTACAAGAAAGAAACACCGCAAAACGAAATAAGAACGAATCCGAAAGAGACAAATCCAGCTGACAAATAAGATGACACCAGTCTCATAAATAAGATAAAACACAACAAGAAAATTCATGATATAGACCCTAAAGGTAAACACATACTATTGTAGATGGACCTAGTTGTCAAAATTAATAGGAAAATTTACAAGAGTTTCAACAATCTTACATAATACATCTGACAGTGAATGGCAATCAAAATGAGATCACATCGCAGATTTGAAATATTCAAAGAACTATTTTAAATCCGTAAATAATAATCAGATGGTTGATTCTTTAGAAACATTTCTATTAGGTGGGGATTTTCTGCATCAATGCAAATCGATTTACAAATAATCCATGCAACTAAAGATCGAAAAGAGAAGATCTATCTCTAAATTTAGTATTCAGTCTGTATAGTGACTTTCTAGTTTAATGAAATAAAAATAAAAGCTTGGAAACCCCCTATTTTAATGTATAGATGTTTTGTAATAAACTCTAGTACAATGTACGCGCCAATTTGACATGTGTGCGTTAATTGCTGCATATTTCATAGTTCGCCTAAACAAAAGAAAGGGATATGGCATATTGTATTTTTATTAACTCCGGCATTCGAAGTTCCCTTTTCTTGAATAAAATAAAATAAGCCAAATGTCTCATCAGGCAGTAAATTTTTATTTATACAGTACTATGAGCCTTTAATTAAAGAATCGATTCACCGATTAAACGTCTTCGACATGATCTATTTTAAAAGGTCAAAAATCACAAGTCTAAATATAGATCTAAATCGAATATCCCTACATTTATGTTCTAAATTAGGATCAGTGCCTCATAGTTTAAATTTTGGATCTATTTTTATTAAGTGTTATTAAAGAATAAACATTATAATATATATATATAACTTAAAAATTAATAATTAACAAGATTTACTCACAGAGAACGAAAATATAATCAATAGTGGAATTAGGATTGCCATTACACCATCCGCTCTGCCTAGTTTGGATTCCATTTTTGACATTATAATTGAATTAATAAAGTGAAGTCCCTATGTCTTCGAGTACAGTTTACTGATCTAAATCAGGAATGTCAATTATTTTATTGGAAGTTAATTATAGTGTAATTTGTAATTTATTTTTTTTACAGTCTAGTGACTGCTTTAATCTATGAAAGTAATTATGTTAAAAATACAAACTTATTGTGCATAATTGGTACTGAAACCTGGAATTAATTCTTTTATTTTATCTGAAATTGTAGTTTTTAAAATAACAAACAAAATGATTTGTTTTTCGATCAGTAATCTATAAAACAGTGTTTGAAGTATTACAAAATGGGAGTACCGTTCCTTAATAAGCTTTTAATAATTACTATATTTCATTCACAAAACATCTTAACTTATTTAGAAGTTTTTAAAACAAACCTGCAAATTTCTGATATTTGTGAAATTATAACCCCCAATCTTTGCACCTCATTCTCTTTGAAATGTTAGATCATGAGTTAACTTGTTTTTAGTTAACCTGAATATAAGAGGTGTATATAGGCCCTTCTCGAGCTATTTTCCTCTTTTTCCAGAATGATGACTTTCCCGAATTTTCTTTGGCACCACATGGGTCATTTTTTATTGAAGAAAAATATTCAGTGACAGCTGATTCTGATTTTACCTGAATTGAATTTTGCTGAATTTCTTTATTTATATAATTTTAAATAAACATACAAACAAAAACAGATGTTTTTCCAAATTAATGAAACTAAAGGTATAGTTTCCTTGCAGCGGCTTTTCTAGTATTGTCCTTTCTCACAGCACTCGAAAATTCACTTTTATAACTTGCCATATATAAGGCACGAATATAAACGATTGTATAGTTCAACTTTTTTGCTTATACGTTTGTTCAAAAATATATGAATGAATTTCTAGTTGTTTACTGAATGATATTTGTGGCATATTTTTCTGACGTCAGAAATCAAATAATACATATTGTCTATTATTTTAATTTACATCTTAGAATTGTCCCTTTTTTATCCAAGTTTCTTAACCATTGACAACGGGGTCTGACCTAGACCCCGACACGTTTGGAATATACAGCAATTTTCTTAACTGTGGTTTTATTTCCCACGAAGTACTTAGAAATTACAATATATGAATGAAGTTATTCTGAAAATGTCGAAGTCCAAATTCGTCAAAATCAGGATGACAAGTGAAGTCAAATCATATGTTCTCATCTTTGGTTATTTTCTGACAACTATGTGCTTCTTTATCGTGTTTATGACGCTGTTCAGTTTATACCTGTCGGCACAGTATGGTTCTGCACCTAACTTCATCTCTTAGTGATTCATTCTCAGTTCATCACAAAGCTTTCATGTTTGGTATCTTAAGAATTCGAAAAACATTCAACAGTTTTGCGAATTCAACATTTTGAACCCATGAGTTTGTCATTAACACATCGCTTGGCTAGTTACTTGTTTCCTTTATTCAACTGTCGATTACAAATTAGTTATTAACAGAGACTAGTAGAACCCACTATTCCAGCAATCAGCAAAATGGTTTAATAGAAAACTGTACAACATCACAACAATTTCACATTACTCCAGAGCCAGCTGGATTAATGAGAAGGATGCAGCATTTTAGAATTGTTAGAAAATACTTTAACCATTTACATCGAATGAAGTACCTCCAAACTGTTCACCACCAGGACCAGATGGTGTGCAAAATTACTGGATAAAGAAACTCTACGCCACCCACGAAACAGCCCTTATAAATCTCTTGCCTTCCAACCTTATACAAACATATATCATCGTGCATTAATCGTCGCCTTTTCAGACATGATGAGCTGAACTATAAAAGGGATGCGCGAAAAAATTGATAGAGATTCATAGAAGAATAAGACGATTGTTGAAAACCAAACTTAACAGTAAAAATGCCTGTGAAAAAGTAACCCTAATTGACATAGCAATCTCTGACATCATTAATATAAAGATTACGCAGGCTGAAAAAGTAAACCAATAGGGAGATTTGGAATTCCAAACAAAGGGACAGTGACACACAAACAATACACAAACTATACCAATTATTATATCTACAACAGGAGTAGTCCAAAAACATCTATAAAACAATTTATACTACCTCCTCTGAACAAACATCTTCACTAACCAATGCAAAAAGCCGTCCTGATAGGAACAGCCCGGACCGTCAGAAATTTCAGGGGAAACTACCGCCACGACGCCAACCAAGGGCCTGAAAACCTGGCAAGGGCTCACACGGCGCTAAACCATTTCGATATTTAGTATACCAGGAATTTAGTGAACTTTTCCCTTAAGGCACGCCTTGAGTGTCTTAGAGGGAGTGTGCGTACCATACACTGTATGGTCATATCGAAAAACAAACGTCTTTATTACTAGAGGACGAGATTCAGTTACAACTATTCTCGCAGCTAATGTTTTAGTCTTAATATACGTATTAACCACATATTGCATTACACATATATAATGAATTAGGTATATTTAAAAATTAATACACATAAAAAAGATAAATAAAGAAAAATTATTATTAAATATTTTAAAAATTTACATACATGTTTCAGCGGTCTCAACATTAATATTTAAATTTTTAGAAATATTACACTATATCTGAAAAAGATCTCGTACATATATTTGAATTGAATTTGTGGGATATACAGTTTTTTATCCCTTATAGTGCAATTATAAGTTGGCACTATCAGAGTATTATTTTCTCTCTTCGATCCACTGGTTTGTATAAAATAGGCATTTTTGACAAAATTTAAAACATAGTCTATAGCTGTTCTATTCTTAAAACGTCGATTTCTGGAAAAAATATTAATTTATGTAAAACTTAAACTTGAAAACGATTGATGAACGAAAGTGAAATAGAAATTTCAAGGAAACAAGTAACTATCTATACATTATACCGTTAATTTGATATTCTGGAGTGTTCGTTTCCATAAACTTCATAAATATCTCTATTCAACTGGCGCTATAAAAACATATGATAAGTTTGAACTTTTTAAATACTTGTAACCAACTTCCTAAAAGGAGGAGGTTATCCATTCGTCAGCATTTTTTTATCTATACTCAGTGGTTATCCAAAAACGACGAAGTAACATTACAGTTATACGGAAATTTGAAAAAGAAATGTAATATTGAGTGATAAATAAGCAGTTGCATATATTGAAACATAATGTCCTATAATAATAAAAGTATTTGCGTATACAAGGTGGTTGAAATAAGGGTGAAGTAGAATTATGGTTATGCAGGGTGGATCAAAAATTTATTATATAAACATTAGCAGTTATGATATTTGATTTATAGGGCAGAGTTTAATTCTGCTTATACAGATGAGTTTATAAAATGTTACAAGAAATTCCATATACAGGCTGTTTGAAGTAAGAGGAATACCTTTTAAAATTATAGCTATAGATAGTGGTGCAAAAATGTGAAAATTTTTCTTATATAGGGTAGACCATGAGCAGTTGCATATAAGGAATACTTAAAATATGGGGCGAGCTAAAATACTAGGTATACAGGGTGTTTGAAACAGTCAACAGTGTGGAGAGAATACTCTCTTCGAGGTGTCATTCTTTTGTACGCAAGACAATACAAAGATATATATTGTTTCTGCTCGGCAACCTTCTGCAGTTGTCCTTCCCCCAATAGAATGTCCTCTCGAACACTTACTTATGTATTTGATACATAACGGTAAGTTTGTAGACACGAGATGTAAAGACTGACATCTAGAATTTTCGGGGAAACTAGCACATAGAGGTTCTGAATCTGGAGCCGTTCCGTGTAACTGCTGTTCTCCCGTAACTCCTAGGTTAGAATGTTACGATAAAATTTTGACCTGACAGAGATATCGAATACTCTTTTCGAGGTGTCATTCTTTTGTACGCAAGACAATATATAAGATATATATTGTTTCTGATCGGGATTCTTGCGTACAAAAGAATGACACCTCGAACAGAGTATTCAATATCTTGACATTCTAACCTAGGAGTTACGGGAGAACAGCAAATAAACGGAACGGCTCCAGATTCAAAACCTCTGTGTTCTAGTTTCCCAGAAAATTCTAGATGTCGGTCTTTACATCTTCAAAGGGTGGTGAGAATTTACGAAATATAGTTATATAGTTATAATTAGAGTTTTAAAAGTGGTTCAGAAAGATAGACAAACAATATGGGGAGACCACAAACACATACAGGGTGGTTGCAATATATTTGAACTAAGCTAGATTCCGGGTGAGAACGGTGTCTGAATTTATTAAATAGCCGACGTTTCGACTCCTGCTTTGGAGCCATTATCAAGAGACAAAAAATAAAATAGAGTTTCTGAGTCTAGAACATGGAAAAAATCGAAACCCAGGCCCTAAACTCGTCTAATTTAAAACCTTCCTGTTGGCTTAGATATCTAGATGATAGTTTTGTCATTTGGCCTCATGGCAGAGATTCGTTAAACTTCTTTCTATTACACCTCAATGGTATACATTCTAATATTCAATTTACAATGGAAATCGAGTCCGATTCTTCGCTCCCGTTTCTTGATGTCCTCATAATAAAAACCAGCAATAGCAGATTCTCACATACCTTCTATAGGAAACCAACCCATATCAATTGATACTTAAATGCCCAATAACACCACCACCCTGTCCAATTTAGTTCTGTAAAGAAATCTTTTACTCTTAGATCTATTCGTTTAACAGATATTGACGATTGACAAAACGAACTTAATAATCTTCAACAAATCCTTCGACAAAACGGTTATCATCCGAACCACATTGCGCGTATAATTCATCAATCTCAACAACCCCCAATCACACCAACCCCGCCAGAAACAGAACAACAACATCAAAAAGCCGTCCTTTCATACATTCGAGGAGTCACTGACAAAATAGCACGGATTTTACGAAGACATCAGATAAAGACTGTCTTCAACACCACTCAAACTATAAGCAACTTAACCGGTAACCCCAAAAAGAAAGTACCTAACGAGGATCGAGGAGTTTACGAAATCTCATGTCGCGATTGCTCATAAAGCTACATCGGTCGTACCAACAGGCGCGTTAACCATCGAGTATATGAACACTCTCTGTCAGTTCGTAAAAAAGATCCGACTTCAGCTCTCGCGCATCACCATATTCAAACAGGGCACTCTATCAACTTCGAGGACGAGGACAGTAGGATTATCATATCTCTCAATTCTCTTCGAAGCCATCGAAATAGAGAAAAGACCTCTCTATCTAAATAGAGGCGATGACAGCACTCGCCTTCCCACAGCTTGGACCTCCGTAATTGCCAGATTAAACAAACCAGACACGCCCACCAACACCCAACCAATCACATCGATCTAGACTCTGAAACACTATTTTATTTTTCTCTCTTGATAATGGCTCCAAAGCAGGAGTCGAAACGTCGAGTATTTAATAAATTCAGACGCGGTTCTCACCCAGAACCTAGCTTAGTTCATAATAATGACCGCGGAAGCCTCCCAGAACATATATATATATATATATATATTATATATATATATATATATATATATATATATATATATATATACATATATATTAGTGAAAGTAATAGAACTCAGTATATAATAAATATATAATAATGATATCAACAGTAAAAAACAGTAGAAAACTATGTTACGATGGTTCTTAGATGTAAGAAAACACTTCAAATGGAGATAAATGCAGTAATCATATAGAAATCGTTATATAATAAATCCATATCGTAAACTGCTTACTTCTAATGCAAATTTTAATAAATATGACTAGTAAAACATATCTTTTGGAATTTAGGGAATTTGACAGTATTAGCAAAATTTCTTAAAATGCTAATAGTAGTTTAAAGATGCATATAGCAATATTCTAGTAATTTTATATATCACATCGAAAACGTTTAAGCAATTGAAAAAAATGAAATTTTACCTTGATTTCTATACAAAAACTTAGGGAGTGACGTTCCAAAATTTCATTAGTAAAGATTCCCAATAACTTCATATTTTCGGTACAAAAATGGCTATCACGAACATTTCTGGATTCTCATTAGAAAATTTTGGGTTAAATACCATTTGAAAATTCATTATTTCCATCGAAAAACAGCAAAAATTATAATTGACGTGACAGATAACTTTGGATCAAAATTATGACATAATTAGCGTATGGATATATTAGAAATTTACACAGGATGACAAGGACAGATAGATGACTCGAGAGAACACATTGTTGGGTTGTTGACAATGAAAAAAGTTTAGAAATTTAGAAGCAGGTTACATTTTGGAAGTACTGATGGTAATATGATCAGGGAACAAGAAGAAAAAAAATTATAGATTTTACGAAAATAGAAAAGTATTTTGCAAAATTAAGCATTTGGTAAGTGAAGAAGTGGATCAACATATAGAAGAATGAAAATTGAAGAGTAAGTAATTAAAAAGAATTTGGCCCCATGACATTATAAAAACTATAAATATGTAAAACGGCATAACATACAGTCAACTTTCGGTCGGGACGGTAGCATTTTACGACGCTTGTAAAAATCTGGGGATTATTTGCGGTAAAATCTTAAATTTCAGCAATAAATACATACTAATCAATCAAACAATCGGGAAAGTGAAAGTGCGAATACGTAAAATCAGTGTAGAAGAAAATAGATACAAGTAATTAATCAATATATGTCCTTGTATACTCAAACTAAAAGAAAAATTTAATAAACCATAAAAATTTTAACTGACCTACTTGTAATCCCAATAAGAGAGTTGAAATACGCAAAACTCGGCAAACACATTTCTATTCAAGTGCTTACAGTGACTGTGTTGAAAACAAAAATTACAAGATTGAAAAACAAATAGAAAAATTAGAAAGACAAAGTAAAAAAACAATATTATTATTTACGGACTGACAACATCAGTAAAAGAAAGAACAGTCCCTTTTATAGTAAATGAGCTTAGCAATCTCCTGGGAATAAACCTAATACAGGAAGATATTAATGACCTGTTTTCCTTGGGAAAGTCTGATAACTCACCGTTAAAAATCGAATTTATATCTAATATTAAAAAAAGGAATAATACTTCGAAACTCATTCAAAGTTAAAAAATTAAATATTAGAATATCTAACGATTTAACACTACAACAGAGAGAAAATTACAACAGATAAAAACGCACAAGAATCATTTTGACCAATTGAATCAAGAAAAAAACTTTAAGAATAACAAATTGCACGAGGGTCAAAACGTATAGACTCTCAAGCAACTTGATTCGATCATCGGAAAAAGGCAGCGAGTTACTCGGCAGACCACTGAGATTAGTAGCTAACGGAACAAAAACGCAGAGAAAAAAGGAAGTCACTCACAAAGTCCACCAGATTTAACAAAGAGATACGAGAATAATCAATCCCAGGAATTGACAAAATTTCCGGTAAAATTATTAAATTATTAAGAGACTTTATTAGTAAACCCCTAGCACATATAATAAATATTATATTTGAAACTACATTAGTACCTTATCATTTTAAAGAAAGTTGTGTAACGCCAATTTACAAAAGTGGAAAAAAGAAGAAATGACCAACTATCGCCCTATATCTCTAATTAAAAACTTCTCAAAAATATTTGAAAAATGTGTAAATAGTCGGCTCCTATCTTTTATACAAAAACACGAAATATTATCTTCAAATCAATTTGGCTTTCAAAAAAAAAGTTGGCACAGAGCAACCTCTGGAAACCCTAACAACCCAAATTCTTAATAGTTTCAATGAAACTAAAAAAAACATTGCTATTTTTATAGATCTACAAAAAGCTTTTGATACTGTTTCGCATATAAGATTGCTTAAAAAGCTTGAAAAAATTGGTATAAGGGGTAATGTGTATCAATTGCTAAAAAATTATCTGTTAGACAGATCACAACAGGTTAAAGTAGGTCAAGAATATAGCGATAAAAAAACCATTAAAACGGGGGTGCCACAGGGGACCATTTTGGGCCCTACATTTTTCCTTACATTTATAAACGACCTTCTAAACTATAACAAGTGTAACATTTTATCATACGCTGATGACACCGTGTTGCAATGCGAAGGTAAATCATGGCAAGAAGTCAGGCACTCAATGATGTTAAGATCTGGCTAGACAGTAACCATTTATGCCTAAATATAACTAAATCTAAGTACATTGTATTTGCACCTAACATGTCGGAACTAAGGTAAAATTTGGGGCCCCTGATGATTGAAGGAACACAAGAAAATGTAACCAGAACTAACCACATAAAATACCTTGTGGTAATCATTGATCAACATCTTTAGTGGATTATGCACATTGACTACGTTTCCAACAGATTAAAAAAACTTACTTAGAAATTCTATATGTTGCGTAACATACTCAACAAAAACAAAACGGTTTTAAAATTCAAAATTCAATAATATGCAGTTGAATTATCATTGTTTAATTATATCTATTTGATTTTCATTTTAGTTAGGTGTTGTTCCATATTTATTTTCGATTTGCGTTTTTGAATTTCATCTGGTTGTTTCATACATGATATAACATTTATAATACAAAAATATATTGGAAATTTGGTATTTTATTGATTGACAACAGTCAAATTGGATATTATAACTTTCGTTGAAGTTATAGAGTCTCAAAGAGCCATAGCAAAAGAAGTTGTGGTGGAATGTTTAAAAAGAAGTTATTAAAGTTTTGAAAATAAATTATTTAGCTCATCAATTTAAATTATATTTACAAAATAAAAATTCCATTACAATATATACATTGGAGAGAAAGAGAGAGACAGAGAGAGAAAGAGATAGAGGCAAAAGTCTGTATATGTCAAAGGCAATATCAAATAAATACAGAAAACTTTTTTTAAAAATGTTAAGTTTTATTAAAGTTCTACTTCCTCCGAAAATATAATTGGAATTATAAAACTTCAACCACATTAGACCGGGTTGACAAAACCTTAGAAAATCTAAAATTGTCTGCATAGACAATGAGTGTGGTTGTGGTAAAATACTAAATTTGATACATAAATTCAAGCGCAGGGCAATGTGTGGGGTACCCAACAACCACAATATCGTATAAAAAAATCAAATAAGAATAAACAATGAACAAATTATGATTCTACCTGAGCGTCATCTCGTTCCATACAAATATGGTTCTTCTAATAAGCTCTATTATGGCCGCTGTTACCAGAGCTGGCGTAACTTATTGTGTACAATGCCTGCTGACTGTTTCCAGGTGATCGACGTTTTGGAATGGCCTGTGAAGATAAATAAACCTTCTCATTTAGCAGTCCCAAAACCAAAAGGAAAAATTCAAAAGACTTAAGTCAGGAGAACTGTCTGGCCACGGTATTGCAGAATACCTTCCTATCAAGCGATATGAAAAAGTCTTTTTAAAAAAATTCGAAACTATCTATGTATTATGATAAGGTGCATAGTCGTGTTGGTACCAAAGTGCACGCCTGATGCTTAATGACAATCCTTCAACAACTTAAAAACAATTAAATATTAAAATAAATTTGGCTTCTCAAATTTTCACAACAGAAATACGGCCCTACTATTTGGTTATTTAAAATACTGCACCAAACTTTTGTTTTAAATGATGGTGAGTATTGTCTGAGACACATTATAAGAAAATTAAATGTTGCTTCATCGGTAAATAATATTCTTCTGGCAAAGAAAGAGCCATTTACATTTTCCTTTTGAAAACATGAAGTGAACAGAAAACGAATTTCAATATATCCAGATGACTGTTGACTTTGTTACGTTAGGGAGCGTTCAAGTATTACGTAACGCAATTTTTGAAGATTTTTGACCCCTCCTCCCCCCACTGTAACGCTCCGTAACGTTTTTCTGTACCCCCCCACCCCCTCTCTAAACGTTACGTAACACTCAAGTGATCATTTTTACCCTGAAGTAGCAAAAAATGTTATACTTTTTATCCTTGGTATAGTTTTAATTGCCTTATAATAAAACAAGAGATTTTTAATTCGCAAAACCTGCGTATTTTGTTTATTTTTTTATAAATTTTTGACTTTTCACACAATTGTTTTTCTCCTTCATTCTCCTAAGTATTTTAGCTTTTTTTACTAATAAAGTCTTCAAATAAAATAACATATTTATTTTAACCTTTGGCAATGCAATTTTAAACAGAAACCCAACTGAAATTAAACATTTTACCCGAAATAAAATCGTATTCTTAACAAAATTAAAAAATAATCAACTATTAACCAAGTATCTAAGTAGTTCTATAAAAACAATTCGATTGAAATTACTGCTCCTCTGTCCACGGGTTTGCTAGCCACTCAGATTCTTTCATCACTGGCACCTGGAGTGCAGACGAAGACGGTTCTGGAATTGTTAAGCCACTTGCATCAACTTCGTCTTCGTCGAGCCAGTCAGCATCCTCAGACGATGTTTCATAACGACGCACAATGCAGCGAAGCTCATTTGCCATTCTGGCAGCAAGGCGCTGTAGCCGTACTCTAGTTTCACAGTCTTGGACAGTCTTGCCATGCACGTAACGACAGTGCATTTGAACACTCCTGTGAGATGTAAAAAATAGATCCCACAGGTTGGATATACTTTTTTCTTTAGGTCGGATTGTACAGATGGACAAAAGAAATCGTAAGGCATCTGCTTAAACCCTTCTAGAGGAGGTGACAAATCAACGGACAACCTCACAAGAAGTGGCGAAAACTTGGATTTTCCTTTGTCTAGCAAACTGGGTACTACGAGCTTGCTTGGGGTTTGAAGTATTGGGCAAGGTAGCGGCATGAAAGTATCCGTAAACACAGATTTCAATGCACTTCTCGGTGGTGAACAGCAGGATTCATCCGCGCATTTTATAACCTGTAAGAAATATTGCGATTCACGGACGTGAACGCTATACCACGCCAGATTTGGTTCTGCTGGATCCTCCATGCTATCTTCGGGCTGTCTGTACTCCGCCGAAACGTCGTAATTATCAATTTTCATTTATCTCCACACTTCTGCAAGTGTTTCCCCAGCGTGCTGAAAATTGCGTTTTTCCAAATCATCATCCGTAGTCATTCCTTTGTCGTCGAGATGAGAACCAAAATGTTCATGAGGCAGAATGACGCCTGCCAGTCGTTTGCTGAGGGGAACCATGCGACGCTCAACTCGGTTATATGCGCTCCGCCCAGGAGCATTAGTCGCTATAAACAGGGCGTCCAGGTTGTATTTTTTAAAGTGTTCAATCGCAAAGATCGTGACTTTGCGATAACGCGGGTTTTCGTCCGGCCCACCATCTACAAAGATGATGATTACTGGCTTCACAGTGTTCGATTCTGTTATCATTAGGGGTTTAAATGAAGGTATTGATAAAAGTGATTCGAAATCATAAGCGTGGGTGTTCGCTGTGGAGGATGAGTGTTTCCCGCTCCTTATGGATATGTGTGTCGGCCCGCTGTACCCAACAGCTTATTCCTTACCGAAATTGTTAGGTTCTACGTTGACGCCGGCGTATACAGAAGGAATAAGTTTGTGCCGCTCTGCCACAACCCAGTCATGATCAGGTAAAAGTATTCTGTATTCCATATGCATTAAAAGAGGGCTCTGACTTTTCACTGCCGGTAAACCTATTGGTACACGTGAATTATCGTCTTGTGAGAGAACGAATACTTGCTGCGGTCCCAGACGCGAAGCGAGGGATTCCAATGACCTGACTGTAGCAGTGCAAAATTCCCCGTCCTCGTGCTTTTTATGCATCTCAGTCTGTGGTCTTGCTAACTTTACGGGTACAGTACGTACGTGTCTTCTTCCCTCTTGTGTGTTAGAAACCCGTGGGCGTAAATGAAGATATGTGCCGGTTCGAGAAATTTGGAATCCCATTAACAACAGTCTCTCATGCAGGTCGGACAGAGTGAGACAACTCCTAATCATCTCTGTTCGGCGGCGTTCATCAGCAGCGCTGCCATGAATGGCAATATTAATTATGGTCTCTAAAAGAGCAGGTTGCGAGTCAACTAAAAGGGGCTGTCCAGGGCAGTTCGAGGTTGTGCTGCAGCAGGATTGTTTCTCTAACGTTCAGATTTCTCCAGATTTTCTTTGGCTCGAAATTTTTTTGCACGCTTAGCAGAATCTCTTTTTTTCTTTAAACGTTTCTCTTCTTCTTTCAACTCTTTGCGTAGCTTTTTTATTTCGTCATGAACATCATCTTTGGCCATACCAGTGTCCCTTGCTTCAGTGAGAACATTTATTCTTTGTTGCAGTAGACCAATTTTCTTCATAAGAGTTTCTTGAGCCGGTTTGCTTGGAACATTTTTTGTGATTACCGAACCAACCAAAGTCTTGTCTGGTTCCGTAGACAGTCTCCACAGTTTCTTCATCAGTATTCTGACTTTGCTCATTCGTTTGACAGCAGTGCTTTCATGTCCAGCGACTGCGACAATTGATTCCATAAGAGATGAATACGTGGATGAAGCTACAACATTCGAATCCTATAGACCAAGAGAAAATAAATTAAGAATTGGTATTATTGACACATGCGATAAAAAAGAACATAATATACAACATATATAAGCAGATGCACCTGTTTTTGTTGAGGAACACGCGAAGTCGAGGGAACATTGGGCCTTAGTGTTGCTGGCGTGCTTGATGTTTGCATAGGTAGCTAGAAATATAAAATATTTATGACCAGTTCTTTTATGAAAAATCAAGGTTTGGATTAAATATAATACTTATGTCATTATTACATTTTAATAGTAAACTTACTTGTGTAAAATAACTAAGCATTGTTGCTTTCTTCTTCGTGGCCTTCACCTTCAACTCTCGTATAACATCATTTATATGTTCTATAAACTTTACTTTATTTTTTAGTTTTTCTTTAGCCGTTTTCCAAATTTCTCTGGCATTTTTTTGACATAGTTGCGCTGGCAAGTCAGCATCAGAGCCTTTATAGGTCAAGAACAGCTGATGATACAAATCTCCTTCTTTTGAGGACATTACAGTATGAAGTCTATGAACTCACTTTAATAACACCGACTACAGCAATGTGCTTCTGCATAAACCCTAATGAATACTGACAACAAAAACAAGATTAAATGACATACAACACAATCTAGGGATTCCCCGTAAAACGTAAACGAAAATGGTTGCCAATTTGGGAGTTTTAATTCCCTAATTTTTTATATAAAAAAAGAAATAATGTTACGTAACGTATTGTAAGAATGACCCCCTCCCGCCCCTGTAACGCATCGTAACGTTTTAAGAGACCCCCCCGCCCCCCCAAATTGCGTTACGTAATACTTGAACGCTCCCTTACCCGATAGTAATTTTGAAAATATACAGACTTTAGGATTTTCAACGACAGTTTGAAACACTTGCAGTTGGATTTCTTCCGTAATACTTATTTTCTACAGACCAAAAGCATTTATATTTGGTCATGACATTTGCAAAAGCATTTTGAGTCAGTTGAAGTTGGTTCTTCTTTATATATAAATTATTTTAAATAAGTTATGGCCTAGATCAAAAAAAAAATAATGAAAAAAGCATGATTTCGACCGCTTCATGACATGTTCTGTAATGATCAATAACAATTAATAATGTAATTTGTGAACACAATTAACAGCATTATACTTTCGATACACGATTAATTTCTTTTTCCTAAAACTTCAAAACGTAGGGTTAAATCGCCCTCAAACTTCTATTGTGATTGGATTATTCATTATCAATAATAATGCTAAAGCTTAATGGTAACATGCTTTGTTAAACGCACGTTGACATAATATATTTTACCCTAGGGCTTTCTCATTCCCTTCTTGAGTTTAGTAATCTAATTAATGTGGAGCCTATAACACAACATAAAAGAATATCTACTATTTCCACGTTGTACAAGTTTCGCAATTTCTATGTTATGATTTTCCCATAGTACTATTAATCTTTTATTCATTAATATTTACTTAAGACAAGTGTGCACCCAAGAGTACAATACATGCTGTTTCTTCGTAACAACAACGCATGTGAAGTCACTATATTTTTTAGCCCATTCGTTAGTTCGGTTGTTTCCAGGCATATATATCTGAGCACAATTGTATTATTAAAGGGAATAAGCCATACCATACTTTATTAGTAGTAGTGTTTAAATGTTAAATACTGTTAACGTATTATATTTCCTGCTACCAGAATGTTAAGTGTTCAGTTGTCTAGCTTGAACCGAGTAATGCTATAAATTTTGAGCGCTCTTTATATTAAATCACTTGATAAATTTTTACTAGACCAACAGATTCGCAATACTCATGAAAGGTTAGTTATTCAACAACAATACAAAGTATAGCAGCATATGGCTCAAACACATGGGATATAGGCGAACACAAAAAATAAAAACATATGGTTTGCTCACAGATGTAGAAAGATGGATGGCCCAAATGGGTCTTGATAAGGTTACCCCCAACAGGCGCTAAAACTGGACGACCAAGACTAATATAGAGGACTGAGTATTTATTAATGTTTACCATGTTGAAGTTTAATTATATTTTAATAAATTTGCTTAAAAATATTTTTTGTTTAATAAATTACCTAACCTAACCAGATAAGTGATTCGCTTGTTTGGTCCGTGATGTTGTTTAAAAATGCTTAGTAGGAAATGCTTTATCTACCTTTTTATATTTACAACTGAATGTATGGGACAATACTATTTAAATATATAGTATATTACAATTCAATTAGAGTATTGTCTCAAATAAATGCTACAAAAGAGTAAACGAGATTTAACATATGAGATGAAATAATAAGTATTAAGTACTATTTAGAATATCTTCAGTGACACAGATTTCTATGCCAGCACAAACCGGTCCACAGAAGAAACCACCTATTCTCGTTAGGTGAAATATTTGGTTTCTCTGCTGTAGCTACAGTAAGTGTTCTTCTAAAGGCTGGTTATATGATGAAATGTTGGAGGAGAATATTCGTCATTTATGAACAAGTGCATTGTTCACAAATGGAGAACATTCACTTCCCCTGGACACAAGTAGGACTTCCAGCAGGGAGCTTTCCTTGTGTACCTAGGCCGTCGCCTTGGATGCTTTGCACCGACATATCACAAATGGACCTTGATACTTGAATTGTTGCGTGACCAGATCTAGAAAAGAACCAATTTGTTTTGGATTAATGTGATCATAACTTTACTTATTCTATTTTCATAATAAATTAAGATTCAAAATTGAGAACTCACAAACCTATATAGTAAAAGTTTAGAAACTTGAGAGAAACGTAATTCTCTCAAAATAGTAGGAAACTTTTCTGGGTTTGTTTCAAGTTAAGTCAGAAAAAATGCCGGGTTAGTAACTCTTTTAAATAATGATATTTTAAGATAGTTTGACTTGTTTGTCTTTAGATTTTATTTCGGTGTTGAGTTGACAACATCTGCTAATTTGCTTTATCTCCAGAATTATAACAAACTAATGAATATAATAACTTTTCTAACACCAACAGACGACACAAACCTGCTATTAAAGAGACTCTGTCATTGGATTTATATGTACTATTCTAAACAGAGTAAAATATTCATATAATTTCCAGGGTTTCTCTTATATAATACAATAATTTTTGCCAGATATGAACTCGGTATTTTCTTGGACTTAGTTAGTCTTGCACTAATTGAATAATTTACTAATATATTATTAGGTCAACGAGTTGACTCGCATACTAAGGGATCCGTAGCCCTTTCAAGATTCTAATATTCCAGTTTTAGACAAGCAGGGAATGAGTGCATTTTCTTATATTTACCCTAATATCTTTTAAAGGGAGCGTTTTAAATTGATAAAAATATATACTCTTTTATTTTCTATGCTTCATTATTCGCTTGAGATAAAATTTATAACATTACAAAATGATATAAGTCAACTAATCACCTAACGACTGAAGGTCCTGTACTAGTATTTATAACATTACAAAATGATGAGTCGACACGCGTGTTAAACAAATGGTCATCAGTTTTTATGTGAACTGAAAAATAAGAAGTGTACAGTTTTGGTTACCAAGTATAAATGAAAAAAAAGTCGAACGTGATAAAAATTACTAACAAGTATCATATTACTCCATTTATCCTGAAAAAGTTGATGCTGTGCTTCAACTTTTCAAACCATTTTTGTGAGTTCTGTATCTTCGATGGGTTCCTGGAGTCGAATGCTTGGACGTCGTCTGGGAAGGAATCTGAAGTTTCTGACTTGACTACATGGAATTGGTGAAGGTGACGGTGGATCGTCGCCGTTTGTTGTTATGGCCAACAATCTGGATTGTCTTCTTGGTTTATAGAAAATGTAGATAAGGATTAGTAAAACGATTAATGTAATTGATAAAATTGTGAACCATGGCATGTGTTTTTTAATAAACGGTTAGTTTATTAATTTGTCTAGCTCTTCTGAATATTGGTTCAACTTATGTTGAGCTATGTTGAGGTCGTCTGCATCGATCTTGTTTAGTCAGCCACTCAGGCTTTAGATATGGGACATAGTTTTTCGGTGGTATAGATTTGCAGCAGTTGTACGGTATTTGAATTGGATGACTCTTGTAGGTAATGTTTTGGAAATTGTCGATCAGTTTGCTTGAATGAATTCGAGTGTTGCCAATGAATGCGTTACAATCGGCCTGCAAATTGAGGACTAAGTTTGTTGTAATTGTTAGTGTTACAACGCTGTTTTCACTGCACTTTATGGTGATAGGTAAAAGGTCAGAAACAGTAATTAGCCAAAAGTTTGAGCTAATCTTGTATACATTGTAGTCCTTGGCGTAGAATATGGAAGTCTGACAAACCTTTGGAAGGAAGATGGACTGCTTCAACAGCTGGGCCTCACAAGTTGAATCGCTATCTATAGGATACGGGAGAACGTCTGAACATATCCATTGAACTTGGCTTAAGGACTTGCAGTTGTCCAAGTTCCGAAATGTAGTATACAATAGTGAATCATCGTTTTTCGCAATATATTTGGTTGTGGTTGGTAAAATGTGATGAAACCCTGTTCGGTCGTCAAGTATCGGAATTGGATATAAACGAAAAAGGGTAAAAGTTTCGGGGTTTACTAAGGGGATTCTTAATACAAAAATTATTTTCGTGTCTAATTGAAATGCTTCCAATTCGATGATGTCGATATATTGTGCAATATTATGGGCATTAATAGATAAGGGCAAATTGTTTTTGTGCAAAGAGTGAGAGATAATTTGAAGTGAGTCGACCAAATCTGCCGGTGTAATGATTGAACTATGTAACATTTTAATGCGAGCGAAAGATATTGCCGATAATACATCATTAAGGGCATCTTGAATACAGACATAGCTTTCCATTAATGATTCACATAAATCTAGAGTTTTGACAAGTGTCTCAAAGAACTGAAGGTCGTCTGAAATAAAAGCAATGGCTTGCCTGATTTCATTAATATTCTTATTAAAGGTTTCTTCGTCTATTTATAGTTTACGAACCGTTGAATTAAAATTTTTGATTACGGAAGTCGTAACAGAGATTTGCTTCTTCAGTAGATTTTCAATTTGTTGTTCGTCATGAGTAATCTTGTTGGTACAATCATTAAAATATTGACCATCGTTTGCATCCAGAGTGCCAGTTATTGATTTCCAAATTGTTCCTAATCCATTAATAAGTCCGCGTTTCTGTCGGTTTAAGCGAATTTTCGTGTCCGCGAATATTTCTTGATATTTCAAGTTTACTGTGTCTGATATTTGTTTGAGAAGGCTGACGTGTGTTTGTACTTGTGGTTTGAATGAACTAAGTAGAGTAGTTAAGTTTGAATGGATAGTGTCAACTAAAGTGTTTAGTATTTTGTCATTATTGGAAATTGCGTCACCGAATGGGTGGAGATCTTTGTAGACAAGCAATGTCCACTTGTCATTCGAAATTTTGATGCTTCCTTCTTCATGAAAGAAGAGTCCTACGGTGTTGTTTATAGGTGTTATCTTATATTGAGATGTTGCGATTGTGAAGAGTCCGAGGAGTCTGAAAAGAAGTAATTTTCACTCAAAATACGGTTTCAATCTGTCAAAATTTGCTTTTGTAGATTGATTTGTCTCGCGATTTAGTAAAACTGCAGAATTTTGAAAGAGTTCAGTTATTTGGAAAGGACCATAAAATTTATTGTGTGATTTACTAGAAATTTGCGATTCTTTCAAATATACTTTATCGCCTATGTTATAATTTGGTCGGTTTTCAGGTACGTGTTGGTCGAATCAAGTTTTTGCCTTTTTTTTTGTTGTTCAGTTTTTGAACGCGCTAGTTTGTAAAAGTACTCCATACGATTGTTGAGATCTCTTACGTATTTGGAAATGAGGTTCTGTTGGTTATAAAGCGTTTCCGGAGATCTACTAGACGTGTGACCAAAAATAAGCTCGTAGGGTGTAAAGCCATGAGTTTTATTTTTGGTGTTGTTATAAGTAATTATTGCGTATGGCAAAACGTTAAACGGATGTTCGTCTGGGTTTTCGGCTATATTTGCTCTGATCATCTCCGATAATGTTGAGTGGAATCGTTCAAGGGAACCGTTGGATTGTGGGTGACCCACACTTGAGAATGTAAGTTTTATGTTGTAAAGCTCACAGAGGTCTTTCATTAGAACATTATCAAATTCACGGCCGCAGTCGCAATGAATTTGCAACGGGGTGCCGTAATGTTGGAAATAAAGGATAAGCGTGTTAACGACGGTTTTTGCTGTTTTATCCTTTATTGGATATGCCTGTGTGAATTTTGTTAGCTCGTCTCTAACTGTCAGAGCGTAATTTCTCGATGGGTATTCAAAAACGTCGACATTAATTCGCTCGAAAGGTGTTTTCGGCGTTTCTGTTATAACTAAAGGGGAACTTAGGTTTTTTCGACATGTTTTCACCTTTTGACAAATTTCGCAAGATTTGATGAAATTTTCTACGTTTTTTTTTAAACTGGTCCAATTATATTTTTCCTTTATTCGTCTGACGGTTTCGTTGATTCCGCGATGAAGATTATTTTTTCCTTGATGATAGTTTTCTAAAATTTGCGGTATTTCGTCTTCTGAAGGTGTTTTTATAATGTTTTGACATATTTTCAGTTTAATATCTTTGTCTGCAAAGATATAAGAAAAGGTTTCGAGAATTGGAAGTTCCAAATTGTTTTCGACATAGTACGTTGTTTCGGGATCAAATTTATTCTGTGATTTGTAAATGATGAAAAACAGAAATTGAACGACTGTTTCTGGGTCAAATGGCAAGGGGATTATAAAGTATTTACGATTTTTGACTGATTTACTGGCAAAGGTGTTGAGAGAATAGTTTTCAAAGTTAATATCTTCTTCGAAGATCCATGATCCAATCGTGGAGATCAGTTAACTTATTTTGCCAAAAGAATGTAATAATTTGTTTATGAGTTTTGTCGAGAAGTTGAGAATTTGTCGTTTCGATTTTCGAGTAGTCAATTAGAGATCTTGTTTTATATAAGTCGACAAATTTGTTAAATTCGTTAGTTAGTAGTTCGTCATTAAGTTCGGGTTCTTCGGATTCTTGTTCACCTTCGTCTTCTGAGTCGGTGTCATTGAAGGCGTGGATTTTTGACTGAAAATTGTCTATTTGGTGGAAGTGATTGATTTTAATTCGCGATAGAGCGTCTGCGTTTTTGTTTATCTTTCCAGGTTTGTGTTCAATCTTATAATTGTACTCTTCGAGTTTTAGTCGCCATCTGGCAAGTCTACTGCCTGGATCTTTGATCGAGAAAAGCCACGTAAGCGGGCGGTGATCGGTGATTAAAGTAAACTTACGGCCAAATAAATACGGACGGATGTGTTTTACTGCCCACACTAGGGCAAGCAATTTCCTTTCGATGGTAGAATATCGAGTTTCGGCGGCACATAAAGTGCGAGAGGCATAAGCGATAGGAAGATCTTTTCCTACAGGACCTTGCGAAAGAACTGCACCAATCGCGAAAGCGCTGGCATCCGTGGTGAGAAGAAACGGTTCTTCAAAATTTGGGTAGTTGAGAATGGGGTCTGAAATGAGAGCTTTCTTTAAGTCGTTAAATGATGACTTACAATCAGAATCAAAGAAGAATCTTGCATCTTTTTGGAGAAGTTTTGTAAGTGGTTTTGACATTTTGGCAAAGTTGGGGATGAATTTTCTATAGTATCCGGCCAATCCTAAGAAAGATTTAATGTCTTTTGGATTTTTTGGTTCTGGGAAATTTTGGATACAACTAACTTTTTCGGGGTTCGGTTTTACACCTTGTTGCGTAATTAGATGACCAAGATACGCTACCTCTTTTCTTAAGAATTCACATTTGTCGGGTTGAATCTTAAGATTTGATTTGCGAAGAGGTTTGAAGACTTCGGTCAACCGTGAAATGTGTTCGTGAATTGTTGGGGAGTATACAATGATGTCGTCCATGTATACTAGACAACGTTCATTTTGAATTCCAAGGAGGATGTTGTCCATGACACGTTGAAATGTAGACGGGTCGTTTTTTAAACCGAACGGCATACGAACAAACTCGTAATGGCCGTTTTCGACTGAAAATGCTGTCTTGGGGATATCTTTGGAATCGATCTCTATCTGATGAAAACCGGAGGCGAGATCTAATGTAGAAAAATATTGGCATTTGCCTAGTTGATCTAAAAGATCGGAGATGTTAGGCAATCTCTACTGTGACTTCGTTAAGTTTCCTGTAGTCAATGACGACACGCCATTTTTGTTTGCCTGAGGCGTCTAGCTTTTTGGGAACAACCCAAACTGGGGAAGACCACGGGGAAGTTGAGTGACGAATGATACCTTGGTTGAGCATTTTGCTTACTTGATCTTTAACCTCTTCTTTATGTACCTGAGGGTACCTATAAGATTTAGTAAAGATGGGTCTGGAATTACTAGTCTCGATTGAATGTTTAATTTTGTTGGTAAAGGATAGTGAGTCTCCTTCTAAGTAAAATATGTCCTGGAAATCTAAGCAAAGGTTGGTTATCATGTCTTTTTCTTCGTCGTTTAAATGTTCAGTCCGGAGTTGTTGTCTTATGAGTAAGTTTCTGTCGATATCTGGAGTTTCGTACTAGTCGTTAAAGTTAAAACAGTGTTGTGTTTGTAAAAGGGGTTCTATTTTTATGTTTTCAAAGTTAATTGTTTTTGGGATGGCGTTGGCATTGATAACTGAAGTTAGAAATTCCCCGTTATGGTTTACATATACCAAGGAATTGGGTAGTCTGACTTTCTCTTTCTCGATGGTATGTAAAAGAGCGTCGGTGTTGGAAAGGTGACAGCGTAGTTTACATATTTTTTCTGTACGAGGTTCTATAGAAATATAGTTTGAGAAATTTTTTGGAGACGATGTGTTGGGGACTGTCGAGGGAGTGATATCTGAAAGGGGCAAGGAGGAGACCTTGTGAAGAGTGATATCTTTGAAATTTGTCTTGAGTTGTTTAGATTTTAGATCGATTACACATTCATAATGTTCTAAAAAATCTAACCCTAGAATGCCATCAAACTCGATGTCAAGGTTACATATGAATACTTTATGGGGGTTACCATGAGTGAATGGTATAAGGGTTGACTGAGAAATGGGGATCTTTTGGTCTGTAATTCCCTGAATGATGACATTTTCCGGGAATTGTTCAGAATAATTTCTGACGGTATGCTCTTTAAAGATAGAAATTCCTGCGCCTGTATCTATGAGTAATTTATAGTTTCCAGTCGCATCGTTAATATAGTACTGATTTTTGGAGTTTTCAGTATGGAGAGTAGTTACAGAAATGTCTGTTCCGGAAAGTTTATATTCGGGTTCAGGTCGTCGAGATTGATAGTTTGGATCTGTGTTGCGAGGCTGGTCGTTATGTCTGGAGGGTGGTCTAAATTTGGAAAAGATAGAAAATCCTGATAGTTTTGATTCTCTAAGGGATCTAAATCGACAGTTTGATAGTTATCAGCAGTATGATAATTAATATTAATTGCTTCTGGATTGCGTGACTGACTATAATAATCATATTCCCTATGATCATCAGTGCTATTGTAATCATCGTAGGGTTGATTATTAACTGTATAATAATCATCGTCCTGGTTAGGGTAATTCGTATAATTTAAGTGATGTTTTTTATTTGGATTTGGGCGAAAACCGGGATTTCGTTGGATGACCGATTGGCGTGGTTGTTGCGTACTTCGCTGAAAAGTTCTTGTCTGGTTAGAGAACTGGTTTTGTCTGAAGGTTGACTGATTTTCCCTAGGTTGTTGATTCTGATTTTGTGAGAAATTATTAGTAAAAGGGTTTGGTCTAAAATTATTATTATTGCCGCTACTATTGTTATAGACTGGTGTCTGGTAATTTCGAGAGCGACATTCGGACGTGTGATGTCCGAATCTTCCACATGATAGGCACTTAATAATTTGCGGATTAGGCTTTCGAAAGGGTTGATTAGGCTTAGGGGGAAATTGTTTAGGTGTTTTTTGGTTTTCGAAGTAGGACAGTTGTAATTCACGCCTAATTCGTACGTGACCTTCTAACAGGTCTTTCGTGTTTCCGGCGCGGATGTTTTGCCCTAAACGCGGTTCTAAACCGGTCAGAAGAGTGTTCAGTGCCATAGTGTCTATTAGACTCGTTTGGGCTGTCTTCTGATCTGCATTCAAATTCGAGGTTTTCTGAATAGTGGCATACATTTTTGCAGTAAGTACTTGCAATCTGTTATAAAATGTGAGAGGCGATTCGTTTGGAAGTTGTCTTAGACGTTGTAAATCTTGTATGAGAGATGTCAAATCTCTAGAATCACCGAAATGAGAGTTTAAAAGTTGTTTAAGTTCCAAATAGGACGCGGGGTTGCGTGAATTAATTAATTGGGCCGCTCTGCCTTTCAGCTTATTTTTAATGTGTAAGTAAAAGATAGCGTTGGTCGCCCGTTGACATATTATACGCGCAGTCGGGGACAATGGAAAAGATTTCCGAAAGCCGGTATGGTTCAGTCTCCGGATCTGCTGAAGTTTGGGGAGATGCCATTATTTCGGTTGATTAAAAATATACGGAAATAATAAAAATGTTCAAAATTTAAGAAAATATCTAGAATTATCAAAACGTTTACCAGTTTTTGTTTTAAGAATGTAGAAGATTAGAAAATTGTGTACAAAGTAAAATAAATCCAAATGGGAAAATAGTACAATTCGGTTTAAAATGTTCCGGGATATTGAACATACGAACAGTAAAAATAAAATAAAATCAAAAATATAAATCGATAAAATAAATTCAAATTGGTAAAACAAATATTTGCGAGATGATTACTTAACTGTTTGTACTTACATTAATCGAAACATCGAAGTTGCCGTGTTCTACGTGTTGTAGTTGGGACGTCTCGAGGTTCTTTTCTTCCTTCAAAGGATTGGAATCCACCGCTACCAGTTAAGCTTTTCTTCTAACGCCGGTTCTAGCAGCGTAATGGAATCCTACTGACTGCGCCTCTTTTTATATTACGATTTTCAAAATTCACTTTTTAAAAACAATTTATTTAATTAAACACAAAAATAATAATAACAACTTTCAACTATAAGAATATAAGTCAACTAATCATCTAACGACTGAAGGTCCTACACGCGTGTTAAACAAAGACAATTTTGTCGTTTCAAAATGGATGGTCATGAGTTTTTATGTGAACTGAAAAATAAGAAGTGTACAATTTTGGTTACCAAGTATATATGAAAAAAAAGTCGAACGTGATAAAAATTACTAACAAGTATCATATTACAATGTGGGAATAATGACAGTATTTGACCTTATAATTAGAAGTAAATTTAATATAAAGTCTGTTTAAATACTTATATAACATATATATATATATATATATATATATATATATATATATATATATATATATATTATAATTGAATAGCCAACTTTTTCTTTTGATATAATATAAGTGAATGAATTGAATTTTCAAATTTATGATTATCTCAGGGTCCTTTTTGCTTGGGTTCAAGTTACAGATATTAAATAAATAAATGAATTCTATACTTATCTTATAAGTCTCTCTTTCTTCTTCGTTACACTACCACCTTTTAAAATTTTGAAATTATATTTTTCACTTTAATTTTTTTTTAAGATTTCTAAATGACTAATAAATAATTTTCAAATTCTCAATCAAATTACAATTTATTTATAATGATTGTCCACAATACAATTCTGATATAATATTGCCTTTACAACAAAATAAATTTCCTGGGTACTTAAATATTATTAAATTTCTATCAATTTGTTACAAAAATATTTCAATCCTCTAAACACAAATATTCCTTATACTAAATTTTTTAAAAACCTTTATTTCTATCACTGATTGATTTTAGATTTCAATAATCTGTTTATTAAATAATGTTTCAAAAACTCACAGTTGCTTGGCTTGAATTCCCTTTTCCTTACTTTTGGTTTTGGAATACCACTTCCTGATTTCTGTTTTTTTTTATATAAACTAAATTCTGCTGCTTAATTGATTTGTTTACTGCTGTACCAATATTTATATTCTTCCAACAAAAATTGATTTTATTTCTCCATCCAATGGATTTCAACTAATTCCTTTTATGGAATATTTATTTTTTAATTTCAAATTGTTGATCCAAAAAAAACTTCAAAAATTTTTTTACTTCAAACTTAATTTCTTGTCAAAAACTGACATGGAACACTTATTTCAATGATATCACAGATCATTTATCTGGTTGTCATGGAAACGTAATTTTACAGGAACGAAATTTTTAACTGCTCTGGTCGACGATCGGGAAACAAAGAGGACACAGATCTACAATAAAGATCAATGGGCAACTCAATGTTATAAAATTGTTCCTATTTCGTCCCATGTAGGTTAGAATATGCATAAAAAGCATTTCAGAACCCTTCACCGTTTGCTTGAATTTCAGATCATCACCAACTTCTGCACTTTCTGGTCCCAATTCACCAATAGAGAGCTTACCATCGAATTATTTTATGCGTTCTTCGGAAATAACACCACAATAGAAACAAAAATCTGTATATTCAAGGAAAAACCAAACGTTTCCAGGTCTATTCTGACTTCGTTTTTAATGGCTTTACAGCATGTATTGAAAATATAAAATGCATATGCAAAAACTTTCATTCTAAACAAATTTTAAAATTGAATTTCAATATCTATTACAACGTCTTTAAACCAAAAGATAAATTAACAAATACAGTTGAAAAGGCACTCTATTTATGTATTAAAATGATTCATAGTTAAAACTAACAAAAACAGTATATGTGAGGGATGTGTTGGTAGAAATAATTAAATCATGTTTTTAAAAACTGTTATTCATGATTTGCATATCTTGTCTTTTGGTAACTGCTGGTCAGTACATTTAAATTAAAAAGTACAGGATTACTAAGATTCTTAAGAGATGACAAACTTTTTGATAGATCTTACTGAAATTAGGACTTTTGAATAGTCTATTATGAACTATTGAATTTCTTGCTATTCTCTTTCAAACAAAGGTATGCTCAGTTGAAGACTCTTTCTTAACGTTGTATACAATCTCACTTTTACCCTTGTGTACCTTATAATATTCCTTACAAATTTTTACCTTACGGTTTTACAAAATACTCGATTCTTAATGGCTTCACATCACATTAGTAATGGCCGACATTCTCCTAGCTTGTATTCACATACCTGGACGAACCTGTCAAGAAATTACTTGTGTACGTTTACAGTTCACCGACAGCTGGACCAACATTGCCTAAGTTACCACCCCTGAAAGAGGAGCTGATCCTAAAATGTGCTATATACTTCCAGTTCCTTCTAAATCATATGTTCTCAAATGACCTAATATGTGATCTACCTGCTGGTCACCAGTCATGGTACTTTACAAACTCTAGAATGCTGATATTCTCACTATCAGGTGAATTTCAACTCTATTTATGTATGATTGTGACAGTGTATGAAATATGTGGCTCCCCTGCCTAGATTTTTTTATGTAAGTAGCCAAATTCTACTACAATCTGCATGATAGATTATCTAACTTTATATGCCACCTTTTATCCTTTCAACAATTTGCTTTTGAAACATTCTTTTTACATGATTTATATTTTTAGGTTAACTTTAACTTTGAATGACTTTTGCAATTCCTTTCTTTATTAGATATATATGAATGATATTTACATTTCCCCAATCATTTACTTATTCAAATTACTAAACTTTTGTATTATCTCTTGTCTGTAGGTCAGTAAAGTTAGCACCGCCATTTTACAGAAACTCAAATTAAAACATATGGGAATTACGAGCTATTTAGGAGCTCTTGATTTTTACCTAAATTGATTTTTGAGCTCAATATTTACTATGGAAAAAGTGCAAAAAACTATTGGCGGTGCTAACTTTACGTAAAGTTAGCACCGCCATCTCAGAAAAACAAACAAAAAAATTTTGTGAGGCGTCTCAAATTAGGAGCTATTTACGAGCTTTTAATTGACGTATTGAACGTCAACCCCTAAATTTGTCTAAGGGGTAAAAACCACCCCCGAAAAAATTTTGAATTTTAATTTTAAATTTAAAATCTATTAAAATTATCTACGATTTACGAGCTCTTTCCTGGTGTAATGCACATAAACATCTAAAAATGTCTTAAGGGGTGAAAACAACCCCCCAAGTATGCAGTTTTTTCGAATTTTATGATTATTAAATTTTCAAAAATAACAGCAAATATTAATTAGCTATAACATCTGTGGGTTCAACATACACGACAGATAAACGCCAGAAAATAATTTAAAATTAATTTTACCCTCACCTGTTTGATAAATAATTTGCTCTACTTCGTTTCCACAAGTGGAGCATTTGAGATTTTCAAGCAATAGGTTATGCTCAATATTAGTACTCAAAGATTTGTTCTTAATACATTCTCTTGTTACAGAGATTTTTAAAATATCCCTGTAAAAATGTGAATTTTTACAATGCCTGCATCGCATTTTCTCTACAAAGCTCGGAAAATTTTGAAAAAGTTTTTCGCACATTGCTGCAGCAGTCACTTTACAGTCAATAAGAACACAATTATCATACTCCTTCAAAATTCCGAAATGTTCAACTAAAATTTCAGCCCGATTCCTATAAAGTGTTGCATTCACGCCTTTTGACAGAATCTTTTTGACCAAGTCAAATAGTTTCTCTGTGATGTTATTTTCTATTAGATTTTGAATAATTTTATTGTCTGTTGCACCGGTTAATAATAATTGAATAATACTATCGAAGCTACATGTATTACTCAAGGTAACAGTCTTTTTTCCTATTTTGGGTGCTGTTAGTCTATTAATGTAACTATTTTTCAGGATAGGTATTTCACGGGACCGCCTGGAATGATCAAAAAAACTTTTATTGTACAACGGGCGTAAATACATTGTCCTCTTGTGCTTTTCTTCATCTGCAGCAACAAGACCTTTCCAATTTTCTAAAGCCTGTGATGTTAGAATGTATTTCACATTAGGTAAATTCTTACAGCTTGAACATAATCTTTTTGTTACTTCTGGGTCGATTTGAACCGTAGTTGAACATTCTGATCCAGAGTGGACATATTTGTTGCAAACAAAACATATTAACTTGCTTGATGGATATTCCCCAGATGCACATTTTTTACATACTATATCGTTTCCAGTTTCTACAGGGAAATTTTGTTCCCTAGTTTCTTTTGTTGGAAATTTATTATCAGCGAGTTTTTTATCACTTGATCTCATATTCATTGAATGTAATTGTCCAGCTGTTAAACTATTTTGAGCAAATGAATGAGTACTTAATTTGTGGCAATCCATACAAATACGTTTTGAGCCGTACCCTTCTACTTCATCTTCAATAGCCATGGAACACTCGTCTAAAATGTGGACAGATTTACTACAGATTGAACATTTGTGGGCGCCTGTGGGAAAATTACCATCCGAGCAAACCCGACATTGGACCGATTGCACTTGAATATTTTGTTCATCTTCATTTTGACCTTCATTAGCCTGCATTTGAATATTCCTTTCGTGTTTATTGCTATCTGTGCCTTCATTAGGTATATCATATTCTACATCATAATTATGGACATCGACAATTTTTGCATATTTAGCTCTACCATTCAGTATGGACACATGTTTCATAATAAACTCGTCTACTCGGATAGGGGTTGTGTTGTTACGGAATATGTGGTTTTTAATGAAATTAAAATCGGATTCAACGTGTGCACTGGAAGCAGGTTTTTGTCCATATCCAAAGGATTTAACCATTATACATGACCACAAAGGAATGAATGGTATATCCTTCAATATATATTTTGCTAATTTAGGATGATAATAGGGATTATCATCTTTACCGTCGACACTAGTCTCGGCAATTACTTTCGCATCATCGTGAATTTTTTCACCCCATTTCTTCCACCAATTATTAATTCTGGGAGTCTGCTCCAGAAGCTCTTCAATATCGTTGTCTAGTCCTTCTCCTGGAAACCATATAAATATATTCAGACATGATGAATATATATATATATATATATATATATATATATATATATATATATATATGAAGATGAGTGAGATCTTATCGAAACGTCAAACTGTCTTTTCTAAGACAACTAAACCATACACAAGAAAATCCCGAAAACCTTCAATAACATTTCATACTCGTGAAAACATCCGAAGTAACATATATAAAGTAGGTAACAATTAGAACAGTACTTGTTTTACTAAAGAGTTTTATTTTTTGGTCGGTTGCATACTAAGAATTAAGTTCAAATATTGTGTAATAAATTATGAGACAACTTATGGTAAGCGATTTTTAAACAATAAAACTGTTTTTAGAGGAAAAAACTTAAAATTATATCTAGAATAGAATAAAATCTAAGAATGATTTTGACATAAGATATTTTTGTAACCTTAAAAATATATTCCAAGAAGCAAATTACATTTATTTAATGTCAGTGTTACATTGCTTTTGTGGGAGAAAAATCTCATATGATGATGGCAAAGAATAATACATTATTTGAAACAAATTATATAATATAGTTATAAAATGTATCTACGCCGTCCCTGACTAAAGCAACATAAAGCATTATTCATCCCAATCAAACATCAATCGCTGGGATAGTAAAAACAGGAGAACTAGAATTTTCGACTAGGGCAAAAACTGATTATCTGGACGGTGTGCGAACAAAGGTAGAATGACCAGAAAATTGGACGTACGATATATAAAGCAATATTAATTTCAGTAGTTAGTTAGTAGAGCTTATCTATTGTTATGATTTCGATGTTATTGCATTAGAATCAGCTGTTGAAAATATTTGATGTTTACGTGTGAATAACAGTTGTAGAAAGTGAAGTGAATATCAGTTTTTTTTTTAATTAATTAACTTTGAACCCACGGAGTTTATTGCAATATTATGGAGAGTTAGGAAACGATATTTGTATCAGAAATGTTTTAAGTATATGTATTAAGTTAAATGCTTACCTGATGAGTATTCTTTGATCATCTCTTCCACCATTGTCAGCTTATTTAATATAAATATCTTGGCTTTTTCGCTTTCGCATTTTATCCCATTACATGTTTCCCCAATTGCAGGACTATATAATAGAATAAAAAAGTTTTTTAACAGTTCTTCTATTTCCTCTTTTGAATCTGACAAAACCAATCGTCCAATCGTACACAATATTAATTTTTGAATTCTAGGTTTTTCCGTACTAATAAAATTTTTGTATTTCTTCATGAAATGGGCAACATCTATTCTGATGAAAGAAATGGGGATGAATTTATTAAAGCAGGCGTTTGTGTAGCTTTCTATATCTAGAAAATTCGTAAAGGCTCGTATTGCAGCTATAACTAATGCTAAGGACATATCACAAACTACTTCCTTTGGTATCGGTGCCCCATATCTAATATATTCCATCAACCAAAATTGAATATTATTTGCATTATGACATTCTGTAATCATTGCATATACGGACATTTGTCCATATATTTCTGATTTTACTACAGCATTATACAAATATATCGTTTTTGTATAGGACTTATCAATTCTCCGAATTGGTTTTATTAAACTGCCAGTACTATCTATTGCCAAACAGCCCTGTCCATTTTTGCAGAATGATCGATAAACATCCATCTGATAATGAGAAAAATAATGAACAGTAAATGGATTGATGCTTAACAACTTTATGGTATCTTTAAAAGTCCCCAATTGTAATATTTCCAGGGCTCTCAAAGGATCATTGTGTATGTGCAATGACTTTTGATATTCATACTTGGCAACCTTATAAACGCTAGATTTGTACAAAGAAGGGTGTTTGGCATGGTCTTTCGTCATCTTGTTTGAAAGTTCAGCTTGAAACACGCTTGGTGAATAATTTCGTTCGACCAAATGTTTTCCGATATCTAGTCTCTCTTTTCCTCGAAGAGGTCTATCTTTGCAATGACAGTCCGCTCGGCCAGGTTTTAATCTGAACTCTATAAGTACTACATCAGCCAAAAAATTTATTATTTCACCTCTACAAGTAGAACCACATTGACAGTAACCAGTAACATAGCCTCCATAATTTGTTTTGAATAATTTGTGATGCTTAAATTTGTAAGGGCAAATGTCTATATCTTCTTCAAAAAGTTTATTTGTGATAGTCCTCTGCCATACACCATCATTCCGAAATTTAATACATTCCCGATCAGCAACAGCATTTCTCCGGGAATCTGTTCTTACATAAGTTATGTGCTCGATCATCCCATGAAACTGTTCATAAGGTATGCGTATTTACTTCCCCACTCCTCTCACTAGATTCAGAGTTTGCTCTATGTTCAACATCACAGAAATTGTTGAAGTTCTTATTATTCGTATTTTCAATTTTATGTCGTATTTTTCCCCGATTATTACACATCATCGTATACAGAGCTGTAGCTCCAATGTTGACATTCATATGGTGACATTCCAGGGATATTTCTTTCCAGATAGGGGCATTTTTTGAAATGACCTTTTTAGTTTGGTGATTATATATTGCATTTGCATAGTTCTCTAGGATGTCGTAGACAATATTGTCGTGAAGCGTTGGACGTCCTCTTCTCCTCATTTTTTGAAATGTCATACACTTAACTTTTACCAGACGATAAAACTAAGTAAAGGAAATCCTTAAAAATACTTTAAATTGGATTATTAATTAACAATTGTGCTGTGGACAATGTTTATTGATAAGTTATTAGTGACATTTAGAAGTGCGAATTGTATTTCTGAACTGGAGGGAGCTCTCAGTTGATGTAAGAACCAGAAATCAGGGTAACATACATGACTAGATATTACATTTGTCTATATCTTTGGACCAAAAATTGTTTTAAATTGTTTTACTTTTTTTTGTTGAAGAACTATAATAAGATTGTAAGTTCCTATACTTAAGAAAAAAACTTGTCTTTTGATCCTCAAGGAAACTAAATTTTTTCAGTGTTGGATTAACTCACAAAATATTGTTTCTCAATTAATTCATTCATTATGCGGTTTGTACACCAGTAATGTAGTTTTGCCAATAAGGATACTCAGTAATGAAAAAGATATTACCATCTTATTAGTCCATCCCCAATATTTTTCCATAATTATTTTAGTCCATTTTCAAAACGGTATTTTTGGCCTATTAAAGAATTTTCATTTTAGATTTTGATGTAACATTCGAAAAAGCCTTCTTGCCGCTGTTTGTAATGGCCTTTTCTGTAGCATGAAAAAATAAATTTGAATACACTGAATATGTGAATATAATGGAAACAGTTCTCTGATAATTGTTATCTAATATTTGATTGGTGCCACTGGTTCTAGTCGAGGCAATATATTTTATTAAAGCAGTAAAAAATTCGTAATGTATTTTCTATTGCAGGGGTTACTTAAATTCTTAAATCACATAAGTAATATACGCTACTCTGTACTCATCCTTTACGTTCAAACTCATATATAATATACTTTATTATACAATTAAACGCTATCATTTGATTTAAGAACATTTCTTTTCGAAATTCAAGTACGTTGAAATTCTCTCAATAAGTAGGTATTTTGAAGTAGTTATTTATATAATTACTATCAATAAACATTTCCTCAACAAATGAGAACCAAACTGTTGCTTACCCTCCTAGAAAATTCGAATAGCAGGTTGCAGATCTATACACACAAAAATCAATGACACTGGATTTTAACAAAAAATTCTAATATACATATTTTATGACATTAACCAGTAATTTCAAATATGAAATCGTCCATCTATGGAAATTTTACTGAGTTATTAGTTACAGGTAGGAATATTGGCACCTAGATGGCGAGACAACACATTTGTTTAATTCGTTCAAGTACCTTTGATCTTTTATGTCTTCCTATTTGTATTTTTGGCTTACTATGAATAATTTGATTATTGTGGGTACAGAAATAATAGTTGAAAGAATAATAACGAAATACATTGCCCTCTCAGATACCAAACTCCTGTTTTATATTTCTTGTATAGATTATAGATTCAGCCCATTTTCAAATTGTAAAGGTTAGATAAAAATAAGAATATTATTTGACTTATATTTTCTTATTATATTTGAAAAATGCCGACTAGAATTAATCTATGCATTTCGTAATACATAAAAATATTGCTAGTTCTATCTGAAACAACTAAGTTTTAATATGTTAATTAGAAACAAAAAACTTTGAGGTAATTATTAAAACTTCGAGCAACAGATTTTGAAGAAGAAGCAAGTTGAATACAAAACCAGAAGAAACGGTAACAACACGTGGTCCATAAAGCTGGTTACAATTTTTCGTTAGATTCAATACCTTATTAAAAGAACATAATTCATAATACAATTATTTATCCGAATAATGACTACCAACAGTAGTCGTTTTTAAACATATTGTTGGAAAGCTTATACATCCTAGATAATTACACCTTACACCATTTCCAAGTTTATAAATCACAACATTTGTAAACCTTTGCCGCAGTAAGGATAATATTTAATATTTTCATCCATTTCAAAACTCTGAAATTTAAGAACTACAAATTTGGAAAAAATTTTTTTGCATTCGTTACAATAATTTGAAAGTAATCGTGTTATGTATCCTTGAAGAGCTTCTAAATCTTAGATTAGGCTGTCAGTTTTGAAAATGAACAAAATCACATAATATAGACAAACTGGGAAATTAAGGGGGTTGTTTGCATCCTTTCCAAAAATTTTAATGTAGTATTTTAAAGCTCGTAAATCGTAGATCATGCTGGTATTTTTCAAAATTTATAAATCATAAAATTTGAAAAAACTGCATAATTGGGGGGTGGTTTGCACCCCTTCCAGTAATTGGAATGTTGTCGTGTAATATACCGTTGGAAAGCTCGTAAATCGTAGATCATGCTGGTATTTTTCAAAATTTATAAATCATAAAATTTGAAAAAACTGCATAATTGGGGGGTGGTTTGCACCCCTTCCAGTAATTTGAATGTTGTCGTGTAATATACCGTTGGAAAGCTCGTAAATCGTGGATCATGCTGGTATTTTTCAGAATTTATAAATCATAAAATTTGAAAAAACTGCATAATTGGGGGGTGGTTTGCACCCCTTCCAGTAATTTGAATGTTGTCGTGTAATATACCGTTGGAAAGCTCGTAAATCGTAGATCATGCTGGTGTTTTTTAAATTTATAAATCATAAAATTTGAAAAAACTGCATAATTGGGGGGTGGTTTGCACCCCTTCCAGTAATTTGAATGTTGTCGTGTAATATACCGTTGGAAAGCTCGTAAATCGTAGATCATGCTGGTATTTTTGAAAATTTAATAATCATAAAATTCGAAAAAACTGCGTACTTGGGGGGTTGTTTTCACCCCTTAGAAATTTTTAGATGTTTATGTGCATTACACCAGGAAAGAGCTCGTAAATCGTAGATAATTTTAATAGATTTTAAATTTAAAATTAAAATTCAAAATTTTTTCGGGGGTGGTTTTTACCCCTTAGACAAATTTAGGGGTTGACGTTCAATACTTCAATTAAAAGCTCGTACATAGCTCCTAATTTGAGACGCCTCACAAAATTTTGTTGTTTGTTTTTCTGAGATGGCGGTGCTAACTTTACGTAAAGTTAGCACCGCCAATAGTTTTTTGCACTTTTTCCATAGTAAATATTGAGCTCAAAAATCAATTTAGGTAAAAATCAAGAGCTCCTAAATAGCTCGTAATTCCCATATGTTTTAATTTGAGTTTCTGTAAAATGGCGGTGCTAACTTTACTGACCTCTTGTCTGTTAAAATCCATTACAATATATATATATATATATATATATATATATATATATATATATATATATATATATATATAGTCTTCTAAACGTTGTTTGTGGCGTATTCTTGATTACTTTATGTTTTTTTGGGCAATAACACCACAATAGAAATAAAACGACGTATATTGCAGGAATACCAAACGTTATTTTTATATTTATTGATGTAGATTGCAAAATGAACTTATATATATAATGTTCTGAGAGACTTCGGCGGTCAGTATTATGAACTAAGCTAGGTTCCAGGTGAGAACCGCGTCTCAATTTATTAAATACTCGACTCCTGCTTTGGAGCCATTATCAAGAGACAAAAAAAAAGAGTTTCAGACACTAGATCTAACTCGGGGCCTCAACCTGCCTACTCCCTAAGAGTCAATAGGTAACTGAACTGAAGGTGAGTCTGCGCTGCTTCTTTTATTTATAGTTATCGGTCGATTAGGAGGGGATGTCGTGTGATGAAGGGGCTGTGCGGTGATTGGTTGGGATTGGTGGGCGTGTCTGGCTTGTTTAATCTGGCAATTACGGAGATCCAAGCTGTGGGAAGGCGAGTGCTGTCATCGCGTCTATTTAGACAGAGGTCTTTTCTCTATTTCGATGGCTTCCCGAATAGTAGATGCCCTAAGACAATTGAGAGATATGATACTCCTACTATCCTCGAAGTTGATAGAGTGTCCTGTTTGGATATGATGATGCGCGAGAGCTGAAGTTTGATCTTTTTTACGAACAGACAGAGAGTGTTCATATACTCGATGGTTAACGCGCCTGTTGGTAAGACCAATGTAGCTTTGTGGGCAATCGCGACATGAAATTTCGTAAACTCCTGGATCCTCGTTAGGTACCTTGTCTTTGGAGTTACCGGTTAAGTTACCTATAGTTTGAGTGGTGTTGAAGATAGTCTTTATTTGATGTCGTTGTAAAATTCGTGCTATTTTCTCAGTGACTCCCCGAATATATGGAATGATGGCTATTCGATGTTCTTGGTCTGTTTCTGATGGGGTTGGTGTGATTGGGAGTTGTTTAGATTGATGAATTATAAGCGCAATGTGGTCCGGATGATAACTGTTTTGTCGAAGGATTTGTTGAAGATTATTAAGTTCGTTTTGTCTATTGTCAATATCTGTTAAATGAATAGATCTAAGAGTCAAATATTTCATTACAAAACTCAATTGGGCAGGGTGGTAGTGTGATTGGGCATTTAAGTATCGATTGGTATGGGTTGGTTTCCTATAGACGGTATGTGAGAATCTGTCATTGTTGGTTTTTGTTATAAGGGCATCAAGAAACGTGAGAGAAGAATCGGACTGGATTTCTATTGTATTTTTCAAAATTTTAGATAGTGTAGTATCTAAAGTGGGAATTAAGTCTATGTTTAATATTTTTGTTAATATATTTTAAACAAATGATTTAAAAATATGATATATTTGTAATTCACATAATGAGCCTTTTATTTAATATATTCATGATGCGTTTGAAAATAAAATTTTTATTTTCCATTTAATTCTATAATTTGTCCCCAAAATTGGGGTTTCCTACTAATTTTTCTTATAAATTTCAAGTGAGCCCCAGTACCTCTAATTATTTTCAAAATTTTAGGTATTATGGTTTCGGATATGAATCGGGAAATGAGAATTTTTTATATTTTATGTTAATATCTTGTAAACAATTCATTTTAAAAATATGAAAAAAAAATTTGTTTACTCATAATGAGCCCCTTCATTTGATCTATTGCATGTTACATTAAAATAAGTTTTTTTTTATTTTCCCTTTAATTCTATAATCTGGCACCTAAAATTAATATTAGGGATTTCCTCGTACTTTTCCTTTAAACAAGTAATTTTATTTCTTATAGTTTGGAGATAAAAGAAGGAATGGGTAAATTTTGGTATATTCTTTTTAAATATTTTTTTTAATATGAAAAAAATATATTTGTGTTCCTCAGAATAGGACATTTTATTTGATGTCTTACATGATGCGTTTGAAAAAAAAATATTTTTAAATTTTCATTTAATAATTTGCCGCCCAAAATTAATAATAATGGTTTCTCCTTATTTTTCGTGTAAATTTCGGGCAACGTTCTATATTTCTCTTTTTTTTTCAAACCTTTACGCTCAGTAGTTTCGGTGATCAGGGGGAATCGGTCGATTTTTTTAGTTTGTCCCACCAGAAATACCCCTATAATCAAAATTTATTCTTTTACCATATGTAGTCCTGATCGGGTTACCAAACTAAACATTGGTACCAAATTTCAACCTCTTCGTGACAGAGGCAGAAATCCAGAATGATATTATAAGGGTATCCGTATATTGTATATACGGAACCTTAAAAACAAGAACACGATATATTTTAGTAAAATGCACTTTTTGGTAACTGAAAGTTAAAACACCTATCGCAGTTGACAGATTTCTTCAAATGTGTATAGAGGTGATTCGTAATTGACAGAACAATAAATTTATTAAGTGAGAGGGTGTGAAAATATTTTGAAAAAATAACAGACTTATTAATTGTTGCGGAAAAAGAAATTGTAGAAACCTTCATAAGAAAAATGAAGTTCTTTTCTTTAACATGTGAAATATTTTTCAAAAGATAAAAATCGGATATACCAAATAATTACAAATCAAAAGATTAACGAAATTGAAAAATATTAAGAAAATCAAAGATGACTAAAATGCCAAAAACAAGTAAAATATTAAAAACGTCTAATTTTTATAAAAATTATCGAATGTAATAAATTCAAAAAAAAAATGAAAATATGAAATTATGACCTTAGTAAAGTGTTTGCTTCTCGAGTTGATTATGAGGAAAAAAATAATATAATATTGTAAATGTTTCCTGAATGGCATCTTGACGTAATGTTTATATATGGGAAAAAACTCTGCAATACTTGAAATTAAAATTGCAATTGTGCTTTTTTTATACAGTTTCTTTATTGCCATTAATAACGAAGTCTGATCTAGACTTTCTAGTATTGTGGTGTTATTCCCAGTAAGTCCATAAACAATTATATTGCAATATTCATAAATATCTAGAACGTTAGTATTTGTTAATAACGAATTGTAACTTTATTAAGAGTACATATATATATATATATATATATATATATATATATATATATATAACAGAATTCCCATTTATATTGACATGAAACTGATTAAGTCTATCTTGAACAAAAAACCTTTGACATAACACAAGCTATAGAAATATATTATTCGAAAGAAACTGATGGCCTAGGTGTTATTACTGAAGCAAATACAAAAGATACTTGGTTTACAAACTTATTGCATATTTGACTATACATACTGTTGGGGTCGATTTAGATTTAATAAATTAAGTGGCATCATTAAAATAAGGCATTTACAGAAATTCACTTATTTGGTTGTCTAATGTTTTGGTAGGTCATAATAGCAGTGAAGCAGACTTTAAGTATCAAACACCGTCATATTAATATTATACACAACGTCAGGTGGTCAGGCTACATAAATCCAGACATAATAATGACCATAGAAGTAGTCAATAATTTAGGCTGAAAATGTGTCAGTTGTTCTCCGAGAAAGCTAACTAGATGTCAGACAGTAGCACTATTGGTTTATTTTTAGTGTAGTCATAGCTAATGTGTACTCTTATAAAATTGCAAAAACAGTGCAGAAATAAAAATGAAGAATTTTCTAAAAGACTAGCAAATTTTTCTTCATTCTATGTCGAAAAATTACGTAAATCTCGAACGTCAAAGAAGTACACATTTTGGTTGACAGATATATTAGGTTTTATGTACTTTTCGGAGAAAGTAAATATCTTATTTTAATAAAAATAATGTTATAGGAATGACTGACGTTTATAGGAAAACATTCCATAAATTATTGTGAAAAAGTAAACAAACACTGATTCATTCTGTTGTTTATTTCATACAATCTGTTATTTATAAACTTTTTCAATTTTCTGTTACTGAGATTGTAATAAAATACGTCACAATAAATTTTGCCTTTTCGGACTTCTCCAACTCCTTTCGTCATTATGCGTCACACTTTCTGGGACTGTTAAATTTAATTTCATTTAAGAAATATAAGCAGTCTGTATTTGTTGACGGATAAGTGATAAAAAATATAGTAGAACCTCTATAGTATGTGCTTTTGTAAGAAAATATTTGACTTGTAAAAACCTTTGGATATCTTGACATATCTAGATATATCATTTATTCGAAATTTTTAGCATTTACTTTGCTTGATATTCCAATTAACCAGGCCTTATTGTATAGCAGAAATTATGTGTCTATATTAACTCAGTTATGAATACTACTTTATTTCACCATCGGTCATGTAAAGTCTTGCGAGATTACTTTCATTTGTTGATCAATATAGAGCACAGAATACGTGAATAGCTATTTTCTATAATATTAGATATAGAGCTGAAGGGAACAACCAATTGTGACGAACTTCGTCATATTAAAAAATAATCAAAAGTAAATATTCAAAGTAATAAGTTAGAGTGACTAAAATGTACACAGAAAAATATTTATATATTTAAAAGATTAAGAGGGTGACTTTCTATAGTAACAGAAAATGAAATAACAACAGTCGAGGGAGAATTAGAGTAGATATGTTTTATGCAATGGAAAAGTCACATATCCTTAAACCTAGACCCCACGATCCCACCTGCCACAGTCTGTCACCCTAATTGATACCCTCAGCCACATCCTCCTTTTATGCGAACCAACTCTAAGAAGTTTATTATCTATAACAGAGATGTGAACAAGAGACGTTTTCGTGATATCAATTAACCAAGACCGCTAGAAAATGTTTGGTGCCAACCATTTAGGAACAATCGGTAGAGGCGGTGAAAATATAGGGATCAACACAAACATGCCTTAGTAAAATGTTTGTAGTAAACGATCATAAAATGGGTAATTGGTTTTTGAAAATTTGTAAGATTTGAAAAACGGCTCCATATATTGAACTCAAATTTGGTACAGTATGGTTTTCAAGGGCGATAAACAAGAATTAGTTATCATTTTTCATGGAACTCTTACAGGGTGTTTGTGAGGATGGTCGAATTAGGCAAATCCATGTTTATTATTTTAACACTACGTATAATTTGCGTTTCGACGATAAATAATTTCAATACAAAAAACCTATAATTGTTGAATCTCCATATTTCAAGGCGTTTTCGAGATATTCCATTTCAATTACGATACAGCATATCACCGCAAGCTGCATCAGAAAAGACATTTTTTTAAAGTAGGTTGTGAATTTGACATGAATTATTGTTTTCTTCTTTGCGTACTGTCGATTTATTTACTGTTTTTAAAGTGAGTAATTGGAATAATGCCTTCATTAAATATGCCTAGATTTAAAGAATTTGCAAATAATAAACTAAGCGATATGATTTGTATTTACGCTTATAATTCAAGTGATGCAGTTAGACGATATGTACAGTTATGTCCAAATCGCATGTGCTCAATCGTAAAATATTCCAAAGATTATACACAAATTTAGCTAAAATATGTTCGTTTCACACCAAAAATTCTGGTGGCCGACCTACAAGAATTTCTGCTGATCATGAAGATGATATTTTAGCTCCAATTCTGTAAAATCCTGCATTAAATACTTGCTTGCAAGCAGCTACTGCTTCAAGTAAATCGAGTATATTACGAATTTTAGGTACAGAAAAATTGTATCCGTATCACTTTACGCCTGTACAAAATTTATTACCCAATGACCACGTAGACTAAGTCAGTTCTGTCAGTGGATGCATGTTGCATCATTCGCGATCCAACGTTTCTTGACAATATCCTATTTTCTGACGAAGCTACATTCACCCGCCGTGGGGTCTTCAATTGGAGGAACAACCATGGTGATTTTGGTAATCCTCATATCTATTGTGAAGCTCATTTTCAGCGTGAATTTTCCATTAATATCTGGTGTAGAATTATTGGCGATCACTTCATTGGTCCGTTTGAACTTCCGACGAGATAAAATGCTTTACAGTATTTAGAATTTTTGAAAAATAATTTGGGTAATTTACTCCAAGGAGTTCCTCTTATTGCTATATATACGTGGTTTATGCACGATTTTTTGTTTTCATAATTAAATTCAATGTTTTTGAAACCATTAATGTTTTAATTAAATGACTAAGCGCCAATCTTAAAATGGCAATATCTCGAAACCGCCTTGAAATAAAGAGATTCAACAAGTATACGTTTTTTGTATTGAAATTATGGCAGTTTCTTTATTTATCGTCGAAACGCAAATTATACGGGGTGTTAAAAAAATAAACATTGATTTGCCTAATTCGACCTTTGTAACAAACACCTGTAAGGGTACCATGAAAAATGATATCAAATTTGCCAAATATTGCGCTTGAAAATTACCTTTTACAAAATTTGAGTTCAATATATAAAGGCGTTTTTTCAAATATCACAAATTTTCAAAAACCAAATACCAACCTTACGACCCTGTATATCGTTTACTACAAACATTTTACTAAGGTATGTTTGTGTTAATCGGTATATTTTCACCGCCTCTAACTGCAGTTAACTAATGGACAATACGATTATTGTTTTATGAAGGATACTTGTGGCATAATTTTCAAGATGTAAATTTACATTTACATCTTGAAATTGTACCTTTTTAATCCGTAGTTTCTTAGCCATTGACAATGGGGTCTGATCTAGACCTCGAAACATTTGGAATATACAGCAATTTCCTTTAAAGTGTGGTGTTATTTCCCAATAAACAGTTAGACAATACGATTATTGTCTATTATTTATGGGACACCCTGTATTTGCATCAGGTATCCATATTACATTAATTATTACTAAAGGAAAAATATGTGTATCTAAACTAAATCAACAATTGTCTTCTAAATGTTATTTGTGACATATTCTTGATTATTTTTGTGTTCTTGGGAAATAACACCACAATCGAATAACGAGGGCAGAATAGATTTGGAAACGTTTGGTTTTTCCTTGAATATACATACTTTTGTTTCAATTATGGTGTTATTTCCCAAGATCACCTAAAAAATATCAACAATAGTTCTTTTATACATGTATGTGAAAATAAAAAATCCTTATGACAACTCAGGTACTGTCGAGTGTTTATTTAATGTCTCAAATAATTTATATGAAATCTATGAATTGTAACTAATTATAAAAATGGATTATACATACTTTTTGAGTCGTCGTCCTGGAGTTCAATCGACGTATCGGTTGACTTCAGAATAAGGACTGAAGATATTAAAATGATGCTCTGGTTTAAATACCTATCACCCATTTAGAATTGAACGTAGATAAATTCTCGAGATAAAACATCTAAAAAATGAATGGCTTTTGTAAAGATAATCACAGATAAAATTGTTAACAAATCAAATACATTGTGATTAGTGATCTGTGTACCTATAGTAGATAATAAATAAAATTATATTTGGCGACTAGTGTGTTTTGACTCCGACACGGGCCTTATTTTATTTTCTACTGTATCAGGTTCAGGTATACTTAGTAGTTATAAATGACTGACCCCAATTTATCTTGACTATAGTTCGACTAAGTTGATGTAAAGAATCAGATTGTGCCTCATTTCTCGCTATTGCTTTGAAAAAAGCTGAAATGTACATAGTTTCTGCACAAAATAGGGACAATTTTCGAAGGACTAGCTAGACTAACCTTTGACAACCAAACATTTATGATGAGTTCGACATTGAAGTGAAATTCTCATAACAACCGAGTACTATCGAAAACTTCCTAAAACGTGACAAAAAAGGAGACACAAAATTGAGAAGAAATCCAACAAAGGTTAGTGAAATCTTTTGATGGATAACGCAAAATTAAATTAGAAAATCTTGTTACTAACATAGTTGAAAATCAACAGAACCCGGTCTCTACGATGACAAGTAAACAACAAAATTAAACTGAAGGGTTAATTTCGACATTAAAAAAAAACCAAAATGAAATGGAATTAAAGACATAAAAATAAATAAAAATAGTATAACAAAATTAAACAACTAATGCAGTTGGTGCTACAAAGTAACGAAGCAGTTAACCAGAAAATAGTGACTATAAATCAGACATAAAAGAGATATGCTGTGATATAAAGATCCTAAAAATTGCTGTGGATATCTATTAGAAAGAGAAATTATCGGAACTCTGTAAATACCAATAACGGTTTCTTTAGCAGACCACCCACATTTGATGGTAAATCATCTTGGCCTATGTACAAATAGCAATTTGAAGCCGTGGCTACAGCAAATGAATGTGATACCAAAGAACAACCAACCCCTCTTTTAAGTTTTTTAAGACGTCCCGCATTAGAAATCCTCCAAAGCATACCAGTAGACGAACAAGGTAGCTTTGACAAAATCATAGTATCCCTAGATAAGAGATACGACCATCAATCCTATAGCCAAGTATACAAAGTACAAATAAATAATTGGAAAAACGCAAAAATCTGGAAAGACTCCACAAGAATCCGAAGCAGAGGTATGGTACATCTGTCCTACCCAGATCAACCAGACGAAACTAGAAATCAATTGACACCACAGAGTTTTATAAATGGTATCAGAGATGTTCAAGAGCAACGAAATCTAAGACTTAGTGTCTTTAAGAAGAGTAATAAAGGCTTGCCCTGTGCTTTGGATGTAGAGGCCGTCATAAACATGACAAGGCCGAGGATACGAGTAGTTTCCTTCAGCCAGGAAGAACCAAATGCATCCATTCAGGCAGTGTTGACCGGAATTAACAATTTACTGGAAGTCACAAAGGACTGACACCACAAGAGCATCTTACCGTTGTGGACGTACAGGGCATTTTTAATGTGATAGTAGAGTAAGGTTACCTGAACGGTCACCAACCAGGGGAACCAACAAAACAACCTCACGTCCAGTAAAAGTAAACCAGTCAGCATAAGGGAATGCTGACTTTTCCTCCACAATCTCCCTAAATAGTATCCTTCCAGGGATTTTGTCGAGATAGCAGCAGCCTAGTCATGAAGGGCACCATCAATGGTCGACCAATCAACATAAACCTTTGACACCGGCGCCGTTGTGTCCGTTGTTAGGTCCAGGGTTTTAAAGTCATCGAAAATCCGGCCAATTAACAACAACATCCAGCTATGAATAGTCACCGGCGGGTCCAGGTCAATACAGGGTGAGGCAGATGTCGTGCTACATATAGGGGCAACACATTCCTAAATGAAGAATTTGTATGGTCACTTCCCGGAAACATCTCAGCGGCTTTCATATAAATTGTAGCGATATCATCAACCAGAATTCCTGGTCGAACGGGACAAATTATTCGTGAACCGCTAGAAAAAAATTCTGAGAGCTACCAACAATCAGACGGAATGGTGGAAAGATTTAACAGGACCTTCGAACAGAATCAATTTAAGGTCGTCAGCAACAACCAGCGTGATTGGGATCAGTACATTGCCCTATTCCTGTTGGCTTATTGCTCATAACAACACATGACTGACTCCAGCCAGGGTACTATTCGGATAAGAGCTGAGATTACCTTGTGATTTGGCCTCTGGCTCACCGGAAGAACTGCTTCATGAAGTCAATGATTGTGACGACCAAATGCGGGAGATATGGCAATACACGAACGCTATGATCTCAAAGAAAACTGCCAAATTTAGCAGATCTTACATCTTACATTGCGAGAGGGCTTACCGGTTTTTACCTAATTCATTGGGTTTTAATCAAGGTCGTCCACTATTATTAGAACATCTTATGCATAACCTTTGATGGGAATGCACATATTCACCAAACTTTTGTATAGATAATCTCTAGATTAACTACTAAAAGGTAAATCCATTATGGAACAATAGTACCTTTATGATTCTCGATATTGCCTATCATTAGAATAGTATTAGCTGAGATGAGAAAATTATTTCTTTTAGTTAGCTGCAGAATTCAATCTGCTCCTCTGTGGTGATGTCTTCACTCACACAGCAAAACTCGATACTGTGATCATGTTATTGCCAGTCTATTTCCACAAAATTATTTAGTTAGGACCAGCATAAGATTTCTCAGAATTAGATTAGATATATACAATTTATATAAAAATAATACTCTACTCCCCGTGAAAGTGAGCTCCAACTCCTTGGCGTAATTGATTTTAAAGAAAGTGAATAGTTATTCTCATTCTGACAGACTTTCCGAAGCTACGATTCTATAGGCTTTCAATAATTTTATGCAAAATTGAATAATTTGAGGGATCCATATCACGTAAACCCGAAATGTGTATTAACTATAATTTTCACCTTAATTTAATAATGCGCAAATTTGGATATCGTACACAAATTTTTTAAGTAAAAACTCCAATAAACCTACAGGATGTTTAAATTTCAAATCGGTTACATAAAAGGTTTATCTAAAAAAACTTTTAATCCCTTAAACCAAAAAGTTCAACTAAAAGGTATCAATGTAACAAAGAAATAAAAAGAAAACAAAGCAGGTGCTGAAACTGGCCACCATTTACTAGCTGACAATGAGCAATGCGATTTTCAAATTTCTTTTTAACGTTGGTTGACACTTGAAGAACAATTAGTCTCATTTCTTCCATTTATTGTTATTTTAATGTTTTTATTTTCACAATCGGGATTTTGGATTTATTTATAATCCCAGTCCAACTCACTCTAATTCATTTTCACTGCCTTAACACAATTTATATTCACAGAACTGCAATTTATATTTACTATACGGAAGTCGAATATTGAATGAATGCTTCCTCAGCTCCCCGTATTTATATATTTCTTCACGAAATTCTGCAGAACGTCAAAGAGCCGCCAAGACTTGACTAGAATTCTTCGAGGACTACGTCAATGCAAGCTTTAGGGAGTTAAAACCCGAAGACTAACTTATTCTTTGCTGCATTGCGATCTGACGACTTGATAAGAAAGAATTTTCTTCAACTGTTAATAAAACATCCAATTTTTTTTCTTCTGATATTGCTGAACTACCTGATTTAGACTTATCGTTTCCATGACCCAATTTCATAAATTTGACCTGTACCTTAATTATAGTTGATTTTGTAACGGGTGGAATTAATGATATTGTTAAAAATTTCTTCATAATGAAAATTTCAATACGTTAGGTTTTATTTAAATCCACTCTTTACTTCCTTATACAATCAAAATTACAATTCCAATTTATCCACTATCAAATTTGCTATCTATTATGATAGAAACGCAAAAGGAACTTGTTTGTGCATTGTTTTAAAAAAAATTAAGTAAAAAGGAACAAAACATAGATCTGCAACAAAAATGAAGGTAGAGAATTTTTTTTAAAACAACACTAATTCAGTGTTAACAAACAAATGTGTAAATCGCATTGCTCATTGTCAGCTAGTAAACTGGGTCGAATTTGAACATTTGCTTTGACTTTTTCTTATTTTTTGTTAGATTTATACAAGTCAGTTTTTTTGTTCATGTGAATAAAAGATTTTTTCCTAGAAGAACATATTATGTATTAATTAATTATTAAATAATAGATGTTTCAAATCAAATATCAAATATTGCAGATATTGGAGTTGCTATTAAAATAAAATTGTGTATGACAGACCACATTAATGACGCAATGATATATCTATTGTTTTCTGAATGTTATTTGTGGCATCTTCTAGTTTATTTTAGATTTTCTTGGGAATAATACCACATCAGAGTTCAAACTTGTGTATATTTTAAAACCAAACGTTTCAAAATCCTGTCGGATTTCGTTTCAATGGATATAAATTTATAAAGTAAAATTGAAATATATATATAATTTACTATATCTATATATAATATATATATATATATATATATATATATATTTCAATTTTACTTTATAATTTATATCCATTGAAACGAAATCCGACAGGATTTGAACGTGGTTTTAAAATATACACAAGTTTGAACTCTGATGTGTTTTTCCAAGAATCTAAATATCTATTTATGTCATTTGCACATTATTAAATTAAAGTTACGTGTCCGAGGTTTTTCTTCCTTTATCTGGATAATTTACTTAGTATGTCCATGCTTTACGTGCACACGTATACATGAATACTGGTTGATGAAACTGTAGACATATGTTTCACTAAAATATCTGTAGAGACACTGGTTATCCGGGCATCATTTCTAAATTACCTTACTAGATTTTATTCCATATTCACAGAGTTCAAGTAGTATCTGTTGCAGAAAAAATACAGAATAGAACCCTATTGTTCATATGATCAAAGACTTCCTCAACAAACCATTTCAAATTACTTACTAGAGTACTATATTATGATAGTACTGTTGGCCCATATAAAGACTGCCCTTGTACTTGTACAAAAGCATTAATTTAAATTATGAATAGTGCATCAGCCTTATGCTATATAGATTTCAAGTATTTTATTGTTTGCAACAACCTCCGGCGTAAGCAAGCTATAAATATAAAAATAAAGATGTTTTTTCTAAAAATTGAAAAATGTTTGCACAACCCTCTACTTGACTGAAAGGCTCGGTGTTACATGAGTTTTTGGAGATGTCTTTATATATATATAATATATATATTTAAAACGTGGTTTGGTAAACCACCACCATAATTAAATTCACTAATATGAGAATATAAACCCTAAATTTACTATTTCCATGGAAGGTGGTAGACTCATTTGGAATTGAAGTGCATACATTAATTATTATGACAATTCAAATAAACATTAGCCATAGAGACTGCGATATTGGATTGGCATCAAAAATTTTATTAATCAATAAATATGAGCCCAATAAAATTGTTAAACTGATATCTGAATAAATATTAGTCATAAACTGTGAATATTGTTTTTGGTCTGATAATTATGGACATACGATAACTACATACTTTTAAATTAAATTTCCAATGAAAAAAGATACATAACAATTTATATTCTTTAATCTATTAATAATAGAATTATGTTTAAAATGTAGGCATTTCAATATTTTGAATGGTACTTCTTTATATTCACGGCTTATGTAAATAGTGCGAAATTTTCTTACAGCCACCAGAAATAACTTGCAGCTACAAGCTCCAATATACTCATTCACATTTAATAAATATAGTTTCTTGTGAAACATGGTAAACCAGCTGTTTCCTTCTCGCTGTATACACATACCTTTATGGTAATCTAAATTAGAGCTATATGTATTATGCCCAGCATCTTAATGTGTATGTTATGTGCAGTTATATTCTTCTTTAGATCCAAAGGTTAATGCAAATAACAATGTTGCCTCGTTCAAATAGTGTTGATATTTGCATTGAAAATCTAAATTTGCTTGAAACCTTTGAAGGCTGAGGCTTCAGCATATTAAACGTTAGGGTACCAAGTGAGCTTCCTTTTCCATATTTTACTACTGTAAGAGTATTATTATAAAATTTTTAATAATTCATTCACAGCTCATTATATATTTCATATCAGTTTACCTCTTTTTCATACGTCCGAGCTAATGCAGTTCCATTTATCAAAATTCAGAATACTGTCTCTAAGAATAGGTAAGTTTGCTTATGTTGTGTTATCCTCCACCGAGACTGGATGGCAACGTCTTGTAAGAAGAAGATCAAAAACATTCATTATTATATTCACAAATAATACATTTGTAAAACCGGCGACAAAAAGGTCTTCGAATAATTTGCTTGAATGCTGAAAGTGTATAAAATATTAACTCGGTACTTCAACCATGGTTTATCTAAACAATGAAGTATTTAATTCACATACATAGTAAAAGCTTTATCCCTAGAAATTGAATTTAGATAAAACACACATTTCCTAAAAATAAAACTGTACGATGACAAACCTTTCACAATCTATTGACATCTAACACAACAAATACATATATTATATTGTTTTCTATCAGCTTGTTAGTGTTTGGACAGAGTACAGATCTTACACCCGTGTTTTATGTTTTTTTATCATTTATTGACAATTTTTTGAGTGTGCAACATTTCGTATACTTCACATTTTTTACTTACGTTCAGCTCTTTTCAGGTTTATATTTGGGAAATCAACTGAATGCATTTAATTTTTTTCGTAGCTCATTAATGCTGTTTGGTTTTTTTTATCAAAATATGTGCATTTGACCGTTATGTACTTGGAGCTTTGCCAGATGTATACAGTCCTATAATCCTTGCAGGATATTTCACAAATGTTACTTTTTTGTGTGCTTTGCTGAACATTTCTAAGAATAAATTATGTTCTCTATTAGATACCGGAATTTTCTGTTTATATAATTACCTTGCAATACCGTTTGCCACTCCTTTATGTATGGTAAGGAAACTAATAAGTTTATTGTAGTTTTTTTGCTCTTGTATAAGAATTGTGTCTTCAAGACTTTGATATTTTTTAGTCCATCGTTAAACCCCGTTCTAGGAATTCCTGTAAACTTACTGATTTTGCCCATTTCTTCTAAATTATTTTTAGAGCTAACTTATTTGAGATGCTAGCAACGAAGTAACGCCACCAAAATCAGAACTTAGATATTTGCAAATTTATATTTTTTAATTTTCTATTTTAATTCAATAGAGTTCATACTATATATAGGGCTGTTTCTGATGGGCGAGTTCATAAGAATCCTGTTGTGCACCGGCTAGTTCATTCAAGGACTGTCTTCAAATACGAATGCTCAATGCATAAAGAAGTGTTCGAGAGACTTCGGTGTGGGAAGCGCAACTGATGAAGGTTCCGACCAAAACTATATATTCTATTCATATATAATTATGTCTTGCGTACAAAGAATGACACCTCGAGAGAGTACTGTGTGTACATTAGAATTTTGGTATTATTGTAAATCTCTATATTCAGTCATATATAAATTTATATCATTTATCCTCATAAATTGCCATGAAATTTTATGTACAGTGAAACTATTGATTCACACAACTATTAATATTTTTAGTCAGTTAGGTTAAATAGTTCTAACAAAGTTTTGTTTTCGTTAACAGAGATCTTTAAATCTTGAGTTTATCTACACATTCTTTACACAGACTTTTTATATCTTTGTAGCAACTTAGTAAATCTATGATATAATAGTCCGGACAGGAACTTCGCTTCCGATAGCAAAATTATTACGATTGGTATTTTTGCAGATTCTTATGCAAAAAGGTTCCCTAAAACTAAAGCCGGTAGTTGCTCGGTGATTACCTGATCGAGAAATTGTTTAAGTAATATTTTTAAAACAAACTAAAAATGAACTTTTTTTCGTCAAAAACAGTTTTTAGGTTTTTTGGATTATTCTGAACAAAAAAGGTTTTATGTGATTTTTCTCCAAATAGTGTAGGGAACATAGAATTATTTCAATGCCATTTTTGCAAAAAATGCCAAAAGTGTTTCAATGGTTTTTCATGGAGAGGAAGAAGACAAAAAAAATTTTGTTAATAGGTACCGTTTTATTTCATAATTATACGGGGTCTTACAGTATCAAATATATAATCTACTAAATCAGATGTTGATCGATAGGAGTGGTTGAGTAATAAGTGAATTATTAACGGAGAATTTTAAAAAGGCATATTTCACAATCATTCGTACCTATGACCTAAACAAAATTTAGAACGATGAAACTTGGCAGAAACTTTCACTTGGATGTCGGAAACAACTACTAAAAATTTAACTTAATGGCTTTAAAGTTATCAAATTACTTAGTGATAAATATGAGTGGAACAAAGTAATTATCAAATCGTTCGAAACAGCTTTCTTTTGGTATTCCACAACGCCTAAATACTAGTGGAGGGAGAACTTCGTTTCTCGTAACGGTAGAATTCGAATAGCATGCTTTTTCCAAAAAAATTACACTATATAATATATAGTTACCTATTGTATGATCTGTTGTCAGTACAGAGTGCACCATGACCGAATAAGAGGTACATTCGTCAGTTGCGCAACAGATTATCAGCAAGTTTTTAACCAGCGAAGTTAACGCCCTCAGACATTTTAACACGTTTGAAGGTTCAGTTTGGGGATAGTACACTTTCTCATAATCGTGTGTCTATGTAGGTGACAAAACTTAAAGGTGGATGAGAACGATAATCATGATCGACGCCGAAGGACAATCTTTAGAGCTGACAAAACCAGAAGCGTTTGAGAGCTTATTGAACGTGACCGTCGATTAACCGTGGAAGAAATCTCCTCAGAATTGGGTGTCAGCTATGAAAGTGTTCAATCAATTATCATTAGTGCTCTATAGGCTCTGAGGATATTGAGTAGAAACCAAAAGCAGGTGAGATCTGACATCGCCTATTTAAAGCGTCTAAAATGTACTGTAAGGAATGGCGAAGAACGAATAAAGGCCAAAAGTAGTCTCTCAGCTGAAAAGTTCCTTGCAACGAATTTGTTTTGCTCTAAGCGAATTTTACTGATAGAATTTCTACATGACCAATATAGTATATTGTGAATATTTTTTGTTCGTCCTTCTGAAGAAATCACTGGGAAGAAAATAATTTGGAAGTAATGTAGAAGTTGAGGAGGACATTTGCAGTGGGTTTGCAACTCACCCTCAAACATTCTATAATCAGAGAATACTGAAAGTCCCAAATATGTCACAAACGTTTGTAAATCAAGCAGGAGAGTTTGTTGAAAAATGTTAAAAGATTGATTTATCTATAATGTTATGTAATAAATGTATGAAAATACCGTTTATAAATGATTTACACTCTTAACTAATTGTTTTGTTGACATTAATTGTCAATTGTCAAAGTTTTAAAAGTCCATCGTACTACCAAAGATTTTAAAAGGCAAAAACTTTTAAGCTGTACTATACCACCATCATTTTTACATTATAATGCTCGGCGTTTAATTGCCATTTTTGTACTTTATTACGTGTTTATATGAATATAATCAATTCAGAACTGGGCTATTCTATCTGAAAATACTTTGAGTTGTTTCAATGACGACATAAGGTTATAAAATGATACCTATCCCAATCTAAAATTTTATATTTTAAAAACTTTCTGCCTTCTCTGCTTCAAAAATAGTATCCTACCAGAAACTGAGATCTCAGGGACTCCATGGATCTTTAATCCTATAGCCAAAACAAAGATATGACCAAAGTTCAATGATGCAAGGATTCTTATACTCTACTAAATTAGGTCCTTTGGAAAACAGCATCGTCATCGTTATTTAACAAAATTAAATTTTGACTTGCTTAAATAACTTCTATAATATACAAACAAATTGACAAACAAATTGAATCACACAATAATTGATATTATAGTTTGAAGTAATTTATGTTGAAGTACAAAAACGAAAAAAAGTGCTACGAGATAATTAACATGTTATGACAACAAACGGTTCTCATCACTGATACATCAGCCTTATGGCTGACAGTTGACATGCCATGTATATTAGGGAAAGATTAAAAACCGGTTGGTATTTTACACTTATAGGTAATAGGTATGAATTATTTAATTGTAAGAAATGCCGAAAATAATATAAAGAATGATGCGAATCAGTTTTGGGGTTACATAAACTGTAAAAAGGCTTCAACGCTTTCCCTCAAATGTGAAATATAATAATGATTATTGTTTAAACATACAACAAATCGTTGATGGTTTTACTAACTTTTTCAGCACTGCGTACACGAACTCTTCAAGTAATAACTATTACTCTGATGACTAATTGAACTATAGTTACTTAAATATTACTGAATATACAACCCCTAAAGCAACTGAACCCTAAGCATACAAAAGGTCCTGATCAGATTCCAGCGTTTATAATTTGCGATTGTGCAGCTGTTCTTGCTCTCAGGACCGCCGAATTTTCTACTGTGTGGAAACTGTCGAAGATTTGGCCAGTGCTGAAAAAAAGGAGAAAAAAGCAATATTGAAAATTATAGACCTATTACTATCATCTGTAATTTTATATATGTATACATACTAAGTAGCCCAGTGAACACATTTACACAAAATTTACGTCAGAATGACGTTATGCTGTGTCACGATTTACGTAATATAGAAGTCATATTTGAATCATATAGGGGTCAGGATTTCACACTTCTTGACGTAAGATCCTTACGTAATATATAGGACGTAAATATGACATCCAAGATGATGTCAAGATGACATAACAATGACATAAAGGAGATGTAAAATTTCTTTCATATATGACATAAATGTGACATCAGTCTGATGACATCATAATTACGTCCATAACAATATATATATATATATATATATATTATACAGGGTGTTCCTAAATTGGCGGTACAAACGAAAAGGGAAGATTCCTTGAATAGTTTTAGGAAGAAAAAGTCCCATAAACATGGGTCCGCAAACGTTTCGTTTTCAATATACAGAGTGTTAAAGTTTGAATTTTTTTCAAGTTTTTTTCTCATAGTATCTGCACTTCACAAGATATTCAAATGAAATTTGGCATAGATATTACAATTGAGAGTTTACATCTTGTGACATGCCAATTTCGATTGCAAATCTACAGGGTGATATTTTTTCGGGAACACTGTCCACTGTTGTCCTTCAGAACTTTTTTTTTGGTGAGCCACTCGTACTTCAAAAATTGTAAAGAAAGCTTTGTTGTTATACCAAACATTATGTTCTCTTGTAGTTTTTGTCGTATCTACTACCGTTTCGAGAAAAAAATTTGGAATGATTCTCTTGAAATCCTCAGAAAATTCCGAATTGTCATAGAAATCTAGTTACCTACCTAGTAGGCTGTGGTGAATGAATAATTTGTTGTTAGTTTTGACACATCAAATTAAACTCCTGTGTTTTGAAAATTAAAGATGGTTGCATTTTAGTATCAAAACATGCCGAATTTTACGAATTCCGAAATGGCTGACATGCATTTTATGTATGGTCTTGCAAATGGTCATTCAAGAGAAGCTAAGCGTCTTTACATGGAACGCTATCCCAATAGAGTGATGCCTGGTCATCGGATGTTCTCTAATATTCACAGGCGTCTTTCAGAAACTGGATCTTTTTCTGCGAAAATATTAATGCAGGTAGACCACGAAGTGTGAGAACACCACGACTCGAAGAGGCAGTGCTGAACGAAATAGAAGAACATCCAGGAAACCAGTACAAGAAAATTAGTGTTACCTTAAATACAAGTCATCAAGTTGTTTGGCGGATCTTGCGGGATTCTTTGCCCTATCCTTATCACATTCAGAGGGTGCAGGCGCTCTTGCCTCGAGATTGTCATCCAAGAATTATTTTTTGTCAGTGGTACCTCAACAGACTATTGAACAATCCTCATTTTGATTGCCAAATCCTATTCACTGATGAAGCCTGTTTCTCAAGGACTTCAATCATAAATTTTAATAATGAACACATATGGGCTGAGGAGAATCCACATGAAATTGCAGAAGCTTATTTTCAAGAGGAATTTTCATTAAATGTGTGGGGTGGTAATATTGGCGATTATTTGATTGGTCCTTTCTTCTTGCCAGGGCGACTTACTGCTCAATCATACAGACATTTTTTAGAGAACGATTTGCCCTTGTTATTGGATGTTATACCTCTTATGATGTGAATTCAAAATGTCGGTAAATCAAAATATGGAAATACTCAATAGCTTATACATCTTTAATAGCCACATTAAAAATGAAAATTGATTATTTAAACTCGAAATATGCTTTTATAATTTAGTGTAAGTTTCCCCGAATAGTTAAGGCAACGTGGCATACGAACCAACTTATTTACTACATTTTTTACTTTAACGACGACTGAGAGTTAAGATTGTTTTTTGCGATTTCAATTCTTGTAAATAAGAATAGATAAACGGTAAAGTGATTTGAATGATATCTATTTGATGTAGACTTCGTGGTTTGCTTTCCATTTAATATATTTTTTAAATAAATAAAATCAGTTGTGATTAGTGTGTAAGTTCGAAAATTAAGAATAGTGCGACAGTATTTATTTGTGATAAATAATGGCCGATTATACAATTTGGGAAAGACATGACATGCTCTTAATTTATGGGGAAAGCAGACGTAATTGCAGAATAGCAAGAATGTTATACAGGGAAAGGTTTCCAAACAGACGCCTGCCCAATGCTAGGACATTCGTAGCTGTTTCGCAGAGGCTTCTGGAAACAGGTAGTGTAATACCACAAATAAACAATCGCGGACCACAGCGACATAATCGTATCTTAGCTGCTGAGGATCAAATACTAGACCTTATCGACATCAACCCATATCGTAGCACCCGGAGTATTGGAAGTGAGCTGCAAATTTCTCACACTGTTGTTCATAGAACATTACGGGAACAATTGCTCTATCCATATCACATGCAGCGGGTTCAAGGGCTTTCAATTAATGATTTTCAACCAAGACTTAATTTCCTAATCTTGTGAACAATATTTTAACAACAGATGAAGCAAGTTTTAATAGGAATGGTATAATAAATTTTCATAATACGCATTCGTGGTCTGAGGTAAATCCGCACCAAATACGCCAGTCAGTATTTCAACACCAATTCTCAGTTAACGTGTGGGCTGGAATAGTTGGTGAATACTTGGTTGGGCCATTTATACTGCCTGCACGTTTGACAGGTGAGAATTACCTTTATTTTTTTAACAACACGCTACCAGATTTGTTAGATGAAGTGAGCCTACAAACACGTTCCAATATGTGGTACTTACATGACGGAGCACCTGCCCACGCAAGTCATCTAGTTGTCGACTTCTTAAATAGAACATTTCCCCGTCGTTGGATTGGTCGAAACGGACATATACGTTGGCCAGCAAGATCTCCTGATCTCAATCCTTTAGATTTCTACTTATGGGGACACATGAAAATTAAGGTTTACACGACTCCAGTTATTGACGAGACAACGCATTTTTGACGCTGCTGACGAAATCCGAAATATTCCAGGAATTTTTTCTCGCATACGTGAAAATTGGATTAAACATTTGCTGTGAATAATCCGTTGTTTCAACTCAGTTCTATCATTGTAATAAATTCGGTAAGTAGGATTACATATTTACTTGTCTAATATAAATAATATTAATTAAATCAGTAATAATGACTCTTCGAATAATTTAACTGGTAAAAAACTACATATACAGATCTCTTGAGTTGCATATCATATTTACCCAACTTTGTATAATTGCATAAAAGAAACCGCTAAATACAAATTCTAATTGCAATACCTTGTATTAAAAACGTAAATATTTTCAACAAAATATTTCATACACTTTTATTTAATTCTAAGGTCAATGTCATCAGTCAATACAAAAACACAGGTGTTTATTTTTTTGTCGGCGTAGTCATTCCTTTATTATTCGCGCTAAGAGTGAATCTGCTTCGAACGCGAGCGACGTTGCCGGATTGACAATAATTTACTTAATATGTTTTAGGGATTTTCTTGGTTATTAAGGCCTACTGACCATAGTGGTATAAGAGTTTTTTGTTTAATTTGGGGTATACTACCTCCACCTAAAATATATGCACTCAAACTATTTACACCCTATATATATATATATATATATATATATATATATATATATATATATATATATATATAGTTGAGTGAATCTTTTCTTCATTTTAGGTCGTTACAAATAATAAGATTGTGTTTATTTCATATGTTTTAATGATGCCATTTTGGCCATGTTTTTGAATTTTTTCAAATTTATTCTAAAGTACAGCATTAGTACTTATGAAGTCACGATAGAAACTTTTTCTATCATTGTCTCTGAATGGACACACAATGTTAGTTTTTAATTTTGTGTCAAGTAAAAAAATGTAAAATGTTTAGCAGAAAAAACTGTGACAGTACTAGTGCTGTAGTTTTAGAATAGATTTGAACAAGACCAAAAACATGGCTGAAGTGTTATTAAAACATCTGAAATAAACAATCTTATCATTTATAACAACCTAAAATAAATGTATGATATGGTTGGTTTTGGTTTTCATCCTTAGTTGACAAATGAATCCTCTTGGTAGCATAGGTTAAATGATGTTTGGTCACATATGCCCTCTTCAGGTTGGTTTACATTATCCTCCTATCAATCAGCTTATACTTTTTGTAAAGTAATTATAAATGGACCAAGCAGAAAGAGGGACCATATAAACCATTCCAAAAGAGGGCAATACTGGTACTCAGTCAACACACAGTTATTTTACAAATAACCCAGAATGATTATGATCAGTTATCAACTATATGGAAGCTGGAATGCATAAGTCATGTGTCTGCGTACAAGAGAGCAATTTGTAGTTGATGGTTATAGAAAATTAACACAAATTTTGAAAGTCTATATAAAATTGTGAATCAGTTTAATTTCAGTTTTATGTTTTATATTAACATCATATGTTTTATTTTCTGTTGCCATCAATCTTTCACCACTTCTAATAAAACTTGTAATTGCTTCCTCTATTGAATGTTGGTTACCCAATAACCATTTTTCTGAAGCACCTATAAAAATATTTGCATGTTAACAATACAGCTAAAATTCAAGTACCTGAAAAAAAGAACTGTAATGTGTAATCAAATTGTAATATAATGATCACTGTTTTAAGATCTAGCTATAGTTTATATACTGGCTGCTAAAATTTTATTTTTTAATTAAAATGAACTTAAAGTTTTCTTAGGAAACTTTATAATCTTTATTTAGGTATAATAAATATAAAAAGAATAAAATATATGAATTAATAAGTCTTGATGAAAAGTTTACACCTTTTATGTTTAGTTCTTGAACTATTTATCTGTTTATTAGTTAGCTTCAACAAATACATATAAATATGTACAAAAGTCAAACCAACATGAACAATAAAATTATAAAATGATTCCATAATTAATATGCAATATATACAAACTTATAAGTCACTTCATACTCACAATTTTTTTTGCCCTTTCATCCTAACCAAATATATTTCTGTAACTTTTGGTCCTGAATTATACTGGGCATTGTTCATAGATTGGGTCCCCAATTTTTGAGAGCTCAACCTGTAAGTTAAAAAAAAATAAAATGATTACATATACCTAAGATTTGAAAGTCCTGTTATTTTTAAAGATTTTCGTATTTTTGTTCATTAATTCTAGCAATAACTTAGTTTCCAAAACAATACATGTTTTTTCATTACATACCTCAAACTTCACGTCAATAACCTTAAAAAATTGTATACATAATTATATACGACAAAACATTCTTACCTTTGTTGGGAAAGTTCCACAAATCATCGAATGCAAATTCGAATTAGTATAATACAATCAATGCTCAAAATTAAATAACACTTATTGCCACAAAATTCAGTTCACTAAGCGTTCATAACTTTCTTCAAACAACAAGCACCAAAATTGAGTGAGGAATCAAAATGACTAACCACAACACAGTCGTCACAATCTGAATCGCTAACGCCATCATTTAATCAGTGTTGTCGCATTGTTGCCATTGTTACTCTCAGTCGTAACAAGCTGCTTACATTTTTACATACAAATCAGTTGTACCACATTTAAATTTAAATGATTCTAAACTAATTATGAAACAATGATAAGTAAACAAAAAGATCTATTTTACAATAATATTCAGTAAAGGTATACTTACCTAACAATTAGTTAACTGTCACTTAAGGTTAACGTTTTTAGTGAATTGCTCGAAATTAGTTACAATCTGGCAATGAGATGCAAACTGTCGTATAGATTTTAGAAAATGCGGTATGTTTAAAATCATTCATGTTTGATAACACAGTTAAGGTAACAATTATTATTTAAATTGGAAATACGTTCATAATTAAATAGAATATGAGTCTCTCAAATTATTTTATTTAGCTGTGGTAGAAATATAGAGATTAAATATTTGATTTGAATTTATTTAACATGTAATAGGTGTATGCAAATAAGTTTAGGTAAGAAATATTGAACAGGTACTTCAATACTCTCTTCGAGGTGTCTTACATCTCGCGTCTTCAAAGGTACTTCAATGTCTAAAAATTGATTTTCCCAAAATTTCCGAAAAAGAATCTTTATGGATGTTCCTGGTACGTACTGACGGAGGTCCATACTTAAATTTCCATATTGAGACGGTAGAGGACATCCTCAGGATGTCCGATTAAGGTGTAGGAGTGGTCTAGGACATTCGGATCTGAATAGGATCAAAAACGGACGTCACGGGGAAGACCTGTACTTTGTGGGAAAGAGCTATAATGGTGTAGAAACTTGCAATTATCGACATACACAGTATAAAAATAAAAACATGATTTGTTAGGTAAACATGACTTTAATTTGATATCAGTTATACGTAAAAGGATAACTTGTAAGTGACGTTTGAGTATGATGGCCTCCTTATATCAGTTTTACGTAAAGCTCAGACTTATTTCTTACATAAGGTTATGACGGCATTATTATATCACTTTTACCTTACATCATGACGTGTAACTTATGTAACTGTATAATTTACTTGTTACGTAAATAATATATAAATATATGACTTTGAAGTGATCTCACAATATGATGAACATATTATATATTATTTAGGTAATATTTAAATCATAATCATGACGTCATATAAAAGTCAGATTTTGTGTCAGTATTATGTCATAATGATGTCATACTAGATAACATCAATAGAGTCACTATTATGTCATATCTATGTAAAAAATGTCTGATCTCTATATGAAATGAATTTTTTAATAATTCCAATTGGAAAATGTGTGTGGGTCGTTGAAATGCTATGCGAACTCGTTGGTCTGTGGTTTTATTGATGGCTAGACAGATTCGATTTTTGTGAGTATAGACTTGTAAAAATGTGAGGGCTGCATGCAATGATATGGTGTGAAAAATATGTTTTTGTTAGAAATTATGTCAGATTGGCCGAGCGGTCAAAGGCGCTGGATCTAAGCTCTGATTCGCGCTAAGGAGCGTGGGTTCAAATCCCTCATCACAGTAGTTGAAAATAGTCTGATGAGCCTGTACGCGGTACCTATCTGGTTTCTTAATATTCAACTACCAACAGGTGCAATTAGTTTCAATATTGTATATACGGAGTAGATTACTATTGTAGAATTTGTTTCAATAATGCCATTTTACTTTCAGACTTTTGCGTGGATTGTTAAATTTGAGAGAACAATCAAATCTACGAGACTATTAGTAACAAAATTTTAAAATTATTGCTTTTATTTTTTTTAATAAATAAGTGGTTTTCTCCGTCCCCTGCCCATATGATGGCCCGTAAATTATTTTCATTATCTTCGGAAACCAGTAAGTTGTTATCGCCTTTGTATTCATTAATAAAATTGAGAAGTTGTTCCAAACCTTGTAGTGTGAAAGTGACAGAAATTTCGTCTTTTGGAAATGTATTCTTTTAGTAAAATTAATACGATGTTTGTTTAACATCTTAGCCACTTCAAAAATACTGCAGGAATACGAGTGTGGTAGACCCTCCCACCAGACATAAAATTGGGACCTGTAATGGGGAATATACTTACCTAAGTGAATAACTCGGCGCTCATTCCGTTGATCCATTTTTGGGTGAATACAAAACAGGTTGTAAAGTATAAGTGTTGCATTATAAAATTGATAGATGAAGAATAAAGACGTATACATTATTTTCAATAATGGTATTATTGAAAGCTACTACTGGTTTTGTGATATTGACTTTTATATCAGAGAGCATTTATATATAAATATACCAGTTTCTAACGAGATACTTGTCTTACATTTTAAATAATAAATATCGACTGGTAGTTATTTTATTACCGCATATTTAAAACGGCTTGCAATATTCAAACAAAATTAGATACCAACCCATAACACGATGTAGTCACGGAGATAGGTCAAGAGAACACGGAAAATTGTCCTTGAAAGCTGCTCAGCTCGACGCCCAAAATAGAGATGCGTAGTAACTCCAAATGTCCAAGTGATAGAAAACGTACAACCACTGAAAAGTGACCGACTCGGCTGTCCAAAATCTCTGAAAGCAAAATAAGTTACGTCAGAATTATCATCTGACAAATTAATCAATAATTTTAATATATTTCTCTTATACATCAAGAAATTGTTCGACACAATGCAATGGCATACACAATTTTTTATAATATTAATTTAATTGATCGTCATTTTAAGAGGAAACTGAAGTAAGGTCTAGACTTATTATTAACTTTCTAGACCTTACTCTCACCCATAAAAACAACAAGATAGAGTTTAACATCTACAGAAAGCCCACTTTTACAGATTCCATGATCCCCTACACATCCTACAGCCCCCTTTCCCACTTCAGATAAAAATTTACATAAGGAACTTGACACTATTAAAAGCATAGCACATAATAACGGATTTGACCAGAAACGGATTAACAAACTAATTTACCGCAAAGAACAATAAATAGTACAGCAATTAATTTTTCCTTCTTATAATAATTCCGACCTCCCATCAAAATTTATTTCCCTTACATATTTTGGAAATGTGAGTGAGAAAATAGCTAAATTACTCTCAAGACATAACATCAAAGTTAGTTTTAAAGCGCAATGCAAACTAAGTAATCTTCTATTCAATGCCAAGGACAAAACAAATGATAAATATCTTAAATCTGGAGTTTATAAGCTTACACGTTCAGAGTGTAATAGTTTCTACATCGGTATGACCTGCAGGAGTTTTTCTACTCGTTATCAAGAGCATTTACGTTCTTTTAGACTTAATAAAACAAATTCTACATTTGCAAATCATTCGTTAGAAACAGATCATACTTTTCCTAATTTAATAGACAGTGAGAATCTTCACTTTCACAATTTTAAACCTTTAAATGGCCTACTGGAATCCCTAGAAATTTTTAAAAGCAATACTAATCCATCCTCATTCAACTTAATCCTAAACAACCAAATTGATTTGCATAATAGCGTCCTTTATGATGTATTTAAATAATTTCCAACATTATGTGAGATATTAGTATTTAAATAGTTTTTAATTATTATTTTAGTATTTATATATTTGTCAATTATCTGTAAAATTTATTTAAGTAATTTTTAATTCACTGCATTATATTCAGAAGGTATATATTTGTCATTTTTGAGTCTGTATAGTTCATTCAACAATTTGTATGCGTTTGAGAATGGCATAGAGTTTGCCGAAGCTAGTGACGCGAAGTGAAAATATAAAGTGATATTAAACTAAATTAATATTTCTTCATTACATTAATTAGCAAAATAGAAAAGCAGTTTCGCGAGCTTGGTCTTAGCTTAGTCTGTATAGTTCATTCAACAATTTGTATGCGTTTGAGAATGGCATAGAGTTTGCCGAAACTAGTGACGCGAAGTGAAAAATATAAAGTGATATTAAACTAAATTAATATTTCTTCATTAACATTAATTAGCAAAATAGAAAAGCAGTTTCGCGAGCTTGGTCTTGTAAGACAGATAAAAAAAGTAACTGCCAATACTCTAAGGCCGTGTCCCACGTAAACGTGATATGCGCGTTGCGGGTGGTGCGATATGTCAATGTGACAATTATAAACTTCAACTGAAGGCTAAAGCAAATTAATTGAACGATGCTATAACACAAATTGTCTACAATAGCACGAATTTATTTTCCAGTAAGGACAAAATGAATTATTTTTATGTGTTTGATAGTTTGCGACTTTCACTTTGTCGCAACGCACCGCCCGCACCGCGCATATCGCGTTTACGCGTGGAACACGGCATTAGTGATAATAATACGAAATTGGATATTATGCTTGAGTTTCAAGAAAACCCACAAAATTCTTGTCGAAAAGCAGCCCCACTGTTAAACGTTAGCCACACATAAGTTTTTCGAGTATTAAAGTAAAATGCATCCCTATAAAATGATGCCGACTCAGGAGCTCATTTAAGACGATTTCGATAGGAGAATATATTTCTGATAATGAATGATGGTATACCTAGTTAGATAACAATATGATCCAATTACAAAATGTTTTGTTTTATGATGAGAACACAGTTACACTTCAAATCATGTTAGTTAATCGGAAAAATTGCCGCTATTGGTCTAATGAGAGTCCTTACTGGATGATAGAGAAACATACGCAATATCCTGAAAAACTAATTGTTGGAAGGTCCCTTTTTCCTTCATGGCAACTTGAATGGTGTTAAATATTTAGAACTGCTCCAAAATAATGTCCTGCCAACTTTGACAAACTCATATCCGGATCCAGTGAACCCACAAGTTCCTGCCAATACAATATGGTTTCAGCAAGTTGGAGCACCGTCCCATTACGAAATCAATGTCCGGTAGTGCCTGAACCAAATTTTTACAAAATCGGAGGATTGAGAGGCTCAGGTCGATAGAATGGCCAGCACGATTTCCTGATTTGACGCCATTGGATCACTTTTTGTGGGGATATGTCAAAAGTACTGTATACGAAACTAAACCAGTCAACTTAGATGACGTAAAAAGACGAATCACGCTTGCGATGTTGAGTAACGTTAGAAGACATTTCTATACCAGATTAGCATTTTGCCAATATGTTCTCGGTGAGCATTTTGAACATTTCCTACATTGGCATTGATAGTTTTTTGTTTTTTTATATTATTAAGAAATAGTCAGTATTACTTATTAGGTTTTTAGTGTAATGTAGCGAATTTGTGAAATAAAATATTTTTTTTATGTTAATTTTTGTACTAAATCTGAAAACACTTAGTATTTCTTAAACAGTTGAAGATAGGTATAGGACACTCTCTTCGAGGTGCCATTCTTTTGTACGCAAGACAAAATTGAAGACGCGAGATGTAACGACCGACATCTAGGATATTCGGGGAAACTAGCACATAGAGGTTCCGAATCTGGAGCCGTTCTATGTAATAGCTGTTACCCGTAATTCCTAGGTTAGAAAGTCTCGATGAAATTTTCAGGTTAACTTCACCTGTCACCTATTGAATATACTCTCCGAGGTCTCATTCTTTTGTACGCAAGACAATATATTTAACATATATTGTTTGTGGTTTGGGAACCTTCATCAGTTGCGCTTCTCACAATTGAATGTCCTCTCGAACACTTCTTTATGTATTTGATACATATCGTTAAATTTGAAGACGCGAGATGTAAAGATCGACATCTAGGATTTTGGGGAAACTAGCAGATAGAGATTCCGAATCAGGAGACGTTTCATGTATTGCTCTTACTCGTAACTCCTAGGTTAGAATGTTACGATGAAGTTTTCAGGTTAATTTCACCTGTCAGAGATATTGAATACTTCGAGGTGTCATTCTTTTGTACTCGCGTCTTCAAATTTAACGATATGTATCAAATACATAAAGAAGTGTTCGAGAGGACATTCAATTGTGAGAAGCTCAACTGATCTAGGTTCCCTAAGCAGATACAATATATATTATATACAGGGTGTTTTGTAGAACGTTCGCCAAACATGGAGGGCAGATAGGTGAGCTGATGTGCTATATTATGTAGCCCAAATAACATCTAGATAGCTAACGGTTTTTGCTTTTTTTATATATTTTTTCTTAATCCTCAGATTGTTACCTTTGAAATTGTAAAAATTTTATTTTTCACAGTATCTTCACCGAATAAACTTAAATCTAATCTATGATGTTTGCTCTTCTGCATTCGATATTTACACAAATGATTGGTTGAAAAAATTCCACAAATGGCGAGGTTCCATAAAAAAGTAATTAAGTTAAACACTTTATCACGCTACAAAAAAAAAATAAGAAGCACATGGAGAACTTCGAAGGCTTCCAAAAAACGTCTCTACTTCAACACCTTTACAACGGTATATCACACGTATTGGAAAGTAATCAGTATCATAATAAAATCTGAGATTGTAACTTACAAGGTGAGAACTACAAAAAATAAAACATACACCAAATTGCAATAATTTTATATAAATTTTGTTCAAACCGACTACTACCGCTACGGATGCAATCGCGACACCTTTTTCTGACTCCTACAGTGGTAGTGTCTAGTCGCATCTCATCCCATATTATTTCAAAAGCAACATTTATTCTTGCACTTAACTGGTCCTTGGTTTTTACTTCTCTCTCATAAACGAGTTGCTTTGCCGTCCCCATACAAAAAAATCAAAGGTAATTAAGTCTGGCGACCTTGGAGGCCAGAGTTTGGGGCCAGTTCTCTTGATCCACGCGTTTGAGAATTAATTGTCCAGGAGCTCTCTGACAGGTCGCCTATAATGTTCTGGTCAGTCATCTTTTTCAATATTATTGGTCTGCCTTCAATGGGATTTCATCTCGATCGATTATTCCACATTATTTGGAACGCAACATTGATTCCTTCCGTTAATTGCTCCTTGGTTTCTATTTCTATATTGTAAATGACCTGGATTGTTAATGAATGATTTATCGATCTTATTAGATGACGTCCTATTGGAAGCCAGACCAAAAATATTCAGAAAGGTGGCTGCCCAGCACATTATAGGCGACCTGTGAGAGAGCGCCTGGACAATTCACTCCCAAACGTGTGGATTGAGAGAGCTGGCCCTATACTCTGGCCTCCAAGTCGCCAGACCTGAATAGCTTTGATTTTGTTTGTATGGGGAGGGGCCAAGCCACTCGTTTGTGAGAGAGAAATAAGAACAAAGGAGCAGTCAAGAGCAAGAATAAATGTTGCTTTTGAAACAATATGGGATGAGATGCGACTAGACACTACCACTGTAAGAGTCAAAAAAGGTGTCACAATTGCATCCGTAGCGGTAGAAGTCGCTTTGAACAAAATTTATAACAAATTATTGCCATTTGGTGTATGTTTTATTTTTTGTGATTCTCACCTTGTAAGTTACAAACTCAAATTTTATTATGATACTAATTACTTTCCAATACGTGTAATTTATCGTTGGAAAGGGGTTGAAGTAGAGAAGTTTTTGGAAGCATTCGAAGTTCTCGATGTGATTACATTTTAAGTTTATTTGGTGAAGATAGAGTAAAAAATAAAAAAGTTACAACAGTTTAAATGTAAAATCTGAGAAATAAGAAAAATAATAAATAAAAAAACAAAACCGTAAGATATCTAGTCTTTATATGGGCTATATAATAAAGCACATGAGCCCACCTATCTGCCCTCCATGTTTGGTGAACGTTCTACAAAACACGCTGTATATTGTCTTACTTACATGAGAATGGCACCGCGAAGAGAGTATTCCATATCTCTGACAGGTGAAGTTAACCTGATAATTTCATCGTGACATTCTAACTTAGGAATTACGGGTAACAGCAATTACATGGAACGTCTCCAGATTAGGAACCTCTATGTGCTAGGTTCCCCGAAAATCCTAGATGTCGGTCTTTACATCTCGCGTCTTCAAATTTAACGATATGTATCAAATACATAAAGAAGTGTTCGAGAGGACATCTAATTGTGGGAAGCGCAACTGATGAAGGTTACCTAACCAGAAACATATATATATATATATATATATATATATATATATATATTATATAGGGATGAACGAATATTCGCATTCGCATTAGCGAATATTAGCGTATTTTTTAATATTCGCATTCGCGGTTATTCATGCGAATTTTTTTCGAATATGTTGACAATGAAAAGCGTAAATATTATGATGTTACTCATTAGGAACATTGCACACTGTATAACTTACTTGTGATTTAAAAAATATTAACTTGTACTTGGAATGAGAAATAACAGTTGTATGATGACACAAATGTCAACTACATATATCATTTACTTCTGGAATCTGACATGTATATGTAATAAAGGTAACAATTTAATTGCTAAATAAAATTAAACAAGTTATGTGAGTTTCATAACATGATATAGGGTTTAAGGCAACATGAATTTCGAGATTTGGAAGTTTCAGGGAAAACTAGCTCACAGAGACTCAGAATCCGAAGTCATACTGCAACATAACGCCGTTTCCTTGTGAATTCTAGGACAAAGCATTCTTAGGTTAACGAAAACATGTCAATGAAATTATGATACAATCATCTGGACATTCAATCAGGTGAGGGAGCGCAACTGATAAAGTGCTGACTTCATTTTTTAAATCACTTTTTAAAAACATAATTGCAGACATATCTAAACTTTGACAAACTTTAAAATATGCTGGTACTTTTCTTGGTCACACTTCTAGTTTTAAAAAATGTGTAAAGCTATTACACTATAAAGGTGCGTATGTTTTAAATCTCCGGATAAAAATTTTGCTTCGTTGGGTAAGCGCTGCTAAATCCACAGACATCATTATATAATTAGTGAACTTGCCCCTTTGTCTAAAAAAACGAATTATGGTGTTTTACGTTTTTTTTTTTTTTTTTGTTGGAAGGAATATACAACTTATCGTGTTTTTAGAACGCTGAGCCTAGCTGCAGCCTTTTGTCAGAGCTGTAAACCAGATCTGTGCGGCTCGGGCCGTGAGTTGCGTCAAAGTGACAGGTACACGCTGAACTGGAGTCGAAAATAAACCACTGAGCGATCGGACAATATAAAATCGCTACAAAAGCCCTAATTTAATTTCCAGTAAGGATACATACCTTTGTATGTGTTTACATGGGACACAGCCTATAAAACCCTATTAGTTAGCTAAATTAAAACAATAAAGCACAACTGTCGTACTTGCGTTCTTACACTCCTTGGGCACCTGCCTACTTTGCACCCGCCTGGCAATTGTGATAGGTAAAATTTCTTAACAAAATTGTAAGTTATGCTTTTTTATTATATCGCCTAGCAACAAATTATGGTAGAACTCGCCATGTATCATTCTCTAATTTAAAGTATTGATGCGAATTTTCTCGTCAGTCATTAGCACCATTTTCCATTTCGCAGCTGTCAATTCAAATTTGTAGCGATAGCCAACGAAGCGAAATTTGCATTTAGGCCTAGTTAATGTTTCAAGATAAGAGAATTAGCTGTCAGGATGTTAAAACATACTTCGTCATAAGTGAGTTATTTCTTGAACCAATTCTCATGTATTCAATCTCATTTTACTCAGAAATATACAAGCTTGCAGAATCTTACTTTTAAACCTATACAAAGGTTAGACTCGTTCGTCACTTTGTTTTTGAAAGTTTTTTTTTAAATATATAAATGAATCCATAAATAAGATAAGTTAATAAATGACAATAAAATTCCTTTTTTTTGCAATCCTTATAATTTTTGTTTTTAAATAAATTTAATATATATTTTTTCTGTTTAATTATAATAACTTCTTATAACTTGTCTCATAAATCAAAAAAACTTTTTTGGTTCAGTCCAATTTGATGATAGCTTAACTGTTGAAAGAGCGTTGAGTGTAAGGCTTTCGTGTTAGTATACAAAATTTGTGCTCATACATCTGTGAGACAACAAAAATTCCACAGATATTTCAATTTATATATTAAAAAAGAACAGTGGCTTTCTATAATGATTACGAAGCTCAGTTTAGGTTACAATTTTTGATTAAACCAAATAAGTAAATTTTGATCTGATATTCGCATTCGTATTCGCGAATATTAGAAGAGAAAATTCGCATTCGCATTCGTATTCGCGAATATCGAAAATCGGACATTCGTAACATCCCTAATATATATATATATATATATATATATATATATATATATATATTGTTTTGCGTACAACAGAATGACACCTCGAAGAGAGTATTCAATATCTCTGCCGGGTGCAGTTAACCTGAAAAGTTCATCGTGACATTCTAACCTAGGAATTATGGGTAACAGCAATTACATGGAACGGCAGATTCGGAACCTCTATGTGCTAGTTTCCCCGAAAATCCTAGATGTTGGTCTTTACATCTCGCGTCTTCAAATAGGTATACGACATTGTAGATGAACTATAGAATTTTCTGGAGAATCCAAAAAATAAAATATACAGGGGCTAGCACTTACAATAAGAAAATTGTATTGGCCACTGTCAAATGACACACCCTATATAATTTTTTGTTGTACTTAAACAGCAATGATTTATATACAGGGCTTTCATTTCAAAAATAGGCACCCAAAATATCTTTTAAAATAACTTTAAAAGTATAAGAAAAAAAAACGGTTAATTATATTTACGGGGGACCGATTTTACACGTATCGGTCACTCTTCAGTTTCAACCCCTATAAGGGGGTGAATATCACTTCTAAAAGTTTAAATACGAAGGGATGTCATGTGTTACTTCTTTTTAAAGGCGTCTTGTTTGTCAATCTTATGACAAAATGTTTTTATCAGATTATTTTTACAGACTAATGACCTAAAAACCGTAACAGAAATACATTTTTGAAAATAATTGCACCAAAATGATGTATTCAAAAATCGGCAAATCTAAGCAATGAGCAGAAAGATGCTCAGAATACACTTGTTGATAACGTGGTTCCAAACAAGCTTCTTACAGGATTAGAACCACGTCTAGGCCAAATAATTCGTGCCAGCAATCCCAAAGACCTTCTGGAGGCACACTCTCGAATCAGTCGAGAACTTCAGTTGTCATACTTTGAAGAACAAAAAAAATACACAAATCTACTCCTTCTAAACCCACATTCACAGTCCGAAAGCCATCACAACCACCGAAATGTGAGGAAGTGAAAACTCAAATTGTCAAAATGCTTGATCAAGGCATAATCAGACACTCTTCTTCTCGTTGGTCCTTCCCCGTATGGGTCGACCTCAAGAAAATCGATGCTCCTGGTAAGCAACAGTGGCGAGTTGTTATCGACTATAGAAAGTTAAACGGACTAACTGTAGACGATCAATAGTCTCTGCCCAACATTTCTGGTCTCCTCGACCAACTTGGTAAGTGTCAGTACTTTTTGACGCTGGATCTCGCTTGCGGGTTTCACCAGTTGGAAATCCTTGAGGAAGACATTCCCAGGACCGGTTTCTCTGTTGACAAGGGCCATTACGAATTCGTTCTTATGTCATTTGGTTTGAAAAAAATAATTTTCAGAGGGTCAAACTTGAAAATTCAACCTGTCAAATGTGAGTTCTTGCGTAAGGAAGTTGCTTACCTAGGTCATCGATCACCGAAGAAGGAGTGAAAGCAAACACTTCAATGTGTGAATGCAACCAGAACTTCCCTCAACCCCAATATCCTAAAGATGTTAAATCTTTTCTTGGCCTCGCCGGATATTACTGATGTTCTATCCCTAATTTGGCTAAGATCTAAAGGCATCTAACAAAACTCCTACAAAAAAACCTCAAATTCATCTTCGAGGCTGACTGCAAGTATTCCTTTAACGAACTGAAGCAAGCTGTTTTATCTGACCCTATCTTGATATACCCAAATTTCGAAGAACCATTCCTGCTCAATACTGATGCTATTGCAATTGGAGCGGTTCTCTCACAAAGCCCTGTAGGAAGAGATCTTTCTATAGCATATTCTTCCCGCACCCTCTGCGTTATAGAAACTCGATAGTCCACCATCGAACGGGAACTGCTAGCCATTGTTCGGGTAGTTAAGCACTACAGGCCGTATCTTTTTGGAAGAAAGTTTACTTTACTCTGCGATCACCGCCCGCTTACTTGACTTTTCTCTATCAAAGATCCTGGCAGTCGTCTAGCCAGATAGCGCCTCAAGCTAGAGGAGTATCACAATAAAACCGAATGCAAGCCCAGCGTAAACTTGAACGCAGATGCTCTTTCCCGAATTAAATTCAATCACTTAAACAATGCACTGACTTTATTTCTAAGATCAACATTTTTGCAAATAACGAAATCGACCCAGAACAACCAGACTCCGATAATCATAAATAACCCAATGGTCATGACGAACGAATAACACCTGAATGAACTACTACTATAGACTAGCCCCCGACCATCAATAACAAAATCTACAGTTAGATTTGACAAACATGTTTCGACTTACCAACCAGAATACAAAGTAGGTGACAAAGTTTACATCAAAAAGTCTCAGATTAAAAACATATCCGAAAACAAATTCAAGAGACTTTTTGAAATTACCACGATACGAAAAAACTCAAATTTACAGACTAACCAAATTAGTAAAATTAACTTGATAGACTAAAACCCTATTTTGAATGAATCCCTTCTTTTCAGATTTTGTGGACTGTTGTCAGTCGTGAACCTCCAACAATACTCTCTCACACCCGTCAACACTATATTTTCTTCCATGAAGAAGGCACATTTAAAAAAATGGACACTTCTTGTCTTCAAAGACATCAGCCCTTTCAGAACTGCTATGTCAAATAATGAAGCTATACTAAACCGAATTTTAGAAACTATCAACAAAAACACCACTAACACAAAATCATTTAAACGAAAAATATAGACACATGTGAGCCTCTTGAAACAAATTTCTGAATTCATTAACTTTAAATATTTTCTAAATGATTGAGGAGGTAAATGATTATTTTGAATGTTCATCTGGGATTTTCTCTCCTCGCAATGGTTTCTGAAAAATACAGATAAGTTAAGTACTTGAATATCAAGGTGTAGTATCTAAGGGCAGTTTGTGGAAACTGCCCGGAACACTAGTTGCCTTCTCATAGAAAAAACAATCCCGCAGGACTAACTGTGAGAAAGTAGGTCTACAGATTTGTCAACTAGTATTCCAATATAATGTTGTGTATTTTGTGTTGTACTTGTCAATTGACATTACCAAAAAAAGTCAAGCGACGAATATAGTGCAAAACATTCGAACAAATATTGTTCGACAACGATTCCTGATAAGGATAGAAGACCACTACACCAAGCTCCGCTGTCCAGCACACGCCACCTACAGCACCCTCAAACCATAAGTCAAAAGGAAAACTACCTAGCCTCATGAGTCCAATCGACGATATGAAGCTCCAGAACCTGGCATAAAAGTTGATGCTGTACCATCAACTTTGGGAGTGGTTATGTAAGTTTATACTATGAACTTAGCACAAACTTATATCGCAATGACAATGCAACATTTCCAGTTGACTCAGCGACACTTGTAGTGTCATATTACGGCGCCGTCGACATCCGTGAGAATTGCCGTGTTAACTATACCTCTCAGATCTTGGATCTGTATGAAAGCCCAATGGAGAGTTACATATTTATCGAAAACACTATCGATGATGTTTTAACTGCAGTCTCTTTCGCCCGCTTAAAAATTTTACATAGTTCAATGTGAACCCCAGTAGATTTGGTAGATTCCCTTCAAAAAATTTCTCAATCACTTCATGAAAATAATTTTCCACTTACTATTTGCAGTTCAAACGTTGCTCAGTACATCGATTTGATAGAATTGGAAGCTTTTCAAATCAACACTAAAATAATTTTTCTACTTAATATTCCTTTAGTTGATCCTGAGATTTACACTCTTTATCACCTTTATCATATCCCAATCAGCATATTTAAACTCGTATATTGTAAAGTTTCTCTTCTACGGTATTCATTATTACTTAGAATTTTTGTCATAAAATTGTTTTTTTTTTACTTTAAAGTTGTAATTCTTTTGTTAATTTAATACATTCTTTTTGAAAAGTAAGTTAATTGAAGTGTGATATAATATATATATTATATATATATATATATATATATATATATATATAATATATGTCCAGTCGTAGGCTTTCACGGATGGGCCAATATGAAGAAATATTTATCCGGGAATACATCCGTTCGTTATATTGATTCATGTTTAAATGCTGCAGACGTTTGGCCAAGGTTTCACTTGGCATTCTCAATCTGTTTTTGAACCATCCTCCATAGCCATCATTTTACTCCACAAAATATTTCAACCACCATCTCTGCTGATGGGCCACCCAATATAATATCATTAAAACACTTTACTATAACTCTACTCCTCTCTATATTTCAACTACCTCATCTGTGTTAATGCTTATGGGCTTATGGGCTCAGCTTTAAAACGATTTTTCCAGATATTTTCTAAACCACTATGTAAAGTATAAATTCTCTCCAGTGTGGTTGAAATATACAACCACACTTTATATGCAACGTTTTCTAACATTGTTTTAATCACACTCTATAGCTATAATTTTACTTCGCTACATGTTTCAGATGTTGCATGTATGCAATGTTCAATCCTACAACATTTTTCTTAACATTTTTTTCTTCACCCTGTTTAACTATAATTCTACTCCACTTTCCATTTCAACCATCTTGTATATAAAACTACTTATCGGCTACCCAGTATAAATTTTTTTATACCACCCCATATAAGTATAAATACATCAATTCCCAATATATTTAACCAAAATTGCAACTGCTTATGGGACACCCTATATAAAAAAATTTTTCAAAATTTGTTTGATCACCTTGTATATTTATCTCTACTTCAATCTGCATTACTACCTTCCTGTATGTGCTGCTGATTATACAGTCCTACACAAAAAATCTTGTGCATCGGACCGGATCTATGTAGGCTCATGTTTTTGGGGTCTCTGAATCTGAATCCTGGGTCAGTTTTAAACTCATTAGGTCAGGGTCAAGGTCATTCCAAGGTCAAATTGCCATAATCTAATCAAAAAAAGTCAGTGTCGAAATCATTATATAATAATGACTGAATTAAAATAAAAATAAACTACAATTTGTTTCGTTAATTTCTTTCAAGGTAATTCCATCTTGCCTTGTAGTTGAACCAATAGACTAGAACAAAAAAAAACTCGATGTCATTGACATCAGAAATATCTCAATATGACTTTGGAGTAACACTTTAGCTGAATCCAGGTTCGGATTTAGCGACCCAAAAAACATATGTACGATTTTTTTGAGATTTTTTGCATAGATTTTGGAGACTTGACCTTGACTTGACCTTGTACCTGACCTGTTGAGGTCAAACTGACCCGGATTCAGCGACACCAAAAACACTTATATGATTTTTTCAGATTTTTAAATTAGATTATGGCAATTTGACCTTGGAATGACGTTGACCCTGACCTGAAGAGGTTAAACTGACCTCGGATTCGGATTCAGAGACCTCAAAAACATAAGCCTACATAGCTGTGTATGTAGTCCGATGCACAAGACTTTTTTTTGTGGTGTTGTTATTGGTAACCAAATATAACATTTTTAAATACTTAACAATAACTCTACTCAACCCTATATTTTAACTATACGATCTGTGCAACTGATTATGAGCTACGCTATTTATAATCCTCATATTTTTTAAAATAATTTCTTCATTTAAATCTCCCTTCATATGCAACTTTTTCTAATCTCGTTTGAATCACACTGTGTAACTTAACTTTATTTTGCCCCATATTTCAGATAGGCCTTATATGCAACTGCTCATGTTCTACCCTATATAACAAAAAAATTTCTACCATTTTTTACGAACCCTCGATAATTATAATTCCACTTTATATTTCAACACCCTTGTATATGTAACTATTTATGGGCCAACTAATATAACATTTTTGTACCATCCTGTATACTTAGAATTTTACTCCACACTATATTTCAACCTTCCTATATATGCAACTACTTATGGATATAACATATTTTTTTAACCACCCTATGAACTATAATTCCACATCATTTTATAGTTCAACAACCCTGTACAAACAACTGCTTTTAACATTTTGTCAAACCATTTCATAACTATAATAAGTCAGGAACATATTTCACCCCATTATTAACGGAATTCCAATACATCCGTTTTTCAACCTTCTGGTATGTGCAGTTATTATGGCCCAACCAATATAACTTGTTTGGATCACCACATATAACTAATTCTATTCCCCCTTATTTCAACCACATTATATATATGCAGCTGCTTATGAACCAGGTAATACAATTTGTTTTTTATTTTTTTTAACCTATGCAATTCTACTCCGCTCTATGTTTCACCTATCCTATTTATGTAACACCCTGTAAAATTACGCTTTATGTGTCAGTTGATTTTGTTTCAATCGAAGCATGTTTGTTTCACTGGCATATTCCGAATTTTGTATAAAAGCTATGCTAAGGCAAATATCTAATATTTGGTGCGTTTGGTGAAACCAATAAAGTAATTTTGTGTTACCCAACTTCATAGAAGTTTATTCGCAATAATTATCGTTTCTATCAATTTAGGGTAAATGAAATGTATACCAGATTTTAAGCCAAATTATAGGCTTTGCAACAATATCAGTTCAACCGTTCTAACGTTATGCCAGAACAAACAAACAAATAAATAAACAAACAAAGAGGCAACAACAATTTTATAATAGTATAGATAGAAGATTTCATCTTTGTTTCAAATAGTAAGGTTCTGCGGGTAGTCATTTTGCCAAAGCTTTTTTAAAACCGCTCTCAAACGCAATAGTCAAACTATATAAAAGTGTAATAGTTCATTTGATTATAAGTGATCAGTACTTACCACACCGAAATAAAATTAATCTGTCCAGATGTTCTGCTCTGTTTGTGATTTTGGTGCTTATTAGCTGAAAAATCATATTGAACATTTATAAATAATAATACGAAATAATTTTTTTGACTCATCAATTTTGAACGATACAACAGTGTGATATACTCAATCACGTCGAAGACATCATAACGAAAGTGTGCATAAACATTCTACATTCGGAAATTTAAACAAATTGTCTTGTACTTAAATTTTTAAATACTGAATTGTGCCACATAATTCGTTTTGAGACAATATTATTATGAACTATTCTGAATGTCATTTATTGGAGCTCAGAAGAGGATATTCTTCATTTTGGGGGCTGTGGCGAAACGCATTTCTGGGAAGGGTTGACAATTACCAAGTGGTTCATATTATCTGTTATAGCACGCACGACCCCTTAGGTGTGTTTGGTCCAGTTGCTAAATTTGGAATGGGATGAAGAAGTGCCTAGGGAAATCAGTCGTTGTTGGGTAGGGTTAGTTGAGCACATAAGGCCGCTATTCATATCCCTCGTCGCATCATTTATGATGACCCGACCAAAATACAATTACACTGTTTCTCTAGTTGCTCTGAAAAGGCATATGGTGCATGTATTTATGTAAGATCCACAGATGTAAGGGAAAATCATCATACACGTATACTATGTTACAAATCGCGGGTGGCGCTTCTTAAGGCAAGATTGAAGTTTTTTGGAGCTACGATTGCAGAGAGATTATTCACAGCAGTTAGATAGTGTATTGATTTTACCCCAAACAATGTAATTTTTTGTTGTGATTCCAAGGTTGTTCGGACGTGGCTAGAATCGATACGTTAGTGGAAAGTTTTTGTTGGTAATAGTGTTTCGCAAATGCAAAAGCCACGGACATATTTGGAGGCACATAACCAAGGGACATTGCTTCAAGAGCGATAGTAGATAAGGGATCTTGTGACACCTCAATGGCATGTACCACAAATTCTGCAAGTCATAAGGGGGGTCCCCAGTTCTTGTAGAATGGCATCACCAATGTCCAGAGGGTAGTTTGTCACTTTGTCACCAAAAAATTGTCGCAAATAATGGTTAGGGTGACAAAGGGACATCTTAGGTGTGACAAAGCTGACAAAAAGTGACAATTTGGCTAGACGTAGATGGTGAAGAGATCGCCAATAACCAGAAGGGTTTGCTGGGAAAAGCGTATTGCTTGTCAGTAGTTTTGATCTCTTCTTCTTCGCTAGCTGTTCGTCTATCCTTGTTTAGCCAAGGCTGTCCTTGTCTGGCTTGTACGAGGGGTGGGCTAACCTAGCGTATCGCTTATCAGTAGTTTTGATCTCTTCTTCTTCTTCGGTAGAATGTATTTTTTTGCTGTCTTTGTTTATCACGTACACTACTTAACTCTGTTTGCTTAATAGTTTTACACTTTTTAGAAATTTCTTTACTTTGTTATTTTAGTTTGAAATAAGCTTATAATTACCAGGTAAAAGAAAAAAAAATGACCCATGTAAGATTTGAACTTATGATATTAATGATTAGCTTAACGCTTTAACCAACTGAGCTAATGAGTCATTTATTTTTCTTTTAAGTATTATTCTAGATGAAATAAAAAAAGGGATGATTTTTAATTCAATTTATTTAGATATAAACAACAAACAAAGATTTAATCTCAGAAAAAAACATTAATTTTTATAGTATAATTTACATATTGTTCGAATTTTCAATTTCATATAGGTTTACAAGTCCTTCTTCACCTTTTTCAAATCCCCCAAGCGGTAGTTTACTGCCATCTCGAGAAAGAGAATTGGCAATGAAACTTCATCCTTAGGTAGATGATCGTAGGCAAATTTGTCCTCTGATAGATAGTAGAAAGCATCATAGTATTTTGAACTTCCACATGGTAAAAAATCTGCATTCGTTATAATGTTTTCACTTTTTTGAGTAGGTGAAACCAGTTTGAAACTATCAGAACACTTTTTACATTTTGATGACTGTAATATGACATCATTGTTGAAACACCAAAGAAATTCTGAAACTGCGTCACAAAGCTTACAATAGATAATAAGACTATTCATGGTAAAATCTCGAGGGAAACTAATGCTTAGCGTTATGTACATCTTCATTTATTTGGGTAGGAGTAATTCGCTTTGAACAAATTTTTGTAAGATTTTGAAATCTTCTTTTATTTGCAAAGATTTTTTGATTACATTTTTGCATTAGCTGTTCTTTTCTCAAACTTGTTGTTGGTGTTGGTGTTGATATCCATTTTCCATAGTGTAGCATTAGAATTAGATTTTTAGTTGGTTTGAATTTGAAGTTGAAGAGTGGGGATTAAGTGATTTAAGATATATATATATAATATATATATATATATATATATATATATATATATATATATATATGTTTTAGGTGGTTTCCGGGAATTCATCGGCGTAGTTGATAACTGATCCCTGCCGGGATCGATGGTAAAATGACGACGTTTCGGCAGAGTCACATCTGCCCCCTTCAGGTCCGTTCGCATAATTCTCGTAGCCTTCTGCTTTCGCTTCTAGTCATATAGTCGCGGCTCGGCGCCAAGCCGCGACTATATAACAGCGCTCTCGCTTCAGAAAATCTTAGTATTCGAGTAACTAGAAGCGAAAGCAGAAAGCTACAAGAATTATGCGAACCGACCTGAAGAGGGCAGATGTGACTCTGCCGAAACGTCGTCATTTTACCATCGATCCCGGCAAGGATCAGTTATCAACTACGCGGATGAATTCCCGGAAACCACCTAAAACATTTAGTGCCCGCGAAAACTTAAAAACAACTATATATATATATATATATATATATAATATATATATATATATATATATATATATATATATGTGTGTGTGTGTGTGTGTGTATTATATAAGTTAATTCCATCGACTTATATGAAAACACCAAGCAACAAGTTCCCAGCTGACTTAGCATAACATGTGTCATCTCTAGTTACCCGCAGACGAACATTCGTGAGAACTGCAAGTGCTGCGACACCTTAGTCAGCGTTCTTAGGTTATAAATTGTACATTTGCCTTAAATCATTATTCATTATTACTTACAGTTCTGTCTAGTTTAGTTTAACACTCATTTTGTCTTTTTAATTGTTATATAAAGTTTTATTATTTTTTTTATTGTTATTTTCAAGTTTTATATTAAAAGTGATTAATTGTGTAACTTTAAAGAAAATCTTTTTTAAAAAGAGAAATTTTGAAAGTGTGATATAACAAATTGGCGCAGTCAGTAGGATCCGTCTAACGTTACTAGAACACGAGTACTCTAACTGGTAGCGGTGGATTCCTATCCCTCAACGGAACAACGAACCTGGGAGAAGTCCTCACTGCAATCAAACATAGAACACGGCGCTTTCAATGTTCCTGTTGATGAAAGTAATGGTGAATCGTCATTTGTTTTAAGTAAATATTTGATTTGATTTTAAATAATCTATTTTATTATTTGATTTTTAATTTTTGATATATTTGATTTAAATGAAATATTGATTTATTTCATTAACTGATTTATTTTATTCTATTGATATATTTATTTGATTTATTTTTATTGATATTGATATATTTGATTTATTACGTATTTTATTGATTTATTTATCCATTTTATTAATTGATTTATTTAAACTATAGATTTTAATTGCTTTACATTTTATACCATACTGTTCTATCGTTCAAACAATCGCTAATTCCCACTAACGTATTATACATTATTTATTTATTTATTATACATTATTATTTTATTTTTACATCTTAGTTCCAATTCTTTTATATCGATTAATATAAAAATGGCACAAGCTTCACCAACTCCGGTTACCACCGAAACCGAGAGATATCGGTTAACGGAAATATTTTCCGTAATACCCGAATTTGAAGGCGACCAAATTTCCTTGGGAACCTTTATAGATGCGTGTAGTTGCGCATATAATATGTCTACGGCGGATCAAAAATATTTGTTAGTGATCCATATCAAAAATAAACTCAAAGAGAAAGCGGCGCAGTTGATAAATTCAAGGAACCCCGGATCGTACCTTGAAATCAAACAACTCTTGACCCTACACTTTGGAGATTCTCGTGATCTCTCTTCCCTTATTCACGACCTGCAACGTATAAAACAGCTTCCGAACGAGTCTCCACTAACGTTTTACAATAGACTCCAAGTATTGAGTGCGAAAATGCACTCCTGCATCCACAAAACGGCTGGGCTTAGTCCAGAACAAAAAGACGCCCAGACCAATCTAGTAGATACAATGGTTATGAACACCCTTCTTACGGGATTAGAACCCCGTTTAGGTCAGGTTATACGTGCCAGTAATCCTAAAGACCTTCTAGAGGCACATTCCCGGATTAGAAGAGAGCTTCAACTTTCTTATTTCGAGGATCAAAAAATGAACAAATCTGTTCCTCTCAAACACAACTTCCAAGCACGAAAGCCGACACAACCTTTTAAGTGTCTTCATTGTGGTCGATTAGGCCACATAGCCGTACATTGCCGATTGAAAAATCAAAACAATTCTCAAACATTCAATCAAAACCATGTTCCAAATCCTGTTGGACTTAACCAACAAACAAGGCCAAACCTCCTCTCAAATAATCCCCCGGTTCAACAAGGACAACAGTTTCGTCCACAAAACTTCCAGAGACCCCCTTTTAGGTCTCAAATGAACCCGAATTATTCTCGACCTTCGGTCATACAGAACAATCCCAATAACCGTCCTGAAAGGACTCATCATTTTAATCAACACCAAAATGATGATTACACTCAATATTCGAACTATTATAGTGATAATAGCAATACCTATTATTACGAGGATGATAGTCAAAATTTTTCTGGCTTCGAAGAAACTTTTGACGATTCCCCTGTCGAGCCTTTTAATTGTCACGATTATCAGGATTTTCTAGCGCTTCCGAGCGTAGACCAAGCTCCCGACTCGACAACAACTTTGTGCGTAGTAGAAACCCAAATTCAAAACCTGAATCTGGACGACTTGAACCCCGAATTCCTGGAGCAACTATTTCTTTAAGCTCTTTTTACTGTGAACTCTAAAAATCTATATTACATTCTTGACGCTTCTTCTAAATTCAAATTACTTATTGATACCGGAGCTGGTATCTCTATCTTCAAAGAAAATACCGTAAAAATGTTCACCAAAGGATCTCCTGAAGGGGTAACGATTCAAGGTATTACCCATGAAAAAAACCCTATTTCACAATCTACCCTAATTCCATTCGCTCCACGTAACCCACATAAAGTTTTCATATACGATTTGGACATTGAACTTGACGGCATACTGGGTTTAGAATTTCTTGAACACTATGAATGCATAGTTGACTTAAAATCTAAACAGCTAATAAGCAATTTCAAATTATCCCTTTACACAAAGTCCCCGATAACAATCAACCGTGACAAGAGTACTCGACACACCCAGCGTTAAGCCAAATATTAATTCACAAACACCAACACAAAAGAAAATAACCATTGAGCAAGCACAGAAAAAAACTTTAAACTTAAATGCGATCTCTTTAACATCGACGCCATCTTACCAACTCAAGAAATTGACAGAGTACGACTTCCAAACACACTCGTACACATTAACGCAAATGGTGAATTTCTAACTTCTATCATCAATGCTAACGCGATGCTCAAAACAGTAAACTTTTCTGAGTTAAAACTGGAACCACTTGACAAAACTCACCCTCTTCTGAATTTAAACACCGATGACTATCATGATTCTCAATACACAGACAGAAACTCGACTATTAGACAACAAATTATAACTGAACATCTCAATGACGAAGAACGCGAACAAATCACTAATCTTTGTTTGGAATTTCAAGACATTTTCTATCTTGAAGGTGACGTCTTGACTTTCACTAACGAGGTTAAACATTGGATTGATACGAATAATGCAAAGCCCGTTTTCACTAAATCATATAGATATTCTCAAGTTCATAAAGAGGAAGTGAAAACCCAAATTGGAAAAATGCTTGAACAAGGTATCATTAGGCACTCCTCATCTCCTTGGTCCTCCCCTGTATGGGTCCTCCCCAAGAAGCTCGATGCTTCTGGTAAACAAAAGTGGCGAGTTGTTATCGATTACAGGAAATTAAATGAATTGACTGTAGACGATAAATATCCTCTGCCAAATATCTTCGATCTTCTCGACCAACTTGGAAAGTGTCAATAATTTTCGACACTGGATCTCGCTTCCGGGTTCCACCAGTTGGAAATCAAAGAGGAAGATATTCCCAAGACTGGCTTTTCTGTCGAAAATAGTCATTACGAATTCGTTCGTATGCCATTTGGTTTAAAAAATGCACCTTCTACTTTTCAAAGGGTCATGGACAATATTCTTCTGGGTATACAGAATGAACGTTGTCTCGTCTACATGGATGATATCATCGTCTACTCTCCGACCATCCATGAACATATTCCCGGTTAACAGAAGTTTTTAAACGACTTCGGAAGTCTAACCTCAAAATTCAACCTGATAAGTGCGAATTACTTCGTAAAGAAAAGGCTTATCTTGGCCATCTTATCACACAAGACGGTGTAAAACCAAACCCTTCAAAGGTTGAATGTATTCAGAACTTTCCGCAACCCCAAACTCCGAAAGTCATCAAACCTTTTCTTGGTCTCGCTGGGTATTACAGACGCTTCATCACAAATTTTGCGAAGATCTGTAAACCTCTGACTAAACTCCAACTGCATCGAACGGGAATTGTTAGCCATAGTTTGTGCTGTTAAGCACTACAGACCGTATCTTTTTGGGAGAAGGTTTACACTTCTGTGTGACCACCGTCCGCTTACTTGTCTCTTTTCGATTAAAGATCCTGGCAGTCGTCTAGCCAGGTGGCGCCTTAAGCTAGAGGAATACAATTATAAGATTGAGTACAAGCCCTGCAAAGTAAACCAAAACGCAGATGCTCTTTCTCGCATCAAAATCAACCATTTCAAGCAATGTGTTGATTTCCTTTCCAAAATCAAAATTTTTCGCTAACAACGAAACTGACTCCGAACAACCTGAAAACTGTGACAATGACGACGAACATGACGAAAGAATTATCGCTGAATTTAATCGATTTAATCGAGTCAATAATCGATTACTCTAAAATTGAAATATTGGATTGGATAATTCTCAACTTCTAGACAAGTTTGAAGACGCGAGATGTAAGACCGACATATAGTATTTTCAAGATTTTGTTACATCTCGCGTCTTCAAATTTAACGAAATGCATCAAATGCATAAAGAAGTGTTCGAGAGGACATTCAATTGTGGGAAGCGCAACTGATGAAGGTTCCCGACCAGAAACAATATATATTATATTTATATATCATATATATTGTCTTGGGTACAAAGGAATGACACTTCGAAGAGAGTATTCTAGACAAGTCCCACAAACGCACAGTTACATTCTTTTGGCAAAACAAAATTAACGACTTACATGACAAAATTATTAATGACTTTTTCGAAGAAGAACCTAATTTCAGTAATGACACTCTTAACATCATGGCCAGTAAATCTGTCAGGCATAGCAAATACTTAGTTGTACCTTTGCCCTATGACCCTGAAACTGTCGTGTCACATCTTTTCAAAATTATTTATAACAGCCAAGATCAATTTAACGACTCCGAAACATACTGCATAGAAAATAACATAGAACTTCCCATTCTTGAAATTTTATCCTTCATTCTCTCCGACAAAGATATCAAACTAAAAATCTGCCAAAACATTGTTACAACTCCTACCGAAGACGAAATTCCTATAATAATACAACAATACCACTCTGGTAAAAACAAGCTCCATCGTGGCATTAACGAAATCATCAGACGTATTAGAGAAAAATACAATTGGACCGGCTTAATTAAAACTGTAGAACAATTTATCAAATCCTGTAAAACTTGCCAAAAGGTAAAGTTCTGTAAGAAAAACTTAAATGCACCTTTTGTTATTACGGAAACACTCAAGACCCCTTTTTGAACGTATTAACATTGACATCTTCGAATATCCATCTAGAAATCATGCACTGACTATTAGGGACGAACTTACGAAATTTACACAAGCCTACCCCATTAACGACAAAACAGCTTCAACTGTCGTAAACACCCTTCTGAGATATTCTTTCAACATTACGGAACTCCACTTCGCATCCATTGTGACTATGGACGTGAATTTGACAACACCTTAATGCGGGATTTATGCCAACTATACGACATACAACTGACTTTCTCCAGCGTTGAACATCCCGAGTCAAACGGTTCTATTGAAAGATTTCACGCAACATTAGCAGAAATGATAAGGGCAAATACAGCGGAACATCCAGACGAACATCCATTTAACGTCCTCCTTATGCCATCATCTGTTAGAATAACACAAAAAACAAAACCACCGGTTTCACGCCCTATGAACTTATATTATATATACACTTCAAGTAGGCCTCCAGAAACCCTTTACAACCAGGAAAAACTTATTTCGAAATACGTAAGAGACCTAAATAACAGAACGGACTATTATTACTGATTCGCCCGTGCTAAAACCGAAAGACAGAAAGAAAAATCTAAAGTACGATTTGACCAACACGTTTCTACTAAACAACCCGATTACAAAGTAGGCGTCAAAATCTACGTAAAAGAGTCCCAAATCAAAAACAAAGCCGAAAACAAATTCAACGGCCCCTTCAAAATTACCGCAATACGAAAGAACAAACCAAATAACTAAAGTTAACTTTGACAGTCTAAAACCTTATTTTGAATAAATGCCTTCTTTTCAGATTCTGTGGACTGTTTTCAATCGTGCACATTCAACAATACTCCATTACGCCTGTTAACAATTCTATAGAAGTTTTCTTTCATGAAGGAGGTACCCTTAAAATTTCTAATGACAAATAGACACTCCTTGTTTACAAAGATCTAAACCCCTTTTGAGACGCTATTTCTAACAACGACAATATACGGAACAGACTTTTACAAACTATTAGCGACAACAAAACCAACATTAAAATCTTCAAATCCAAAGTACAGATTCACGTAAGCCTCCTGAAACAAATATCTAAATCTATTAACATCAAATATACAGATATTTTCGCTGACACTGAGACTTACAGTACCAACAGAAAGAAACGCGGACTCATTAACGGACTGGGATCAATTTGGAAATCTAGACGGACAATACTATAGTGACTCGATGTTCATCCATATAGACCGTCTCACTCATGTTCTTATTTCTTCTCTTTCATGTTCCCACAATTTCCAGCTGTTCATTCCTCCTATCACTTTTTTATCTAATATTATGACGAGCGAATTACCACTTTTGTCGTTCGACTTACTTCGCACCGTTTTTAAGTATAGTGGTGCGACGAAGTTTAATTGTTACCAAACTGGGTTATAATGAATACACTTAGGAAGTTATTTTCTTGTTTATATTGTTACGAAATTTACCCAAAGCCGACCCTGTTTCATTTCAGTACGACAACAAATGCTCTAAGATAAAAAAAAACGGTTCTCGAAAGGACTCGGCAGCGGAAGGAGTGATGAAGTTTTTGACGAGAATTTTCTATGCTGGGGTTATAAAAGAAGCACGCCACGATCGCCAAGCAGTGATACCGCGTCGACTAGCGTATATGAGAATGTATTGTGAATCAGCTGTTTTAATGTAAATAAAGTTCTAGAAAAGTGAAAGTAAATATTAGTTGTTATAATTTTTAAAATTGAATCCACGGACTATATAGTAATCTGGTGTTAGAAGTGAAGGATTAAGTCAGTTAAAATCGTAATTTGATTCATGGAAACTCGAAGTATGGAAAAAACCGACGAAACTACCAGAAAAATGATCAAACAGGTTATGGAGGGACTAGACGAAAAAATAACACAGATTCTAGAAAAACGTGACAAGAAGGAGAAACAACATCAAGACGAAATTCAACAAAAGTTAGTAAAATCTTTTGATGAAAAAACAACAAATCTTGTTTCCACGATGGAAGAAAAACAACAAAATTTATTGGAACGATTGTTCTCGAAATTTGAAGAAAAACGAGAAAATGATTTTAAAATATTTGAACAAAAACAAGATTAAACTGAATTAAAACGACAAAATGAATTTAAGACATTTGAAGAAAAACAAGGCAAAACGGAAGAAAAAAGACAATTGCAATTTGAACAATTAATGCAAATAGTATTGCAAGTAAATGAAACAGTTAATGAAAGAATGCAAATAGTTGAATCAGATATAAAAGAAATAAACGACGACATAAAGATCCTAAAAAATAATGTGGAGACTCTTGAAATCAAAGTAGATGACATTGATTCCGTCCAGAACCAGCTGAAATATGAAATAAGTGCTATCCAAAACCAGGTAAAAGCTGAAATCAGTTCAATTAAAGACGCAGTACACAGTGAAGTACAAGATAAAGTGGAAACAGCAATTAAAAAATTGCAACAAGATTTGCAGAGAGGAAAATACAAGCACACCGTGAGTACCAAATGTTACGTTAGCAAACCACCCACATTTGATGGCAGTTCATCTTGGCCCATGTATAAACGGCAATTTGAGGCTGTGGCTACAGCTAATGGATGGGATAATCAAGAAAAATCTACCTCTCTGGTAATTTCGTTAAGATGTCCGGCCCTAGAACTCCTCCAAAGCATTCCAGTCGAAGAACAAGGCAATTTCGACAAGATCATCGCCATTCTGGACAAGAGATACGACAATCAATCCTTGAGCCAGGTATACCAAGTCCAGCTCAGTGGGAAAACGCAAAAATCCGGTGAAAGCCTTCAAGAGTTCGAAGCAGAGATTAGACGGTTAGTTCACTTGTCCTCTCCAGACCTGCCAGAGGAAACGAAAGACCAGTTGGCCACAGAGAGTTTCATAAACGGCATCAGAGATGTGGAAGTCCAAAGAAATTTAAGACTGAGTGGCGTCAAGAAGAGTAATGAAGCTCTACTTCGGGCTTTGGAAGTAGAGGCCGTCATGAACATTTCCAAGCCGAGGGTCCGAGCAGTTTCCTTAAACCAGGAAGAGTCAGAGTCACCATTTCAAGCGCTGCTGGCTGTTCTGAACAAAATATTAGAACGGTCACAAAGAACTGGCACCAGAGGGGCATGTTACCGCTGCGGACGGACAGGACACTTCCAACGTGACTGCCGAGTAAAGCTACCGGAACGATCACCAACCAGGGGTAGCCAACAAACCGACCTTACGAACCAGGGAAACTCCAACCAGTCAGCATAAGGGGGCGAATGCTGACTCACCCTCCACCAGCCCCCAGGATAGTACCCATCCGGTGATTTTGCCGAGATAGCGGCAGCCTAGTCATCAGAGGCACCATCAATGGGCGAGCAGTTACCATCACCATCGACACCGGCGCCGCTGTGTCCATTGCCAAGTCCAGGGTCTTGAGAGGATCAGAAATTCAGCCAGTTACCAATAACATCCAGTTCAGAACGGTCACCGGCTAGTCCATGTCAATACAGGGTGAGGCAGATGTCGTGCTACAGATAGGGGACAACATGATCCGGCATAGGGTCCTGGAAGCGAATATTGAGGACGATTTTATACTGGGAATGGACCTAATTAGCCAGCATGGATTTATGTTCGACCCGAGATATGATGTTCTTCGGTTCCTAAATGAGGAATTTGTATTGACACGGCCCGTCAACACATCAGTCACCCCCATAAAAATTGTGGCAAAGTCTTCAGCTAGAATTCCCGGTCGAACGGAACAGATTATTCATGGGCAGCTAGACAGCAATCCTGGAAGCTGCGTTGGAATGGTGGAGCCCGTACACTCAGCTCATGACTACTTAGTTGGACGGGCTATAGTTAAAACCGGACGAGATATACAAATCAGAGTCCTGAATCTGTCCAACAACGACATCAGAATTACCAGTGGTCAAGAGATAGCTTGTATCGAGCCAGTAGAGAGCATCATGAATTGCGAAGAAGAGTACCAGACGGCGGTGAAGGAGCCAGGGCCCGATAAAGAGTTCCTACAACAGTTTGCTGACCATTTGACACACTTGACACCAGAGAACCAGAAGAAAGCCAAGCAATTTATCACAAAACACTGGCAAATTTTTAACAGTAAAAATGTAACCACCGGTCGCACCAACACCATTCAGCATCGAATAGATACCGGAAAGGCTCAACCCATCAGAATACCACCTAAACGACTACCATTGGGGCAACAACAGGCAGTCGAGGAAAACATCGAGTCCATGTTACAAAATGGAGTTATTGAGCCATCCATCAGTCCATGGTCTGCTCCCGTCGTGCTAGTTAAAAAGAAGGATGGAACCACCCGATTTTGTGTGGATTGCAGAAAGCTGAATGACGTCACGAAGAAAGACAGCTATCCACTACCCCGAATCGATGACACTTTGACCACACTAGCAGGCTTCCGCTGGTTCCCCACACTAGACCTAAAAAGTGGATATTAGCAGGTTGGTCTACACGCAAACGACAGAGAGAAGACAGCGTTCTCCACCAGTAAAGGGCTGTTTCAGTTCACGGTCATGCCCTTTGGGTTATGTAATGCACCCGCTACATTTGAGAGGCTAATGGAGTATGTACTGAGCGGGTTAACATGGAGGACGTGCTTAGTATACCTCGACGACATTCTAGTCATGGGTCAGACATTCGACGACCATCTAAAGAACCTGGACGAAGTATTCTCCAGAATTAATAATGCCAACCTGAGACTCAATCCGAAGAGGTGTTTCTTGTTCCAAAAAGAAGTAGAGTTTTTGGGCCACGTCGTGTCCGAGTCAGGAATCCGCACCAATGAAGACAAGATAGAAGCCATCCGTGATTGGCCAGTCCCCAGAGACAAGCATGAACTCCGAAGCTTCTTGGGCCTCTGTTCATACTACAGGCGATTTGTTGAGGGATTTGCCACCATTGCTGCGCCTCTACATCGGCAGACCACTGAGAAAGAGACCTTCCATTGGAATCAGGACTGCGAAACATCATTCAGGCGACTGAAGGCAGCACTATGTTCCAGCCCAATCCTAGCCTTTCCTACACAGTCCAGCAAGTTCATCTTAGATATCGACGCCAGTAACACCGGTTTAGGGGCCGTCCTATCCCAGGTGCAAGATGGTGATGAGAGGGTGATCGAGTACTACAGCCGTGGATTCTCGAAACCAGAAAGAAATTATTGCGTCACCAGAAAAGAACTTCTTGCAATAATAAGGGCTGTAGACCATTTCCACAAATACCTCTATGGTCGCCACTTCTTAATTCGAACAGATCATGCCGCACTCAAATGGCTGCTCGACATGAAGACACCGGAAGGACAACTGGCCAGATGGATGGAGAAATTACAGCAATACGACTTCAAGGTGGAACACCGTGCCGGCCGGTTGCACAATAATGCCGATGCCCTATCTAGAAGACCCTGTAGAGCGGAATGCAAGCATTGTCTGAAGACGGAACAGCGAGAGGGTATCTCCATCAGGCAGATCCGAGTGCAGACCATGAAGACTGGACAACGGAACAGTGCATCCAGAACCAATCTTGTCACTCAAAATGAGAGGAGCACCCAGGCCACGATGGGACGAGGTAGCTAGATATTCCGGCGTGCTGAAATCGTTATGGGCTCAGTGGGACTCTCTAAGAGTAGACAATGGAATGCTCAAGCGAGTTTGGGAAAGCGCTGATGGACGAGAAACCAAGTCCCAACTGGTAGTTCCGAAGAAAAAGGTACCAGCCATCCTGACCGAAGTACATGATGGAATTACCGGAGGCCACCTGGGCATGAATAAAACCCTAGACAAAGTTCGCCAGCGGTACTACTGGGTGAACTACTTCGAAGACGTCAGAGCTTGGTGCCGCAAATGTGCCACCTGTGCAGCCAGTAAGGGCCCGAAGACCCGGACCAAGGGCAGAATGCAGCAGTACAATGTGGGCGTCCCATTTGAGAGAATTGCCATCGATGTCGCCGGTCCGTTTCCCGAGTCTGAGAGGGGGAAGAAATACATTCTGGTCGCAATGGATTACTTCAGCAAATGGCCTGAGGCATATGCGATACCCAACCAAGAGGCAACCACGGTAGCGACGGTTCTACTAGAACAACTATTCAGCAGGTTTGGCGTCCCGATGGAATTACATTCAGACCAGGTGCGTAACTTCGAATCGAATGTATTCCAGAAGGTCTGCACGATGTTGGGGATCAGGAAAACGAGAACAACACCATTACACCCACAGTCAGACGGAATGGTGGAAAGATTCAACAGGACCTTGGAACAACACCTATCCAAGGTCGTCAGCAATAACCAGCGTGATTGGGATGAGCATATTCCCCTATTCCTGTTGTCATATCGCTCTGCTGTACATAATAGTACAGGCCTGACCCCAGCCAGGGTCCTATTCGGAAAGGAGCTGCGATTAACCTGCGACTTGGCATTGGGCTCCCCCGAAGAACCTCCCCAAGACATCGACGATTATGCCGACCAGCTCCGACATAACATGCTGGCAATACACGAATTAGCCCGAAAGCAGATGTTGGCCACCAGTGACCGGATGAAGACGCCATACGACCTCAAGGCCAATTCAGTCGGGTTCCAGGAGAGGGACAAAGTCTGGTTGTACAACCCCCAACGGAGCAAGGGTAAATCCCCAAAACTTACACCCGCCTGGGATGGTCCATACGAGGTGGTCAAGAGGCTTAATGACGTCTTCTGTCGGATCCGTCGAAACCCCCAGGCTAAATTGAAGGTGGTTCATTTAGATCGACTCGCTCCCTACCATGGAGGGGATGTTTCTGATCGGGACGATCAGAATTAAAGGGGGGCAGTGTTACGAAATTTACCCAAAGCCGACCCTGTTTCATTTCAGTACGACAACAAACGCTCTAAGATAAAAAAAACCGTTCTCGAAAGGACTCGGCAGCGGAAGGAGTGATGAAGCTTTTGACGAGAATTTTCTATGCTGGGGTTATAAAAGAAGCACGCCACGATCGCCAAGCAGTGATACTGCGTCGACTAGCGTATATGAGAATGTATTGTAAATCAGCTGTTTAATGTAAATAAAGTTCTAGAAAAGTGAAAGTAAATATTAGTTGTTATAATTTTTAAAATTGTACCCACGGACTATATAGCAATATATATATATATATATATATATATATATATATATATATTTAATAATATTCAAAGTAATAAATGGCATTTATATTAAATCATAAAACTGCTCTTATCAAAGGTCTAAAAATTTAAGTTGCCTTAGAAATTTGTAATCTGCACAACCTGTTTTAGTTTTCTGATAAAGAGAGAATGTACAAATCCTGAAAATGGTATGTAAAATATTTACCCACATTTTACACTTCAAATATCATTAAGTACCATTTCTTTAGCTTCTGTAATCTGCAACTCAATTGAAACTTATAGTATTTATTCAGGAAATATAAAATCACTTTAACTCCTTACCACATTCCATAGCACAAATTGTACGAAACCGCACCGCCAAATTTTAACGTAGAATATAGGAAGTAAGAACCTGACAGTCACTTAATACTAATATAAATGGACCCTACACTTTCATATACCACCGAACGAAATATGGGTTGAAACATGAGACAAAAATAGAAAGAAACACAAATATATTTGTTTACAAATAATTTGACTTCAAGAGTAGCGTCCAATCAGCATTAAATTAAAGGTATTGTTATTCAGATTCAAAATAATACAACAACGTCCCAAATCCACCAATATAAATATATTAAAATCCATTACAAGATGTGCGCATTAACAAAAACAATTAGTCGCTTAATTAGTAATATGTAACAGTAATTATTAAAACATTTATTTATTCGCGTTAAATGTAGTTATATTTACTGTTTAAATGGCTTCTTGTTAATCCCAATTACTACGTTTATGATCTGACACTTACAGGTTAGAAGATAATTCGGAACACGAATATGCCGTTTTCCTGCATGTAAAACACTAAAATAACACCTTATGTTCAGTACACGCTGTCTTTATGTTTAAAAGAGACATCCTTTATATATTTTAAGGGAATTTTTACTTCGTGGTGTGATTAGACTTTTTATTTATTTTTACTTTCAAAATTGTCCACTCTGTAAAAACTCCAAACCATTTTCTTTTCTTTAAACAGACTGCTCCAGCTCCTGAGACTATTTTTTTGTAAATATTATTAATGCGCCAATTGACCTTTTGTCAATAATAAAACAACCAATTTTATTTATTATATATTATCAAACCCTGTTCAAATACTTTAAATAAAAATCATGAACATCAAACAAAATCAATCACAATAAATAAATCAAATCAATAAAACAAATATCAAAATATGAAAACCAAACACCTTATAATTAAATTTATGATTAATCTAAGAAGATTTGCGTTTTCGAAATGATTCTAATTTATTTGCAACAATTAAATTTTAAGATCAATGATTATTCAAATGCAATTTTTTTTAAATATCCAAATTTTATACCGTTACTAAAATGATTATTTCCCAAATGTATGTTGTTTAAATATCTAATTGTTAATGTAAATAAAAACTCAAATAAATAAATGGTTTAAATAATATCAATGGCAAATACCTGATTCACTTTAAAAACTTTTTTTAAGGTGGTCTCACTTTATCCCTTTAAAATGCTTGTGTTGATGACTGCTGTTTCACCTCAAATGATGTGTTATATGCTGCTATCTACCGCAATATTTCTGCTACCAATGATTACTGACCTTACTATTTACTGCCAAATGATTCCTGTTACCAATGTGAACTGCTTTACATTTTATTCCCAAACTGGTTTCTTAATTTGATGTTAACTGCTGCTATACTTTCTGCTTCTAGATTTTAGTACATTCCCATTTAACTTGTGCTATTAAACTTTCACTATTCTTGAATATGATTATTTTAATCACTACTTAACAAAATCTTTGGATTTGTAACCTTTTTTACTTTGACAACTGTCGCTTTATACCCGCTAACAATGTTTACTGCTTCACTTGCAAGTTTAGACTCTTCTATTAATGCTGTCAGTTCTTGCTTTTATAGTTTTTAATTTTAAAATAGAACTGCAGATTTTAAACTTTTTAAATCAACATTTTTGAAATCCCCTTTTTATATCCTTTTTTGATATTTAATTCCCTATCTAAACAGATTCCTAAAATACCTTCTACTTTTCTTTAAAATTGCAAATTTCTACTTTTCGTATTTTGTGTTCATCTGCCCACCTGTCTTTTTAGTTGTTTTACCCTATGAATTTCAACGTATTTCTATCGGTATATCTGTCAAAATCTTGTTCCAAAGTTTTATGATGACATCTAATTTTGGATTGGTTATTTAATGTGGAAACACCATATTTTCAAAGTTTATTTACCCCAAAATACTTTACTAAGATTCTAAAATTTGAATTATTCTCCTATTATGCCTAAAATATGAAGTTACTACTAAATCTGTACTACTGAAATGTCAGATGGATTATTTATGTCTCGAATTTAAGGTAAGTTTTTATATTTTCATTTCAATAAATGCTTTCATTGTAATGTATCAAGCCTAGAGATTATTGGTATATGTTCATTTTAAATCCTTTAAATTACATTTGATTTTTCATATTTCTTTTAGATACTTGAATCACCCTTACAAAATTTCTATTGCCTCTAATATTGGTTTTATGTTGCATCATTATTCACTATCTTTTAATATATTATTTAATTCATTCAAATATTGTTATTGACTTAATTTTTTATTTTTGTTATATGTTTATTTCCATTTGAATTTCTCAAAAACATTTTTTTAATGTTAGATATTGCTCAAAATGATTTTCTGAAATAAAAAGATCACCTTGACCTGTCAACCTAATTTTTCGACACAGTCAGTCTGACATAACACTAATAAATTATTCAATTTTTTTAAGTTCTTTGTATTCTTTTAATGTCCATTTCATTTTAATATACAGAGCCTTTTTTATTTTCAGATAACTGGTTGCCGATTTGGAAATTAGACGTATCCAATTCTTTTAAATTATGAATTGTATTATATAACTATGAACAAATTGTATAACAAAATATTTTGTTTTAATTGTCTCTGTTCACTTATTAATATTAATTTTAAATTTGCAACTCATCACTATTTACATCACTATACTCTTGTCTTGGTTTTTCCATCTTGTGTGTCGTTGGACACAATGTAATCTTAAATATTTTATCACTTTCCAATGTATCTTCTTTCTAGAAATTCATTAGGATGTCTGATATCAATATATTTCCGTTTTATTTGTTTCTCTTCTAAAAATTTTCTGATCCTTGATTTCTGATAATAAATTGTATTACATAAATTTGATAAATTTGGATTTTCTAATTTTTTATAATATTTATTTGATGTCTTCATTAACCCTTGCCGACTGTGTACCAGATGTTTCTACTTTTACCCTGTTTACTATTTTATTAACCAGTATAATCTCTTGACTCTTCATTTAAAAATATCATTAATATTGGGTAGGTTTTTACTTTACTTTACTTCTTTATATCTTTCACCTGAATTTTATGCACATAGTCTTTTGCAACTCGATATTCATCATTACTTAATTTTTTATTTTTGCTATTAACTTGATTACTTGACTTCTTGATTCACTAGGACAAATTATCAATTCATCAACCTTAATTTGACTATTTAGTCTTAAATTATTATTTTCATTTACATCATCATGACTTTCGGCATGTGATTCAACACCAATTCTTATAATTTTGTCCTGCAAAATAATTATTTTTTCTTCAATATTCTTCAATATTAATATCCGTTTCGAGTTTTCCTAGGATGTCTATGCCTACTATTGCCTGGTATGAAAGATTTTTCACTATTAATACTATATTAATCCGTTTTATTTTCATTATAAAACTTCCTTCGGATCCGAAATCTACTTTTTTTAGTTAGTTTTTTATATTATTTTCATTCTTGATTATATTCCTATTATAAATATAAAACTGTTACATCATTATATACTGAAATTTTGGAAATTTGTTTATCTTGATTTAAAATAGTTACTTCATTATACACAGGAATTTTGGAATTTTGTTTTTCAACTGTACCATAAATATAAATTAATTCAAAATTTTCATTATTTTCTTCATCTGGTTTCTCAACTTCAATTACATCTTTCAAATGTTGACAAACACATACATTATATGGTGAAAAGTACTTTTTGATTAAAATTTTATGTCTTTTTGGCGATCGCCTGCTTTAAAAATCCTGTTTTATCTATTGCCCTTGTTGTTCAGCACTTGGTAAACTGTTCCTTCGTTGTGCTTCACAACATGTGCTTCTAACATATTCTCTATTTGCTGCATTTGAACCGGTTTTCTGTTTCCTTGGTATAGCTTCTTGATGGCTGTTTCTTCTCTGGAGGTTATACATTCTTCTATAATCATCCTTGGTCCTTCATAACTTCTTTTATTTTTTAAATTTGCATTATTTCCATATTTGTTACCAGCTGGACATAAACGGCGTAAAGTATCGCCGTTCTGTCAAAGCTTACATTGTCAAGATTTACGACTTATTGGTTACAATGGAAAGAACTTTGGCATCGGTTAGTATTTGTATACTATTTTCCGGCAAACATTTTCAACCCATTTTTAATGTAAACAGACAGATCCATTTATATTAGTAGTCCTTGCGGACATTATGTTGTTACAATATTATATATTAAAATAGAATGTAATTTAGAATTTATGATTTATAATTTTATTTATAATTTTTATTATCTCATGGTCTTTTTCGCTTGGGTTCAAATCTTCAAATGTTAAATAAATAAATAACTTTTATACTTATATGGTTTATCTTACAATATTCTATTTCTCTTCAGGTTCACTTACACTTGTTTAAATTTTGAAATTCTATTTGCACTTTACTTTTTCTACTTTAAAATTTTAAATTACTAATAATCAAATTTCTAAAGTTTCTATTAGGTCACAATTTATTTAAAATTTTCCACAATACAGTATTGATACAAGTTTTCTTTCAAAACAAAATAAATTTCCTGTCACTTAAATATTCTTAAATTTCTACCAAATTGTGTTACAAAATATTTTAATCATTCAATCACAGATATTTATTATTCTAAAATTGTAAAACTTTTATTATTATCACTGATTGACTACCTATTTATGATTTGCTTATTTTATAAATTAAACTTTATCAAAATCTTAACTTTCTTGTAAACAATGTTTCAGAAACTCACTGTTGTTGGTTCTCGAATTCCTTCTTCTGATGCTTGATCGTTAACAATACTTCCAAATCTCAAATTACTTTACTGGTAAAATTCTGCCATTCAATTGAAAATCTCGTGCTGTCTTGCAAATTTATTTTCTCCCAATAATTTTGATTTTTAAATTTTTATACCAATCTTTCTTTTATCGCATTATAAAATATTTTCATTACTTGTAAAATTCTGCCATTTAATTGAATTTCTGATGCTGGTTTGTTTTGTTCCTCAAATAAAATTCAAATTAAAATTTTCAGGTTACTCTTCTCTTTCTGACATGGAACACTAAATTTGTTTTATATCATAGGACATTAACTTCGTTGTCATGGCAACTGAAGTTATGACAGCGAAAATTTTACACCTATCTGCTGGACGCTTGACGACCAAAGAGAATTTGTCAGTGTCAGATTTCCTATTTATGTGATTTATTTTGCCACTTGCTATTTCCATTTCCGCTTCTAATTATTTTATTAATTTCCAACTGTTATCCTTTTAAATCATATCCAAAAATCTAAACAAACTTCAACTTAAATTTCAAAATCTTTTTCCCTCATTAATTTTATTCAAATTATTAATTCATATTTCCAAAAACATTGAGTTGACATTTGTCACCTGTAGCCACCAGTCATTTAACAGGTACTTTAAAAAAAATTGGATTTTATTAAAATTCAGACTTCATATCTTTTGAACTATTTAATTTTTATATACTATGCTCTACGCTCTATCTATTATGATAAATTTCTTTACTGTTCCATCAATTCTGAAGACTTATAACGGTTTTTATAATTTTGACATTTCAATCCTCTATTTACTAAAGAATTTATGTATTTAAAACTTGATTTCAATCTAATATGTTTTATTTGGTGTTCTCATGGCCTTATATGTGATTCTTAATGTGTTCTACAAACTCAATTATGATTTTGCAAGTCAATTTAACCTTTTTGATATTTGACCTTATTATGAGTTTTTGCATATATTTCTTTATGTAAGTATTAATCTTTTATTAAAATCTGCATGATATAATATCTAACTTTATATGCCACCTTTTATCCTTTCAACAAGTTGCTTTTGAAACATTTTTACATTGTTGTATTATTAGGTTATCTATTTCTATCTTATAATATGATTCCTCATTTATTTACAAATACTTTATTTTTTTTTTATAATTTTGATTTCTGCAATTTCCTTTTTTGTTATATATGTATGTATTTTATTTACATTATCCCAATTATTTAACTATTCAATTTGCTACAGTTTTTTTTGAAATTAAATAAAAAAAAAATAATAAATATATGGAGAAATATTTATCCGGGAATACATCCGTTCGTTATATTGATTCATGTTTGAATCCTGCAGACTTTTCGCAAAGGTCTCACTTGGCATTCTCAATGCGTTATTACGGTGACAATAACAACAATCATACAAATCACGACAAAAATCTTTACAACCGTATTCATATTTTTGAATACCAGCTAAAATGTCGGAAATTGAAATAAGCTGTCGAGAATACGGCGAGTATTCTTCTATGACTTCTCGTTTGAATAAAGTGAAATTCTCTCTGTAGAGGAATCGAATGGAAGTGTCACTCGTGAATACCATTTCCGCCAGAAAGAACAAATCTGTGTTCGGAGTGCGTGTAATTTTCGTTCAATATTGAATGCAAATGATAAAATGACAGCTTATGTGATTTTAAGCAAATTGAAACATTAGAGAGGACAATACTAAATTGAGAATGACAACTCACTAAACGTTTATGCTTGAAATTTTTTATGTTCAATTATATAAACCATCTCTTTGTTAAATACTGTATCCTAAAATGAATAAAAAAAGGTATGTTAGTATAGTGTTATTTACTGTTAATGTAGATATAAACAAAACAAATAAGAAAGTGAATCTTATAATCGCATTTCATTCGCGCTGTTAATATAGCGTGTCATGCTTATTACAGGAGCCAGTAGAAAATCATTTAGACAGTTGAATGGACAGGGTATTCAGAAAGTTATGGAAAAAAATTAGTTCAGTGAACCATCAAAAAACAGCTTTAGCTATTAAATCGCAACATCTTAATTAATAAGTTTTATTTTTTAAAATAAAAATGTCATTTATGGTTATGTTTATATTTATATGTCCAACACGAAATATTTTACATACCATATAGTAAATTAAACAGACATGTACTGTTTGTTGAGGATGCGTACAACAGGTCAAGTATAATAGAAGCTATAATGTGCAGTCTTATTCACTCACTGATTGACAGTGATAGCTGAGTAGTAAAATCAATTTTATTGTGTGGGCGGCCCACAGAGATACACAAAATGGTCTTTGTGGTCATTGACCAGAAAGATGGTAATTGCCATAATGTTTTTAAATTTTTGCTCTCTTCAATTTGAAGCAGTAATTTCTACTGGCGGTCGCCCAGTTGTCGAAATTCCACCCGGTTTCATCAAATTGTGAACATTTTTGAGGTTCATATGTCTAAAGTATATGCCTATTAGAGTAGTACAACTTCAGGGATCCTGGACCACCAACCCCCTATCCTGACCTATGGAATTTCTGGACCAGCAAATTAGTCTAGAAAATCCTATGAAAAATCAATGAGACAATGGTGCAGAAGCATATGGTGTTTTCAATGGTATCGTGGTCTAGGAATTCGCAGGGTGATTTTGGGGGGCTGGAGGATGAGGCAGAGAGTGTGTGTCTGTTTTTGGAGTGATGGAATTTAATAGCTGTGACGTGGATATTTGATTTGACTTTATTTAAAAATATATATATTCTGTTAAAGATATATTTCCTAATTACCCATATATTATGTGAACGCCACTTAACAAATCATTTATTACATTGCTAAAATCATAAATCTAAATTTTGAGAATATATTTTCGGGACCATCAACGAGGATCTAGTCAAATTAGGCAACATCGAATTTTAAATTTTACACTAATAACCCGCCCCTGAAAAACTTTTTATTCGAATTTTGCACCCAGCTTCGTTTAAGCAAAATATTTATTTTATAAGAATAGCGTCTAGGTTTAACCGCATATATTTTAAACAGATGCTGTAATGTTAAAGTAATAGCCTCTCTGCTTTACCGCTAAGATTGCGCATTTCTTAATTAAGTTTTTTTATTCAATTGAAAAGTAGAAAATGTATTATATTTTATCGTACAGTGTAGTTTGTTTGAAATTGGGACGAAACGAGATTTACTCATTGTCCAATTAAGAAGGTATGTAAATATATATTACCTGATTTAAACAAAATAATGAAATGAATGTAATATATTTTTCTTTCTATCTTGAAATTAGAACTTGTTAGGATGAACTCAAAATTAGGTATAATATGAGAATAGCATTTCTTGTTGAATAATAAAAATTCTATTTTTAACCGACTTCCAAAAAGGAGAAGGTTATCAATTCGTCGCGTCTTTTTTTTCGCTTTTTTTTGTATGTATGTTACCTGATTTCTTCTCCTGTGATGCACCCTTTTGAATGAATATAGTCTTGTTTAATAGACTATACATCCGGATTGGTGAAACTTCAAATTTTGGAAAAGAATTCTATTGGTAAAGTGATAAAATTTGTGAATGAACACATGCGTGCATGGAAATCGATTAATATCCCTAATATTTTAGTCGATTTTTCGATAACTCCTTGCAGATGTGTATAGTTTTTTAACGTTTAATCTATTAAGGAAGATCCTTAGGTGATCTCATATAAATTTCTGCGAAGTGCAACTTACAGTTTTGCACAAAATCGCCGAAAATTACAAAATTCTTAACAAAAATTTCATCGAAATGACATAACGGACATTTCCTCATGAATATTTTAATTCCAACGTAATAGTGCGGTAATGTTAGGCACTGGGAGTTTTAATTGCGAATTTGAAAATTCTCTTCTCAAGCATATAGGTAGTAAACTAGTATTTTCGGCTCCTTAAATCAATGAGTACCAAGCTCGTTTTGTTTGTATACCAGGAAAATACCTATTTAAATGCAATTGTTTCCATTTTGCGAAGACGGTGCTTTTGGTTGTCACATTCTCCCGGCCTAATAGAAAATTCAGTGACAACACATGTCAAACTTTAAACTGCTATTTGGTGCGTTTATAGATAGGGTGTTTGATTATAGCAAACAAAATCACAAATTGAAGTGATAGAAGGAGCATTTATATGAAGATTGAAATATAGGACGGACTAGAATGTTAGTGGTCCGTAGGCAGCTGTATATATAGGATGGTTGGAATATAGGGTGGACTGGACGTTTGGTGGTATAAAAATGTTGGAAAAAATGTGAAATTAAAATTATATAGGGTGATTAAAAAACTGTTACATGATGTGGACATAAGCAAATCATATACAGGATGGTTGAAATATATGCTGGAGTTGAATTATATTTATACAGTGTGATTAAATAATTATTTCTTTTATAGCCCATAAGTAGTTGCGTAAAGTGTGAAGAGGAATTAATGTTACACATGACGATAATATAAAATGTTAAAAATGAAATAATTTATGGAGTAGTCCACAAAGAGTTATATACTATGGTTGAAATATAGGACGGATTTGACTCCGTAAATATGGGATGGATTCTACTCCGTCCTATAGTGTACAGAAAGCAGCTAACAAATTTATGCTTGTCCCTGGGCAGTCGTATGTACAGGATGGTTGGTACATAGGTTGGAGTGGAATTATCTATAGTTATAGAGGGTTGTCAAAAAAAGTTGAAAAAGGTTACATGGCGTAGTCCATAAGGCATAAATATATTTTGGGCTTATTAAGTCAACGCATACTAGTACATTTTGTTCGTAAATATTTACCTGTCAATTTAAATGAGAAAGTATAATTGTGTAATGTTGAGGCTTTCGATGTTACCTGGTTCTGTCTATTAAGGTTAAGTAGTTAAACAAAGAGAGTTCTGGACCGGAACTGAGCATAAATATACCCAGTCATCGAGTTTTCGCCGAGAGCTGCTGCCGAGCTGTTGGTAGTTGTTGTTTGGATAAGAAGAAGAAGACATTGGGAAGAAGAACACATTGGGGGTGGTCGTAGGGGAGCCCGAAAGACATTTGGGTGTGTCGCAGGGGTGCGCGGCATCTATTGTTAATAAATGAAAGCCATTGTATTGTGGGTTGCGTGTGTCGCAGGGGTGCACGCCATCTGTTGTTGGTTGTGGTGGTTAGAAAGAAAAAAGCTAAATACTTGGCCGGTATGGAACGCGCTTGCCTGACTATATAGTCAGGTGCCCAGCGAGTTGCGCTAATGCAGTTAATCGAGAAATGTTTATTTGAAAAGGTATAGTATATGCCCGTTGCGCGGGCGCATGTTTTTGGGCGTTGTTCGGTTGGCGGATTGGGTATTTGATACTAGAATTTGGATGGGGGGATATGGTATTTTGTAGTCTGTAAAAAAATTAAAATCTTTTACTAATTGCATGCATGCGCGAGAACGTCCACTCCTTCGAGTCTATAGTTTTCGAAAGCGAACGCCTACCTGCGCAAGAACGGCAACTCCTTGGAGGCTCTGATTTTGTCGGATGATTCAGGGCCGAGCGTAATAATTTTGAGTCTTGTAAAAATCTTTAATGATGAATCAAGAAGATTTTTAGAAAAAAGTAACGCACGAGGTTCAAGATGAGCATAGTGTCTCACCAACTAGTGTTGAATGCAGATCGATCAAAATGACGTTACTTAAATCAAGCTTTATAATATTCAGATCAATTTTGAAAAATGTCTTGTATGTTAATATACCTTATGGAACCAAGGACATGACTGTATGCCCTTCAGGGAACTGTTTGGACCGCTCTAACTATACATTGATGGCTCGAGATAGATTAAACGTTAGTCGGTTTCCTGTATATTTTGCTCGCCTGTCAAACACAACAAAAAATTTCAAAAGGAAGCTGATATTTTCTGATGATACTGTAGGTGACACTGATTGGATTTCAACAGCATCTTGCCAAGATGAAAAAACTTTACTATCGAACAGCTCAATGACTTTACGTGATGCCAACCTACAAGAGGAGCTCCACAATGTGCTAATTCTTATTTGTGTAACACTCTCTACAATTAAAATATTATTACTTAAATTAATTATGAAATATATAAGGAATAGAATGAATAATTAAAACACATAGTTATATAAAATGTTTTATTTATGTAAAACACTATTCAGATAATAAACTACATCAACATATTCTATTGCAGTCAATTTTAAGTTTTCCAGATTGATAGGTGATAGTGTGTGTGTGATCTTGGTTAAGCTGTTTTCTCAAATTGTGAATTTTCAGCTCTTCAAATAACTTGATAAATAAAAAGTCATATTTATGATGGCCTCGTACATATATGTGCATGCATTTGGTTAGGAAAATTCTCAAAATGTCGTTTATAGTATTCAAATCGTAGTGGCCATCAGAGTAGTGGAGTCCATGTAGCCGTTTTTCCAAATATCGTACTTGCCTTTTTGTCTGCTGCTGATAGATCGTTAAACGGTTTGAGTGGTTTAAACAAAAACACACATGTGCGTTTAAGTGTCTTGATAACCAATTCCTTGGGAACAAATCTTCCCTCGATTTCGAAACCTTGAATATCGACAATTGCAATTTCCATGGTGAACCGTTAAAAAGCTGAACCAAAAACTGATTTTCTAAACAGCTGGGTGATCTAACATAAGCTTCGAACAATTTCGCGGAGTGGGAGAATTCCATTAGGCAATCGTGGATAATTATGAAGCAGGCTCGGGTCTTATCGGGAAATCCCGTCTGGCTTTCAATATCCAGGCGAATATCTACAGTCGAGGATTTCATGGTGTCCTCACGTCGGGAGCAATCGATGACGAATAGGGTGTGCGTCTTGAATGCAACATAATCCAGTAGAGGGTGTTTGCCACCGCCAAAGTTGGGATAAAAGTTAGTAACCCTTTGGAACGCCTCACTGTACTCACTCTTTGAGAAATCTAAATCAAATCTCTCCATAGGCTAAAATACGCTATTTAAATTTAGACAAATGTTGGAAAAGTAAATATTATCAAAGTCCGTGGGATCTTCTTTGATGTTGCTGTGGCGATCCGTTTGGAAGGCTAAGATAACGTAACGAGGGCTTTCCAGTGCGGCACACGTCTTCACAGCCCAAATTTCACGAATAGCACATGTTTTGAGAGCAGGTAACTCATTTAGCTCCCATTTACGAAACGGTAAAATTATACTGGAATCGGCTTTGACGGTAAATCCAATTTAACGTCATCGTTTGAAAAAATGTGACGGACTTTGAGTTCGATGTTATTTATTGTCACTTTGCCCTTGGTAGCAGCATCCGTGATTATAAGGCAATCATCATCGCTACGGCTTCGCACCAGACGAACTGTTTGTTTGCCTCACATCACCTGCTTGTAGTCGTTGAAGATGAAAAACAAATGTCCCAATGGAATGTACATGTGAAAAGTCTTATCGGCGGCATTCATCTACGCTTTATGTGGAAAATTCCACCCGGCTATGAATAGGTCCTTTGAACTGTTGGGGTCGTAGCACACGTATCCACGAATTGTACTCACGCGACCAGGGTCTCTCACGGTTTCAATGTCCTTACCGGACAACTCGTACGTAACGCTGTCGATGAAGAAAGCCCCAGCATTTGGTGATAGAGAAACATCTCCATTGCCTGCTGTCTTCACCACTTGTCCCTGGATTGACATGCATTAATCAGCCATGGAAAACCAACAATCTGTTTGATTGACTGTGATTTCAACGATATCATTGTTGCCGAATGACTTGACGTATGGATAGTAGGTTCGCAGCTCCTCCCGTCTTACACTATCATCAAATTTGGTTTGCGGAAGATATCAAACATTTGAGGAGTTGACATGGTAGCCGAGAAATTTCAAGAGAGGTTTTATAGAAACATGGTGGTCGAAAATTTTATATGGCCACAATTTGACTGATTGTACCACGAAAATGTCTGATAAGAGTTATGTATTTCGCTTCTGTTATTGTTGTAGGTGTTTCGTCGAGGATTTGCAACGGCAAACTCAAATGATGTGTGAAGGAGTGTTGTTGTAGAAGGCTCCATTGCCAAAGTAGTGGGCTAATTCTCGGGGAAGCCCAGAATGGTTTCTTGCGGTTGAAACATCCAAAGCTATTGAGAGTATTGTTGTTGGGTTCAAAGTACTGTCCTTTGCCAAGGGTGTTTCTATTTCGCACATAAGCTATGAATGTTTGCTGTTGTGATCAATGCGTACCTCTCTCAATGTGACGACTGATATCCAAATTAATAGGTGGTTGAAAATCGATGGCACCTTTCAATGACTCCTGAAAATTGGCTTGTTTGTAAATGTAAAACAACAATTAAAATATTTATTTTTTATTATAGGTAAGGCCACAATTTGTTGATTGTATGTCTGATAAGAGTCATTGTTGTAGAGGATTTTCATATATACTCCTGGGTAGTTTCCACCAAAACTAAAAAATTACTGTGTTTCTATTTCGGCTACTCAATGATATTCAAATGTTTGGTAAATGTTTAGGTAAGGCATATTGTTCAAGCTCGTGATTGTAGAGTGCTCGATTGGGTAGCTTTATTGGGAGTTCTTTTGCTTGTTTAAGTAAAGCCCGAAGCCGTTGCGGGACTTTTAAAGAAAAATACCGCTTCCTGTCTTCGTAAGCTCTTCCATGGCTTGATTATTGCGCTGGTCCTCCTCCAACTCCTTGCGGGCGTTCTTTGCATCTATCACGGCTTTGGCTACTCCACTGGCTCCGCCGGCAAGAGCTCCAAGTGCTGACAACCCCGCAAATAGGAGTATTAGTAGGAGAAAACCACAAATTTTCGACTCAAAAGGAATGACTCGATGTACATGGATTTTCTTGCTACCGCCTGCCTTCTTCATGGCTGCTCGGGTGCTCTCAACGCCAATAACGATGTCTTACGGACATCACTTTCAGATCCGGCAATAGCTCTCTTGATTGGTAGAACCACATGCCATCGAAAAGATTTTTTTCCACATCGTTTTTTGATTCCAAGCCCCATCTTGCGTTTAGCCTTCATGCCTGTAGTTATAAGCCAAGAAGCTGCTTTTTCTCCAAGTCAAGCGTCCTTTGACTTGAATCTCTCCCAGGCTCGATTTTCCAACTCGTAATCAGCCTTATGACGATCCGCCAAAGACTTGTATTTACTGTAGGGGATATCGTGCGCTCGACAAGCAGCGTCTCTCTTGTTGATTCCCTGCTAACCCTTGGAGAGACGGTCTTGAAGTTTTGTACCGGGTCCACAAAACTGATAACCAGGTAGAATAAATGGTAATTTATTGATTGTGCCTCCTTTGGGAGTGAGCACGATACTGATTGAAACTGAGATAGACTACTGTATTTAATTAGTATTAGCAATACGAATGATGTCAATATATCGTAAGATGTATATGAAGCAACAAGATGTCCAACTGCCTATCGACAATTTGGACTTTGTTGAAGAATCGTCATCAGCAATTCTACACGGAAAATTGTTACCAAATTCCCTACGAGCAGCATTCTGCGGAACTAGTGGTTGTGGAATGACCAACGCATCATTATCACTGCTATTTAATGAAAACAGCCTACGATTCGAGAACGTCTACATCTATTCCAAGTCACTCTACCAACCAAAAGACGTTAGTAAAGGTTATCGTATTTTCCCTTTAAGACAACGAAGAAGTAATTAATCCGAGGAGGCACGCGAATGTTCAGCATTCATTTTCGATGATGTGTATCTTGAAGACTATATCACTAAAAGCGATGATATTGACAACATATATGGCCCTATATATGACGCTGCAAATTAAAAATGGTTTCTTGGGCAAAAGGAAATCTATTTCAGTTTTAATACAGGTCACATTAGCGTTAGTGGGTTACAGTTTCGAGGTACTCCAGGGCTGTATCAAATAATATTTTACAAGTCACCTGATTATGCTCCCGATGATTTAGAAGCACACCGAAAAGTGTTGGTAATGACACCAGCACACAAGAATGCAGCAGGTCGTTTGAAAGCTTCAAGTCTATATAAATATACTGAAATTATAAAGCCAACGTTTTCTCCTCAGTCGAAAAAGCAGCATTTTGCTGGAAGTGGTATGAAGTTAACTTACAATAACAAGCCAATGGTATATGTCTACTGGGATGATCCCAACGAATTGGTTGAACGGTTGAAACTACTGATTGCATCCAAGGAAACAGGCAACATCTCACACAACAACGAAATAATTGCCATTTTAAATGAACTTAAGGAAGCTAGTATTATGCGAGATAAATAAATTTTAAAATTGAAAGTGTATATTATTCCTTATCCTATGGCAAACATGCCAGTTTCACGATGACTTTAAACAAGTTTGGGCGTAATACCCATCAGCAACTAATGTCATCGGCATCACATAACCTAGCTTTTATGAAAGTACCTTTTTCTTTTACCGCGGAGGGAAATATTGATGATGAGAAGCTGAAAATTACCAATTTCGAAGTACCGACGAAGGCCATGGATGCCGCCAACAAGCAGTACCTTGATAAGAAAATAGCAAACGGACTGCAACAACTACACAGTGATTTTCAAATAGCTTTCAGCAACTACACTGATGAAGTTCAGCAAACCTTATCTGTGTTTAAGCAAAACCAAAAGGTTAGCGAGGAACGTGGAACTCAAAACTTTGCTGCCATGAATACTCGAATGTTGAAAACCTATCAAGCTAAGAAAACTCAACTACAAAATATATCGCTTCTAATGTCAAAATTCAATACAATAGAAGCTCAGTTGGAATCTGCCCGGAGAGAATATAAGGAAACCATCACAAAATTTGAAGCCTCGTTTAATAACAGTATATCTCAGCTAAAACGTATAAATGATCTGGAACTTGAACTATGAAACAAGCTCCTAAAGGTGTTGATGCAGCAGAAGTATTAAATATTGTTCGAAAAGATAAGGCTAAATATCTTTCTGATCTAACTGTACTTAGAGACAAGATGACAAAAGTAGTGCCTGACCTATACGGAGATATGCAAAAACTACATGATGATATTGCAAATCAAATGTTGGAACAAAATCAAAAACTTGAAGCAATCGCAGACAGTATTGCTACAATTAAAAAGCATCATTAGGGTCAATAAACACATGCCTTTGTCTATTTTTAAACAGTATACAAGATCGCTCCTATAGCGAAACGTCGTCGTTAAGGAACTGCATTGACCTGTGAGACGAAAGTTTCCTCGCCGACGTGTAATAATCATGGGTTTCGGTTACTTCTGGCAATCTGACCTCGCACAAATGGATCTCTATCCGAAATCCAATCGTAATTTCAAGTCCTTCCTCGTGGTGATTGATTGTTTTTCAAAGTACGTGTGGACGAGACCGCTGAAAACGAAATCCGGTGAAGAGGTAACTCGTGCCTTTGAGAGTATTCTCAAGGAAGGACGGTACCCGAAAAATCTCCAAACCCACCAGGGTAAGGAATACTACAATAGTTGCTTTCAGAAACTAATGAAGTCATACGGAATCAATCATTATATTACATTTAGTGGACTGAAAGCCGTAATAGCTGAACGAGTAATTAGAACGCTGAAAGAACGGCTCTACAAATACTTTATTTTGAACGGCACCTACAAATGGATGGATATTCTACCGGAAATTGTTAAGGACTACAACCATCAAAAACATTCTAAGACAAAGATGAGACTTGCGGAAATTAATAGGAAAAACGCACGAGATATGAAAGTATACAATAACTTGAAAATTGCTGGAGCAAGAAAACAAAGTCGGAGATGTTGTGCGAATAAGTAAAACCAAACACGTCTTTGATAAAGGTTACCTTCCTAGCTGGAGTACGGAAGTGTTTAAAATTACGCAGGTTAAAATAACTAATCCAGTTGCGTATATTTTGGAAGATATGTCTGGTACACCGATTCAAGGAAGCTTTTACGAAGAAGAATTGCAAAAAGCCGCCAATCCTGATGTGTATCTCGTCGAGAAAATTTTGCAACGAAAAGGCAACAAGTTTAAAGTTCGGTGGCTTGGGTTTGATTCGAGTCACGAGAGTTGGATTGGCACTGAAAACAGACTATAACACCAAGGTCAATAATAAATTGATAATAAATTATCATAAATATAGAGATGTGCTTGCATTGCAAAATGAAGACTTAGGGTGAAAACTTCAATGTAAAGTATTCGAAAAGTTTAAGTCAACATATCACCAAACTTAAACGATTATAGAAAGATATCAAATCTTATTGTGAACAAGTGATGCAACATTTAAAAGCCTTACATATATGATGGTGGTGATGGGGAACAGAGGAGCTGTTAGCAACAAGAGATCTACTTTTCCATTTTGGCGTAGGAACATATAATTGAAATCAACCGCAATCAGGTAGTGGAAAGGGACAGCTATAAAATTGTGAATATTCCCTACATATATTCCCAGTCCCAATTTACCTCTGCAGTGATTTGTGAAAATGAGTAGTATCAGCAGTTTTGAAACCATGGATAGTGGTTATAGTAGTGATTCCACTATCAACTACAGTGCGGACTTGGATAGAGTGTTACAAATGTATGATGAAGCTGCCAAAAAGGAAGACTATTACTTGTTGCCTTCGAGATTTCCATTACTGAATTCAGAGTATGATGTTGAATGTGCACTCAGTCCTGCAACATCCTATTCTCCAGTGGTTATCTTGCAAAAAACACCTGTAGCCGCTGGAACACCAACGAAAATTGTAATGACTATGTACGAGTGGGAAGATGTCATCATTGAGCTCAAGCTCCTGAAAACAAACTTTTTTGAAAATGCCACATCTGCAGAGTTTGCTGCTCCAGTCACCTGCGGAGATTGCCTGCATCTATCCCAGATCCAGTATGAAGACGTGAAACAAATGTTGGTGATGAAAAACATTTGCGCATTATTATAGTGATGTGGTTGAACTCTTAGCTATTAACCCTATTATCTCAAGTGAAATAATTTGTTTGGAGCGCTTAAATTTCTGTACTTTTTATTATAATGTAATACATGAAATTTTTTTATGGTCAAATTTACTAAATCGTTTACCGATTGAAAAATTGTTAAAACCATTTTGTTTAGATGGCAGGTCTCCATTTATTATTATAAAAACATTATTTTGCGAGATATTGACATAAGAAAAATTGAATAAATGTATATAAATAAAAAAATTTGTTGTTTATGTCATCAGTTCTACACCATGGAATGTCGAGAATACTTCCAAATATACGAAAATCGATTACGTACCTTTAAAAACTGGCCTTCCGACTTCCCTGCTGAAAAGTTAGCAAGAGCAGGGTTTATCTACCGACAAGATGCAATAGAATCCGATGGCAGTTTAAATGACGCTGTTGAATGCCCATTTTGTGATACAGGTGGTCTCCACTGGGAAGAAGGTGATGACCCTGTTGTCGATCATTTGGACTGGAATCCATATTGTCGCTTTTTTGATTTTGTTCACACTTACCACATCACCAGACATATCAGACATAAAAGCAAAGGGACATTTGAGAGCAGACATGAGACGTTCAAAGACTGGCCTATTACCTTGAAACATACACCCACCGAGCTTGCCAACGCCGGCTTATTTTACATGGGCTACGGTGACAGGATCACTTGTCTTTGCTGTGGCTTAGAACTCAAGAATATCTTACCTTATGATGATATTACAGAGCTCCACAAAAAGGGATTAGTTAAATGTTTATTGCTTAGAGACTGCCCACCAAATCCCCACACTGATTCTAATAATAATACTTGTAAAATCTGTTAAACTAATTAAATGGCAATTGTTTTTATGCCATTTAGACACTTTGCTAGTTGCTTTGATTGTTCTTTAAAAATAGATCATTCCTGTATATGTAGACGGAAAAGTGCTGGATATTTAAAAATCTATGTATGCTAAAATAAAAATGCTAATTTGAACATATTTTGTTTTATTTAAACATATAATACTAGATATGTACAATAACAACAGTAACACCTATTGCTACGATAAATACAAATACTTTATTCTGGGTTGGTAATTCGTTGAGCATCGCTGGAAATCTCAATGGCAACGTTTTCATTCATGATTGATTTTATTTATCAACCAGGTCAGAATCATACATTGGTTCAAAAGAATGGTGCTGATTTCGCAGTGTGTTGCCTCTAGCGAACAATTTTAAGTTCCCAAGTCGGAACTTGAGAGAGTTACCTATATCAATGGGATGTAAGACATTGAACCATTCTTTAACAAGTTGAGCATTTGGATGTTTCTTCCGCACTGCTTTTATAGCTGCTTGGAAAGACCCCCGCTGTCTACGTATAAGGTACCATTCGCTCTTACTAAGAGCTAACAGAGCCATACATTTCTGTTCTTCGTGGTTAATAGACTTGGGAGCCACACGATGAACTACTTCGTTCCTCAAGCATTTCACTCCTGAGACTGTATTCTTTGAGAAACAACGTTCAGAACCTCATGATGACGTTCCGATGCCTTGACAGATTCCTGTTCTAATCGAACTCGATACAGTTCGGCTTTGGCTCGTGCTTCCTCAGCTTGAATACGTTCTTTTTCAGCCTTAACTCGTTCCTCATCAGCTCGCATACGATCACGATCTGCTTTGTTTCTCCCTTCTTCCGCTTGTAATCGTTCTTTTTGCATTTGTATTATCTTAGCCTCAGCGGTATTCTTTACTTATATCACAATCTGCTTAAGTTCAGCCAAGTCAGTCATCAAATGGTTGTTTTGGCCAGAAATTAGGTCGTTGTGGGCAGAAAGTTGTTTGAGACGCATTTCCTTGTGATACTTCTCGTACTTTATATATTTCATAGAGATGCGTTGTAATTAAAGTATAGAGGATGCGTATTACTGTAGCCTTCTTGCTCCTCATCTGCATAAATAGCATTTCAAAGTGTATTGCGCTAATGCAAATGAGTTATATATGCATCTTGAAATTCCTCGTTCTCCATAGTTGGTTGCTGCGTCTTGAGTATATCCATAAAATGATATTTTTTATGTCTGTTCTCACCAGCGTAACCACACCACTCCAGGACATTATCATCGATGAGTATTTTGTCTACCGACGTCAGCTGCCAGGAGAAGGCGTTGCGTCTGTCATTTTCAATGTCGACACCAAATTTGAGACATACTTCTGTATAGGTTAATTTACCCATCGGTGTAACCCACAGTCTAACATCTTGATCACATTCAACTTTATTTTGGTCAGGTTGAATAGATACCATCTTGGAATTGTACTGACTACGTTAATCAATTGTTGCAAACTAACTGAAACTTTTGTCTTCGTTAACATAACTAAAGGATGTATCTTGTGACGTCACAGACAAAGGGAGGGGGCCCGCTTTTCAGGGCCAGCGACGCTAAATTTCCATATTTCCCTAGATCTCAGAAAATATGTGATTCATATATTCCTTGTTAAAGTGATGGAGCAACACTGCCACATTTCTCTAAATCTCGGAAAGTTCCTTGTATCGTTATGATAGCTATTATACTTTATTCAAGACTATTCCTTTAGATATAAGGTAAACATACTAATGGTTCGCAGGTGGTCTGCTAATAAACCAGCCAATGAGAGTGCAGCTTATGACGTCATGATTCATATATTCCTTGTTAAAGTGATGGAGCAACATTGCCATATTTCTCTAAATTACTGAAAACACACACAAGTTTTATGGAGTGATAACAATGTTCGCACTAGCGTTCTAATCGGAAGTAAATTTCAAGTACTTATCTATGGCCTGTTATGACAGTAAAACAATGTCTTGTATTTAAAATTTTATTTCAAAGCTACATATAATATATTATGATATAACATTACCAAATTCAAAAGTATTTATATTTATTTCCAAAGAAATAATACGCTTTAAGACCCAGCCACTACCTTCTGTTGAAAATTCTTGGAGGGAATTCATAATTGGATCCTTTACGTGATTGTCAAAACATTCATCCAAGTCTGTTCCCCTATCAATAATTTAATTTCATCCATATCTGACATTATAAATTCTCCACAAAAACAAGTATTCACTTTAAGCCCAGATAGTTTTTTCAAATTCTGGACTTGAACATAATTAAAGCATCATCCAGAAACATCAAGATATCTTTATGTGATTTGTTAATTATTATCCCAGTTCTAACACGTTTTGAAAACATGAAGCAATGTCATCCATTGAACTCTACTAGAACGTTTATTATTTAAACCCATTCCAATTTTTGACTGCTTCAGCAAAGTCCGAAAGCGTTTTAAATAACCAACGTTGTTTTGTAATTTTTTCAAAGTTCCCACACATACATTTCCATGGCGAGTAGCACAATTAAAAAGTCTCCTATGTTTTCTAATATCCCTAAGCCACAATGGTATTTCAGCAGAGGAAATAGAATGACCCAACTCAACTGGTTTACATTTTTTGATATAGTTGTCACTGTCTGCAGCAATTTGATTAAACATTATGATGAATCTCCACCACTGTAGTTATTTGCCGATTATATTCCGTCTGGTTGCTAGCAATTGTAAACATAAAATGAAGTTAATTTTAAAAAATATTTAAATTTATCAAACCACAGCTTCCTGTAAATTCATTTAGCTCGGTTTCATTTAGCGTAAACAAGAATCACAGTTTTCTTTCGCTGCGGTCATCACTTCCGTTGCGGTTTCGATATCGAACATACCAGATATAATGCGAATTTATTACCAGGAATTTTTAAATAATTTATATTATTTTTCGATTTTGTTAACATTATTTTTAAATAAATACAGATTCATGATTTGAGAATTTATTATCAGGAATTTTTAAATACATGGATTATCTATGATTTTATTGGCATGAATTTTTAAATAAATACAGATTTTTATTCATCCCTCAAGACGTAAAAAATTCCTGGTAATATATAATTAATTCCACGAGTAAACTAATCGTATCTGGGAACCCTCCTATTGCTGGACACTGAGTTCTACCTTCTCCACGGGCGAACTGAGCCTCTATGAAATCAGTACGACCGCTCATACCTGCACGTTTCATTTGGGATGGTCCTTTATCTATTTTAACCTTATTTGGTAATCGATGGCTAAACAAGCAAGTATTTCCAAACGGACATTTGGGTTTGCTTTTTCTCGAAATACCTGCATCGTATTTTCTTCATTTTTTCGTTTTTCTCAACTATATAATAATCTTTTTCCGCTTTCTGGTAATATACCTCAGATTGGTAGACATAAGGAGACACAATACGGCATTCTGGACAGATCAAATCAAAGTCTTTATTTTGATGCCATCTTTTTACGCATGGCAAGCAGAAACAATAGTTACAATTTTGCAATAGTCAAAAATTGTTAGTTATCTCTTCCAAACATATTCCAGACCTTTTATTCATAGTGAATTGAATAAGACTGCACCTATAGCCACAAAAATCTAATATTTGTAGTGTTTGCTGTCGTCACACACTCACGACAATAAGTTAAAAGAATTTATTTCTTTTATTCAGTCTTGAGTTAAGCTGTAACAATCCAGACATGAATTTGGAAAGTTTACTTGATGATCAAGAAAGATTTGATATTAGTGCAGTGCCAACGAGAACTATACAGCCGAAAGATTTAACTGGAAAGCTAAATCCCAAAAACATTTTTTAAAAAATATATAACCGACTTCTACCTATAACTAAAAAGCTAAAACAAATTATATCAAAATACAACTCTAGCAAATAAATAACACATTCAATGTTTTAAGGTACCTACCCAGGAAGTAACAAATGTAAACATTAAAAGGTGCTCATTCTGTACAAATTAATTACCTACCAATCTAGTATAATTTTGAAGTCTGTGCCAAGCAAATCTAAAATGCTTCATTGCGTACTTATCTACTAATTCATCAAACTTGATTGTTGCTTGGCACCGACTTCAAAAATATACTAGATTGGTAGGTAATTAATTTGTACAGAATGAGCACCTTTTAATGTTTACATTTGTTACTTCCTGGGTAGGTACCTTACAACATTGAATGTGTTATTTATTTGCTAGAGTTGTATTTTGATATAATTATTTTTAGCTTTTTAGTTATAGGTAGAAGTCGGTTATATATTTTTAAAAAATGTTTTATTTTCAACTTTTTAGTTTTTTTGAACTCAGGTAGTTTTCATTCTTTATTTTGTATGTATAACCTTAATAGACAGAACCAGGTAACATCGAAAGCCTCAACATTACACAATGATAATTTATCATTTAAATTGACAGGTAAATCTTTACGAACAAAATGTACCAGTACGCGTTGACTTAATAAGCCCAAAATATATTTATGCCTTATGGACTACGCCATGTAACTTTTCTTCAACTTTTTTGACAACCCTGTATAACTATAGATAATTCCACTCCAACCTATGTACCAACCATCATGTACATACGACTGCCCACGGACAAGCATAAATTTGTTAGCTGTCTTCTGTAAAGTATAGGACAGAGTAGAATCCATCCTATATTTACAGAGTCAAATCCGTCCTATATTTCAACCATAGTATATAGTTCCTTGTGGGCTACCCCATAAATTATTTAATTTTAACATTTTATGTTATCGCCCTGTGTAATATTAATTCCTCTCCACACTTTATGCAATTTCTTATAGGCTATAAAAGAAATAATTTTTTAATCACACTTTATAAATATAATTCAACTCCAGCATATATTTCAACCATCCTGTATATGATTTGCTTATGTCCACATCATGTAACAGTTTTTTAATCACCCTATATAATTTTAATTTCACATTTTCTTCAAATTTTTATACCACCAAACGTCGAGTCCACCCTATATTCCAACCATCCTGTATATACGGCTGCCTACGGACCACTATCATTCTAGTCCGTCCTATATTTCAATTTTCATATAAATGCAACTCCTTCTGCTGCACTTTACTTTGTGATTTTGTTTGCTATAACTAAACACCCTGTCTATAGGCCACCAAGTGCCAGTTTAAAGTTTGACATGTGTTGTCACTGAATTTTCTATTAGGCCGGGAGAATGAGACAACAAAAAGTACCGTCTTCGCAAAATGGAAAAATTTGCATTTAAATAGGTATTTACCTGGTATACAAACAAAACGAGCTTGGTACTCATTGATTTAAGGAGCCGAAAATACTATGCTTTACTACCTATATGGTTGAAATGTACATAGAAAATTTTCAAATTCGCAATTAAAACTTTCAGTGCCTAAAATTACCGCACTATTACGTTGGAATTAAAATATTTATGAGGAAATGTCTGTTATGTCATTTCGATGAAATTTTTGATAAGAATTTTGGAATTTTCGGCGATTATCTGCAAAACTGCAAGTTGCACGTCGCAGAAAAGTATATGAGATCACCTAAGGATCTTCCTTAATAGATTAAACGTTAAAAAACTATACACATCCATAAGGAGTTATCGAAAAATCGACTAAAATATTAGGGATATTGGTCGATTTCCATGCACGCATGTGTTCATTCACAAATTTTATCACTTTACCAATAGAATTCTTTTCTAAAATTTGAAGTTTCACCAATTCGGATATATACTCTATTAAACAAGACCATATTCATTCAAAACGGTGCACCACAGGAGAAGAAATCAGGTAACATACATACAAAAAAAAAGCGAAAAAATACACGACGGATTGATAACCTCCTCCTTTTTGGAAGTCGGTTAAAAATGGATGTTACGTGGTACCAGACGTTTTAACAACTGTGATTACCTACAACGGGCGCACTTACAAATATGCGGCAGTACCAGAAATTTTAACAATTAATATTACCGATACCGAGACCACTCTCAAAATTGCTGAAACAATTCTACATTTAACGGTGGAAAGTTACACGGTGCTTAAAAAATACTTGGAATTTGCTCCTTCACATGGAAAAGGTGAACCTGACACTGTATGGGCTGATAGTCAGCTTTGTTCTGATGGTATTTCCTTGGATCTGAGTATGTGGTTGGATGATGGCGGCCTTACTATATTTTGTACAAAAACAAAACAACAAATAGCTTTAATTATTAAGGATTTTCTGAATATTCATAATATACTATATGCTAATAAACTTATTTAAACAATTATCTAGTTTTAATATATCCAATATTTTCACCTTAAATAAAATTCAGACGCTTGAAACAACTTTTTCCAAGTCTCAAAATTATTACGCTCGGCCTTGAATCATACGACAAAATCAGAAACTCGAAGGAGTGGACGTTCTCGCGCATGCAGCTTTTACCAAAAGATTTTAAATTTTTTTACAGACAACAAAATACCATATCCCCTCATCCAGCACCCAAATATCCAACCGAACAACGCCCAAAAACACGCGCCTGCCAATGGGCATATACTATACCTTTTCAAATAAACATTTCTCTATTAACTGCATTAGCGCAGCTCGCTAGGCACCTGACTTTGTAGTCAGGCAAGCCGCGTTCGATTCCCGGCCAAATATTTAGTTTTTTTCTTTCAAACCACCAGAACCAACAACAGATGGCGTGCACCCCTGCGACACATGGAACCCACAATAAAATGACTTTCATTTATTAACAACTGATGGCGCGCACCTCTGCGACACACCCAAATGTCTTTCGGGCACCTCTACGACCACCTCCAATGTCTTCCTCTTCACAATGTCTTCTTCTTCTTATCCAAACAACAACTACCAACAGCTCGGCAGCAGCTCCCGGCGAGAACTCGAAGACTGGGTACCTTTATGCTCACTTCCGGTCCAGAACTCTCTTTGTTTAACTACTTGATTATATATATAAAATAAAAAATGAAGAATGAAAATTACCTGAGTTCAAAAAAAAACTAAAACGTTAAAAATAAAACATTTAAAAATATATATATAACCTTCTACCTATTACTAAAAAGTTAAAAATAATTATAACAAATATAAACATGGATAGATATACTTAATTTGGGTGTGGCTCATAAATCTTATTTAAACTATGACTATGTTTTTTATATATTAAAGAAAGAAAGAGGAATTTATAGTGACTTTTAAAAGTACCTAAAAATAATTTTTAATTGATTTCCAAAAATAGTTTTTCAGTAACAATTGTTCCTATTTATCTAAATCAGGTAGAACCTGAATAGAAATTAGTTAATAATGTGAAAAATTAATTCGTTTTCCGGTAATACTCGTTTGTTTATGTTATTATTGTTTTATATTAAACAGTTTGTTTTTATTTCCTTTTTCCTGTGCCAAGTTAGAAGATTACTCTGATTCTGTGACTGCAAGGAGCAATTATACCCAAACTATCTGAGTCAAGAAAAGTTTAAAACTTCCAAGTTAGGATTGATAAATCTGATTACATAACAAGCAAGATAAGTTTGGTTTTTGGATGTTTTATTTGTTATTAACATTAAATGAAAGGAGTTTGTTTTAAAATTAACCTTTCAACTACTACTGATTGTTGTGTGTTGTATTGCTAATTGACTAACTAACAAATAAAAATAATTGAATATTTCTTTCTTTATTGGTTTTCTGTTACATGCGATCAATATTTAACATTCAGTTGCAGTTATAGGTTTTTATAAAACACCTTTTATTTTATAGTTTATATTAAAATTTGATTACATTTTAAAAATATACTGTTTAATATTGTAGTTGAATGGATTTTCATAGGACGCCTTTTCGGAGTCTACTTCACTAGTTAGATTAGCAGGTAGAACAATTTTTCGATGCGATTGACACAGCTTTTGCGAAAATCTGTTTTTATCATGGAATATTTTCCACCATTTTGTAATGTGTGATCGTCCAGGATACATTTGGAGAAACTGTGCAAATTTGAATGATCCATGGTAAACTTCAAGTACTTTCACACCACACAGAGAAGTAAATTGGAAGGTTTTTAGCTCAGTGATAGCTAAACTGAAGACAATGCATCAAATGGTAAGATATATAAATGGTCTATTTGTTCATTACGTTACTAGATATTCTCAATCACAATTTTGCATTATTTATTAAGTTGTTTAATCGTTCTTATAAATATTTGGATATTTGTATGAGTTGACTATTTCCTGTTTCGGTTGAAATTTTCATTCATAATTTGAAATTCTCATTTCAATTTTTTATTTCTTAAGTGGAATTTTTTTTGTGATTCAAATTATGTTTGTCAACGTTGTTAATAGAAACTTAATTTTATGTTTGTAGGTGTAACACATGTGCCTTTAAAAAGTTCTGCAGAAAAACATATTTACGTGATGGGTGTTACATTGCATCTACTGGAAAACTACATGAAATCTATTGATGAATGGTGTAATGTCTTCGATGGCACACTACATATAATATCCAAAAAAATGTATGAATTAGGTATTGCGGTTTTAGTTCAATGCTGGTTCAATGCAAGTAAATATATATATATATATATATATATATATATATATATATTATTATAAATTTATAAATTCGATTGAAACTGCAACTGATAAAAACTTTTAGGCTACAAAGTGCAATCCCGCCAAAAACTGGGGGGTCACTCATTTTTCAAAATTATTTGGAATACCTATATTTGACGCCTTCTTATCCGGTTTCTCCTCCACTTTATTTTTGGCAAACGAACCTCAATAATGTTCACAATTTGATGAAATAGGGTCGAATTTCGACCACTGGGCGACCACTAGTTATATGATATTTATAAGGTAAAAATTAAAAGAATCTTTAAATTGAAAGTATAGCACTAAAATTAATACAATATTATCAGAAATAAATTCATAAATTGCAACATAATTCTTATTTTAATTGACAAACCTTATTTACAAAGCAATGAAAGTTGCAAATTTGCGAGAGCCCAATGAATGGCCTTTATTATATACTATAAATTTTACTGGTTCTATTTCAATAGCATGATGATGTAGAATAACTTTAGGAACGGGTCAAAATTTGTTACTTTTTAGTTTAATTTAATTCGTCTTTCACACTCGAGTCAATATTAGGCCTGTAGCAGGGCCATAACTAAGAGCCTTAACATAACACCTTTTCCAACAGGTTAAAGCAAACCCTCATACAGAAAATTGTATGACAAAAAAAATCAGGCAGAATGTGGCAGTGATCACTTCCTAGTAAAACCAGAACTCTTTTAACCCATATACTAAGAATAAAAGAAATATCACTATGGAACAGGAAAACAACCACGATACCCGTTAGAAAAATTGCAAGATGAGTCTATCGCATTCCTATACAAACTAAGATTAGTCCAAAAACTCGAACAACAACTACAAGGTAATGCAATTGAAGTATATGAATATATTAAAACCAAAATGCACCAAGCAGCACATGAATCAATGGGAGAAAAACAAGAAAACACAGCGACACCTATCAAAAGAAGAAAATGCTATATCAGTAATGGTTAACAACGGTAGAGAGTGAGGATGGGAAACAATACTTTATACAAAGAAATATGATAAATATACAAATAACTAAAGCCAAAAATACTAGTTGGGAGGAAAAATGCGAAGAATGAAACGGATTGATGGGTAGCTCAAGATCCCGCGAATCGTGGAAATTTATCAAGAAAAAATAGCCAAGATACATTACAGAACACAAATTATTGGAGCATTATTCCAAACTATTTACAGAAGAACGAGAAATATATAAAAAACAAAAAAACGCAGAATAAATTCAAGAAATAACAGTCCAAGAAATTCAGAAAGCACTTAAACCAATAGAACTTGCCGGCCCTGGAGGAATACCTATAGAGCTAGTCAAATATGCACCGACAGTATGTCATGAAATTATCAAAGATATATTTAACAACTGTCTTTAAGGACATTTAAGTTCAATATATAAGAAAGGGAGCCGGATTGAATGCAATAATTATAGAGGCAATACAGTGATACCTTCTATAGGTAGGCTGCTTGAGCACATAATAACAAAAAGAATTGAAAGGGAGTCTCCCGAAATTGAGAAGCAAAGTGAATTTCTTCCAGAACGATCTTGCGTTGACAACTTATTCAGTGTAAAACAACTAATAGAGAAGAAAATATGTAAAAACCAAGAACTGCATATAATATTCGTTGACTTGAAGAAAAGACTTATGACTCAGTACCGCTTAAAAAACTTTGGGAAATCCTTGATCAGAGTGACATCAAACATAAAACATACATCGATTCTATTAAAAGTCTGTATAGAGATATTAAAGTAAGAGGCTCACTTTTAAATCCCCTCAAACCCACAAAAGAACTGAAGCAAGGGTGTCCACTATCCCCAGGTCGGTTTAAAATATACATGCATGGCGCCTTAAAAAACTGGATAAAGAAATGCAAAACAAGGGGTATAGATGTCGGAAATGACCATATATATACACTTTTATTTGCTGACGATCAGCTAATAATAGATGAAGATAAAGAAGACGCGAAATATATGGTCACAAATGGGGTTTTGAATTAAATATGTCTAAGACACAGTATATTGCCATAGGAAACGCCGAAACAAATATTGAAAAAAAAAAGCGAAAACATAGAATGCATGTAAGAATACTATCTAGGTGTGACAATAACAAATGATGGCAGAGACCAAAAGGACATAACAAACAAGATAGCCAAAGGTAAACGAGCCTCACGGACTTTGCATCCAGTACTTTGGAACAAACAAATAAAGACAAAAACAAAAAGGATAATATACAAGATGATCTTCGAAAGCTGTGTAACCTACGGATCAGAAGTATGGGTGATTAACAAAGACATGTAAAAAAATACTGCAAGCAGCAGAAAGGGACTATTGGAGAAGAAGTGCCACACTTACTAGACTAGATAGGGTAAGAAATGAAACTATACTACAAAGAATGACCATAGAAAAGAAAATTACAGGTGCATAAAGTAACTAGCAATTACTTAATTACGGAGAAGAGAGAAACAAACGGGGGAGACCCAGAACGACATGGAAAAACAGAATTGATAAAAATATGCGAGAGACTGGAAGAAGGTGACTGGAAAGATAAAGGAAAATGGAGAAAGTGATGCGAGAAACGACCAGAAGGGTTGTAAAAACTAGCTATATATAAATGTATATATATATATATATATATATAATAGTCGAATAAATTCATATAATAGCCCAGAAATTTCTACACCACCTCTAAGCCAACCCAATATTTTTTAATTAGGAAATTACAGTAACCTTCAGGATCATATTAATATACAGAAATTTAAGGAATTTACATATAATTAGGCAGTTTCTTTCGCATATTTCCACCTCAACTGAGATTATAGATAACGTCATTCAATATGCATTTAATATCTAAATTAATTAACAACCGGATAATATGACAAATTTAGTTTAGAGATGGAATGACATTTGACATATTATGATATATTAATCACATGAATTCCCGAACTGATATTGATCGTATAACTGATAATAATTTATTTAATCTAAATTCTATTTTTAATATATACTTCATAATAGTTTCGAAAACGACTTGAAATAGCTCGAAACAGTATCAAGATATCAAAACAATGATTATTATATATTAATTTGTGCGCAGTGAGAAACATTAGAGAATAAGTAACTTAATAAAACTGCGACAAAACTGAAATTTATAATATATATTTAAAATTGCGTCTAAAATAATAATGTAATTTCTCTATTAACCTATCGGATATATTATTGCAAAGTCTAATTTTTAACAACGACACTTAAAAAGTGTCCAAAATGCCTTAAAATAATGCTTTAGACCACGTTGCTGAAGCACTCAAAAACAGCTGATAAATCTCGTATGTTATACTAAGCAAACAACGATCTGACACGAAATAACTGATCATCATAAAACAGTAATTTTAAAGCGACTTCCAAAAAGTAGGAGGTTATCAATTCGGCGCTTATATTTTTTCTTTTTTTTTTGTTGTATGTATGCTCCCTGATTTCTTCTCCTGTTGTGCAACAATTTGAATGAATATGGTCTTCTTTAATAGCGTATATATCCAAATTGCTGAAGCTACAAATTTGGGAAAGCAATTATATTGGCAAAGTGTTCAGACTGACAATGTTGACCGCGTTCTTATTATTTTGCTCCTCTGCCAGGTTCCTTACTCGCATCTTTCCAGGTGCACCTTTTAGCACTTCTGCTACATGAACCACATTTCCGGTTCCTTTTTGTCTCTCTATTAGTATGTTACCGTTTCTAGTCTGCCTAATGGTTCTAATTTTATCTCCTTCCCCTTTATTGATTAATGTGTTTTTGACTTGCTTCACCAGGTCTGCATATGTCTGTTGCCTTGCATCAATTATAAGAGGTTCGTACTACGGATTCCTCTCTTTATTTTTTTTTGTTCTATTTTTTCATGGAGCACAACTTTCCCTTCTTAGTCATTAAAGTCACAGTATACCAGCTTTCTATTTCTTTACGTTCTTTCTTCCGTTAAAATAATGGATATATGTATCTTCTTAATTTCTTTTTTGATACACATCTTAGGTTCACTAAAATTCTAAATTTGTTTCCATTTCTAATATATCTGTCCTCTACGTCTGCATAGTTCCCGTAAAAAGTATAGCGCTCTTCTGTTTCCTCTTGCTCCTCAATCCCTATTGTCCCAAAAGTCTTTTTGAATATTATTTCCGATTCCTTTAATTTATTTTGTCTTATATAGTTTCTCACTTTACTAGATTCTCCTATAATTCATGATATTAATTTGTTATCCATTTGTATGTAATTTGCTATTAACGCCCTGTCCTTGTTAATTTTTGTTATTTCTTCCTTCACTGTTTGCACTTTTAACATATCTTCTGGTTATCTCATTTGTAGTACTTCTTCTAGGTCTTCTTTGTTCATATTGTCGCCTATATAACTCTCGATTTCCATTTGTAGTTGTTCTTCTACTGTCTCCGAAATTTGAGTACCCATATGCCATGTCTTCGTCTGCAAGACTACGCCTTCCCTTTGTGGATTTTCCTCTTCATCGTCCCACAACAGATCCATCACCGTTCTGTTTGTGATACCGCTTGCGTTTCTCGAGCTCTCCTGTTATTTCCTTTTTCGTGTACGCCGTTAGACTATCTAGTGAGTTCCTTCTTACTACTCGTTATCTTATCTATTTTTGTATTCGTAACCTTGTTTACGGCTGTCATTTGCTCTTTGATTTTGTTGTGATCAGATTTTTTATTGTATTCTTTTATATCCATACTATTCCCACGAGTTGGGTCATTTTGCTTGTCCGGTGGGGCAGAGCGCCCTTACCCCACTAAGGCTGCATTACTCTTTGAGGTCGCCTGTTATCTCAGAGGCTCCATTCTAGACCAACTACGCATGGTCATCCATCCCTTGGCATGGGTCGCTTGAGACCTTGGATTTCGGATTTTTGGACAGGTTTTCTCCTGTGAGTCACTTCTTAGTCGTCATACACTCTTCCCTCCAACCTTACCGGCATGGAAGACCCTACCAGGAACCGAAGTTCCCGTCGGCATTGCTCTTGGGATCATTAGGTGTATAACTTAAGCCACGTCACCAACGACAAGGTCTTGTGACTCCTAGAGGAGTCGTTAACTGGATTTAGCAATGGACAAAGTAGTTCCGGTAATGGTGATTGCGCTGCCATTGATGGTACCCCTGATAACTGGGCTATCTCAGCAAAATCATTCGCCCCCATATGTTGACTGATTGGAGTGTCCCTGGTTGGTGAGGTTGTTGTGTAAGCTACTTTTGGTTGGTGATCATTCAGGTAGCCCCACTCTGCAGTCACTTTCAAAGTGTCCTGTCTGTCCACACTGATAACATGATCCTCTGGTGCGAGTTCTTTGTGACCGTTCCAGTAGTTTGTTAATTCCGGTCAACACTGCCTGAAAGGATGGTTCTGGTTCGTCTTGGTTGAAAAAAAACTGCTGGTACACTCGGCTTAGTCATGTTTACGAGGGCCTCTACCTCCAAAGCCCGAAGCAAAGACTCATTACTCTTCTTGATGCCACTAAGTCTTTGCACTTCAACGTTTCTGATTCCGTTTATGAAAACAAATTCACAGCGAAATATAAATTCAACTAAACTACATGAAAAGTCCAAGGGTCCTTTATACCTAACATGGAATTTTCTCGACTTTCTGGATGAGTATTCCATTGTTAGTGGAGTGTGCGATGTCAACGCTTTTTGCTCCATAGAAGATTCCGGATAGTACCTTTTTTATTCTCCCAAAAGATTAGTTTTTATTTTCATCGGAATGACTAATGTAGGAGGTGTCTCCAATGGCGGCGAATATAAAGTTTATAACAATATATTCCACCTTACATTTCAACCTTATTATATATGCAACTAGTTATGTACTACCCCATATCTCATTTATTTTTAAATTTTTTTGATTCCACCTGTATAACTCTAATTTTACGCCATCCTGTATTTCAACCGACCACATTGCTTACTGCTCGAATTTCGAGGCACGCACTCGCATACACACACAGACACCTACAACCATATACCATATAGAAAAGATGTCTCGCATAACAATTTTTCGATTCGAAAACTGACATCACTGAATCAACATGAACACCGTTATAAACAAAATGTATGATATACTTTCATGGCATATCTTGAAACTATTTATGATAAAAATTTTACATTTGCATTGATATTTACCGTTTTTTCCACATATTTTTCCGATTTTCAGGAAAACGGTATGTTTTACGTTATAGAAAAACATAAGGAATCAGGCTTGCAGATATAATTGTAGAATACAATATAAAGTATTGAAATTGATTCACCCGCTTCAGAGGAAACAGTGAAGATTAGTTGAATTCCATAATTACAGTTTATTCTGATTTTCTGGAAAATCGCAAATCACACGTCACATAAAATTATATGGTATCTTTCTGTCACATTTCTTAATTCAATGAAGTTTATATCATCAAAATTTCCCAAGCCGTTTTTGAATAATCATTGAGCATACATAAAAATAGATAGCTACGAATTGATAACCTCTTTCTTTGAAAGTCGGTTAATAGTAGAATTAAATAAGCACTTAACAAAAGTCACTATTGTTATAGGTACTTCGTGTTATAGATACTTCTTTTAATCAGGGGCGGATCCAGACATGTGCTTTCGGAGATTTCATGCTTCAGGCAATCCTAATTAATTTACCTAAATATAATTTTAAACTCAGATTTCCTGGACTGGTACATTAAACATAGTAATTCTGAGATTTAAACCCATAGAAGTGACCTTTTTTGGGCTCTTGGAGTTAAGATTACCTCCTTTTATTATTAAATTTACTACTTTTCAGGCTTTCGGAGGGTCCGATCGCCCCCATCGCCCCCCTTGGATCTGCCCTTGTATGTATGATTTATTTATGTTTCATGTTAATTTTTTTCTTTTATGTATTATTTTAAATTTTCCTTTATGTGAAGTATATATTTTCTCTGGTATAACTAGGTTAGCTTCATATGTTATTCATAATTCAATACCAAAGAAGTTCTGTTAAATTTTCTGTAAGAAAAATTGAACCAATGATGGAAAGTTTTATTGTATGTCAAAAGATGAGCTCTGAGCTCTTTCGTCAACAATTTCAAGCCCTACTTGAAACGAAATTTTTACAAATGTAATAAAAAATATTAACACAGACTGAGCTGAAATAAAATGGGGTTTTAGGACGGTAAAATTTCACTACATATTCGCAGTCAAACAAATTATGTAAACATTCAGAATTCAGCGAGAATGTATCCCTATCCGGTTTAGATGGAGTCACTGCTGCATATTTCAACATAAATGCTTTACAGAAGCTTGTGATAAAAAATAGCATCGTGTCCAGGAACGGAAATTTGGTTTTTGTGATAAATTATATTTATTTTAGTGAAATAAGTAAGGACCTTCCGGATAACTTATTCCTACTGTTCCTATTTTCCTAATTTTAAGTTTAATCTGATCTATTATTTAAACAGATTAATTAAGCACTAACAATATTTAGTATATTCCTGCAGGAGCTATAGAAAGGAAAACTATTGTAACCCTAATAGAAAATGAAATATAAAATTTCTTTCGGTTATAGTTTCTTCCATCATCAATCAGATTATATTTATTGAGTAGTTGGGTATATAAGAATTTTGTCATGTCAAAATATTTCAATTTGAATTTTTGGAAATATGTTATGTTTTATAGTATTTCTATTTCGTATGTTGTCACTAGTTAAATCTAGTTAACTATCTGCATAGTTAAATTTTGAATTTATTATTGATGAAATATTAATTTCAAAAATATTGGGTCCTAGTAAAGAAATATTATGAATCCCACATAATATTGAATATATTAAGATATCAGAACTTAGAAATGTAAAATTAAAAATTAAATAAAGCGTTTTCGTTTCCACACTGACAGTATATTCCTAACAAAATTCAACTTGTTTTTCATATGTAATTAATAGGATTTTATTTGTGAACACATTTTTAATGCATAGCTTGATGTTATAAATGACAATTCTATTTCAATCGAAATTTCAAACGAATCTGTTTCATTTTACTACTAATACTTATTCAATTTCCATTTGTATCGTTAATTAACCATAAATACAAAGGTTCATCAAAAATGTTGGTAGGTACATACATATATATAATCGGATATTTGGTCTAATTTTTCTCAAGATGAAGTGATTCAGTTTAATTACAACTCTCTAATACTTACAATTGTTACGTTATATTTTTTCCGTAGCTACTCAGTATAAATGAATGCGTTTAGGACCGGTCAAAATGTTACTTTTATTCGTCCGTCCCGTTCGTGATCGATAACCTACCGTTTGCGCGCTGATTTTGCCTTATTATTATGTTTGGTTCTGATTTATTTTAAAGGATATTTGAATTTGACCTGTTGAGACGAATTGATTTATCGAATATTTTTGGTTGGCATTGTGTGTTTCTTGACAGTTGTCATGGTCGTCGACAAGGCGGGAAGAATGTGCGTGTAGAAAATTGTGTGAGGTTAACTGGAGAAGTCGTGCAGTTGTTTTTAAGGGATTTTCCACTAGTATACTGGCTTTTGATAAGCCATTCGAGTTCGGGAGTTATATGGAAATCCCTACATTGTGTTCCAGCATATTGTAGTACTGCTGATTAGTTGCTGGGATACTTCTCTCATTGAGGATTTGAAAACTTCTGTTGTTGCGTAATTCTTCAGAGTGGTCATGGTATTTGGGGCTACCCTCACAATGGAACCTTTGATATAAGAACCCCTTTGGTTGATAGGGTAAGTGGATTTTGTTTGTACACTAGCCGATTTCTCGTATTGTCAGACTATTGATAGATATTTTCTTCTTTTTTAGGGTTCTTCTTCTTTCTTGTCTTCCTTCTACTTCTTTTTTTTCGTATTTCTTCCTTTTGTTTTTGTTTCTACGTGCTGCGTTCCTGTTTTGTTATCCATCCAGTGAGATTGGGGTTATATTTTGTTGTTCTATTATGAAACTAGAGCACAGACCTGGTTTGGCATTATGGTATCATGGCGATCATGGACATAGCATGCAGATGAACTAGTTGATGGTGCATACACGAACACTGTATTTCTGGTATTTCTATCATCAGAGCTCCAGTGGTGGAGCGAGAGCAAGGGACTTTTAACTTCAGCTTCAGCTGTGGTTTCAGATAAGTGACAATTTGTGTGTCTGGTTACTGTTTCATTATCAGTTATTTTTACAATAATAATATAAACCTTAGTATTTGATTTGAAATTAATAAAACAGAATTTGTTAACCGAAAGTAAAGACCATTAGCCTACTATCGGGTTTATTATTATTATTCTGATAGATTGCACTTACCCTGGAGCTCGAGTGTAGTATAGATGAGACACCAACGTCGGAATTCTGAATTTTATTGAATGATAAACATCAGGTAATTATGATCGGTTCCCATTAATGTAGTGTTTGATATTGAGGATTTAGTTAAATATTCTAATGATTAGAATTATTGTATTAGAGGAATATTTAAATATTTGTATCCAGGTTATTCACGATCTCACATGTTTATATGTACAGTTTGAATCTCTGTCCTTAAGCGTATATTTGTTTTATTTCATTTTTTTCTAGGTATATTTAGGTTAAACATTCTAAGACTGTTTTGCATTAATAGAGTGCCCTACGGCATATTTTTAGCGCCTTGTATTAGATTGTTCGCGCAAATTAAACTTATATTTTGGAACTGTTGTATGCTTATTATTCCTTTTAATTACAACACTTATTTATTTATATTTAGAAATCTAGCGCCCCCAAATTAGCAAAAATTACTACAGCAGATATTTTAGGACGGGTAGGTGTCCTGATTATGTGTATTTAGAAGGTATAGGGGAATCTACCAGGCGCCCTTATTTTCTCTCTTTATTTATATCCGCCAAGCAAAATCTGGCATATACGTTCAAATGAAACGAACCCCCGTCTTCACTGAGACTACCGGACATACCTTCTTCTGCCCTTAGCATAACTAGGTAGGGTAGAAATTTGGCGTCACGTAACATTTTGGTGTGGCATTTTAGCACCAACGTGTGGCGTGACAAACTGGCAACCAACGTGTGGGGCCCGGTAGCAATTTTGGCATCCAGTAGCAATTTTTGACACTCAACGTGTGGGGCCCGATTTTTTTTTTTTTTTTCGTGCATACACAGTTTTAAATTCAAGTACTGTAGGTTTCTATTTATTTGTTTAGTTCATATTAGCATTTTCAAACCACTGACTGGTACGTTTAAGATTAATATTTTTATTGATATTTATCTAGATATTGCCATTAATTGAGCATTTTGTGCCATATATTATTATTTTTGATATTATATTTGTTTTATCATTTCATTTATTATATATTGTGCAAGACAACAACAAACTTGATTCGGCCAAGCGTTATTTAGGGTGAATCATTTGCAATTTGATGAAAAGAGTTTATTTTGGTCTTTTAGAAATTTCGTTATCATGGCTTTGAGGAAGATGCAGGTGAAGTGGTTGAATCAGGAAGAGTTAAGTTATGAAGTAGCAAGAAGAGGTATTGCTACAGGCACTGTCGATCAGATGCGTCATGCTCTGACTATGGCGTTGCGGTTAGAGAGATGCGGTGACTCTGTCAGTTACCCGCCATATCCATTTTCTCCAGAAGGAGATTTGGCTGCTGTGGAGAGAAAGTTGGACAATCTTAGGCCCAAGGTGCAGTCATTCAATGAATTCACCACGAGTAATGTTTTTAGCAAGCTCCAAAGTAAAATCTCTCACTTATTGGGTAGAATAGATAACTTGCCTGTCGAGGCCACCCGTAGACCTATTGTGTTGTCTGAAGCGTTGTTACTGTTGGATCGATTGTATGCGAACAGCGTAAAGGGCTCTTCTGATCAAGATCAAGTTGAACCGCCTCAAGTTAGTTTTCTCCCTCCTATACCCGGTACGGCAAATTTTGCACAGTTCGCACAAACCATTCCCCCGTCCCGTAGGTCATCCAAATGCTAATCAGGGTAGTGTGGCATATATTGAGGTAGACGTGGCTAGTGTTAGTGGATCGTCGTCGTCTCGAAGTAGTAATCGAGATCGTTCTAGGGATATTGTTTGTTTTAGGTGTAACCAAGCAGGACATCGCGCTGTTGGATGTGCTGTGGCTTGGGGTAAATTCTGTTATAAATGTAAAAAAGAGGGTGTTACTCTAAAATCCTGTAATGGCTGTAATCGTAGTTCTCAGGGAAACTTATTGACGCGCGAATAGGTGATTGGTGTAGTCGTGTTGGTGATTAGACTCCAATCAACAAATTTCAAGGTGTTTTGGACTATATCTTAGAGAATGCCGTTGGCGATGAGAGGCCTTACTTGTCGGTGAACATTTTGGGTAAACTTGTTCTAGGACTTTTGGATTCTGGGGCATCAAGGACAATCATTGGTAATCAGGGTTTAGAGATTGTTAAGGACCTTGGATTGTCTGTTAATTACAACTAACTGTTGTACTGTGGCAAATGATAATAAATGTTGTAGTGTGGGTAGTGTACAGTTACCTTTGTCTTTAAGGGACAAGTTTAGACTAATAGAAGTCTTAGTCGTTCCTGAACTTCCCCATGTACTCATCCTTGGAACAGATTTTTGGCGAGACATGGGTATAGTTCCTGATTTAAGGCATTTTTCTCGTAAACCTGTTGGACTTAATGCGATAAGTCATGTTTCTGATCAGACTGTACTTAGTCCTCTGGAGCGGTCCGGACTTCAGGCAGTAGTGGATCGTAACGTGGCATTGATGGGTGATCAATTAGGTTGTACAGACAGGACAGAACATGTTATTGTGACCAATAGCGAACCGATTAAGCAGCGGTATTATAGGGTGAATCCTGTAATTCAAAAGGAAATTGACAAGCAATTAGAGGAAATGTTGCGACTTGGTGTAGTAGAGCCGTCAACTAGTCCTTGGTCTTCTCCCACATTTTTAGTTAAAAAGAAGGACGGGTCATATCGCTTTTGCGTTGATTTTAGGAAGTTAAATTCTGTCACGATCCGCGATAGTTATCCACTTCCAAGGGTCTCGGACATATTAGATAAGCTTAGGGATGATAAGTATCTATCATCCCAAGATCTTAGGTCTGCCTTTTGGCAAATCAAAATGGCCGATGATTCTAAAGCGTATACAGCTTTCTCAGTGCCTAATAGGGGATTATTTCAGTTTTGTCGTATGCCTTCTGTGTTGCATAACGCTCCAGCTTGTTGGCAAAGGCTGATAGATCAAGTTTTAGGGAATGATCTCGAACCTTACGTTTTTGTTTATTTAGATGATGTAGTTGTGGTTAATCAGACATTTGAACAACACTTAATTCTCTTGGATGAAGTCTTCCGTCGTCTTAGGGAAGCCAATATTACCGTTAGTCAAATTTGTAAACCCGAGATGAAATATTTAGGATATGTTGTTGACAGGAATGGACTTAATGTCGACTCAGACAAAGTGAAGGCGATGTTAGAGATTTCCCCGCCAACCAATGTCAGGGAGGTACGCCGGATTGTCGGGACATTTTCATGGTATAGGAGATTTGTGCCAGATTTTTCAACTATTATCGCACCAACTGCAGCCTTGCTTAAGAAAAATAGTAGATTTGTGTGGAATGTGCAAATTCTTTTAGGGTTATTAAGGAGCATTTAGTCTCTGCCCCTATTCTTAGCTGTCCGGATTACTCTAGACTGTTTGTTATCCAGACAGATGCTTCTGGTTATGGGATAGGTGCTGTGTTGTTACAACCATATGAAGACGGTGACCGTGTGATTTGTTACCTTAGTAGGTCCCTCACCAGGCAAGAACGTGTTTATTCAACTACCGAGAGGGAATGTCTTGCCGTGATTTGGGCTCTTGAAAAGCTGAGACCTTATATTGAGGGTGTAGAGGTTACGCTGATTACCGACCATTATAGTTTGTGTTGGTTGAATAATTTGAAGGATTTATCAGGTAGACTTGCTCGTTGGGTTGTCAGACTACAGCAGTTTTGTTTTAAGATTATACATCGTAAGGGCAAAGATCTCGTTCTACCAGACACTCTCTCTCGTAGTGTTCCCGTAATTGACTACGTTGATCCCTGCAATATGGATTTCTTGTTGTCGAAGCCGATTACAGATAAATGGTATGTAGTCATGTTGGAACGCGTTAGGAAGAAACCGCTCAAGTATTCTTCTTATAGAGAGCAGGATGGACAACTTTGGAAGCATGTTCCTACTGAGTTTTCTGAACTATCGGTACCAGCTGATTCATGGAAACTGGTCTTACCTAAAACCGACCGACTTCGGGTAATTGTCTCTGCTCATGAACCTCCAACTTCAGGACACTGCGGGGTGTATAAAACGTTCGCTCGTGAAGCAGAAAAATATTATTGGCCAAAGATGCGCTTTGACGTCGCTCGCTTTGTTCAACGTTGTCGTACTTGCGTGGCCCATAAAGTTTCACAAGAGATGCGCACTGATAAGTTAGCTTCGCATCCAAAAACCTCCAGGCCGTGGGAAACAATGCCTACTGATCTTGTAGGTCCTTTGCCAAAATCAAAACATGGAAATACATACATATTGGTGGTCACTGATTATCTGAGTAAGTTTCGTCTCATGTTTCCTTTGAGAAAAGCCACTGGGGACACAATAATTAAGAAAATAGAGTCGGAAGTGTTTCTTAAGTTTGGTGTACCTCGCGTCATTATTTGTGACAATGGACCAAAATATAGAAGCCGACAATTTCTAAAACTTGCAAGAGATGCAGCGTTGGGATGAAAATTTTGACAAAATAGCTTGTGCAATACGTACATCCAAACATGAGGTCACTAAAGTAACTACGTTTTTCGTGAATTTTGGTAGAAAAATGATGTTGTCAGGTTCTGACTATGTCGCAGCTGAGCTTGTTGGAACAGAAGATTGTAAACAAACTGGCGAGAGTAGTGGTAACTTAGCCTTAAGAAAGATGTTCTCCGAGGTTCAGAAGAGATTAGAGGAACCATCTAAGAAGACCTGTAACCGTTATAACTTGAGATGTAGGCAGATATAATACTATCCTAACCAACCAGTATGGAGGCGGAATTTTGTGTTATCCGATGCAGTTAAACACTTTACTCAGAAATTGGCTCCTTGGTATATTGGACCATTTTACATTAAAAGGAAGCTTTCTCCTTGGACATTCGAGCTTCGCGATGAACATAGTAATTCTAGGGGAATTTGGCATGTCAAAGATCTTAAGCAGGATCCTGGCGACGATTAGCTTGTCTACTTGTTTGGGAAATTTTGGGAAATTTTCTTCAAGCAAAGGGGGATTGTTACGTTATATTTTTTCCGTAGCTACTCAGTATAAATTAACGCGTTTAGGACCGGTCAAAATGTTACTTTTATTCGTCCGTCTCGTTAGTGATCGATTACCTACCGTTTGCGCGCTGATTTTGCCTTATTATTATATTTGGTTCTGATTTATTTTGAAGGATGTTTGAATTTGACCTGTTGAGACGAATTGATTTATCGAATATTTTTGGTTGGCATTGTGTGTTTCTTGACAGTTGTCATGGTCGTCGACAAGGCGCGAAGAATGTGCGTGTAGAAAATTGTGTGAGGTTAACTGGAGAAGTCGTGCAGTTGTTTTTAAGGGATTTTCCACTAGTATACTGGCTTTTGATAAGCCATCCGAGTTCGGGAGTTATATGGAAATCCCTACATTGTGTTCCAGCATATTGTAGTACTGTTGATTAGTTGCTGGGATACTTCTCTCACTGAGGATTTGAAAACTTCTGTTGTTGCGTAATTCTTCAGAGTGATCATGGTATTTGGGGCCACCCTCACAATGGAACCTTTGATATAAGAACCACTTTGGTTGACAGGGTAAGTGAATTTTGTTTGTACACTAGCCGATTTCTCGTATTGTCAGACTATTGATAGATATTTTCTTCTTTTTTTAGGGTTCTTCTACTTTCTTGCCTTCCTTCTACTTCTTTTTCTTCTGTCGTATTTCTTCCTTTTGTTTTTGTTTCTACGTGCTGCGTTCCTATTTTTTTCTCCATCCAGTGAGATTGGGGTTATATTTTGTTGTTCTATTACGACACTAGAACACAGACCTGGTTTGGCATTATGGTATCATGCCGATCATGGACATAGCATGCAGATGAACTAGTTGATGGTGCATACACAAACACTGTATTTCTGGTATTTCTATCATCAAAGTTCCAGTGGTGGAGCGAGTGCAAGGGACTCTAACTTCAGCTTCAGCTGTGGTTTCAGATAAGTGACAATTTGTGTGTCTGGTTACTGTTTCATTATCAGTTATTTTTACAATAATAATATAAACCTTAGTATTTGATTTGAAATTAATAAAATAGAATTTGTTAACTGAAAGTAAAGACAATTAGCCTACTATCGGGTTTATTATTATTATTCTGATCAATTGCACTTACCCTCGAGCTCGAGTGTAGTATAGATGAGACACCAACGTCGGAATTCTGAATTTTATTGAATGATAAACATCAGGTAATTATGATCGGTTCCCATTAATGTAGTGTTTGATATTGACGATTTAGTTAAATATTCTAATGATTATATGTATTATTGTATATATATATTGTATTAGAGGAATATTTAAACATTTGTATCCAGGTTATTCAGGATTTCACATGTTTATATGTACAGTTTGAATCTCTGTCCTTAAGTGTATATTTGTTTCATTTCATTTTTTTTTAGGTATATTTACGTTAAACATTCTAAGACTGTTTTGCATTAATGGAGTGCCCTATGACATATTTTTAGCACCTTGTATTAGATTGTTCGCGCAAATTAAACTTATATTTTGGAACTTTGGAACTGTTGTATGCTTATTATTCCTTTTAATTACAACACTTATTTATTTATATTTAGAAATCTAGCGCCCCCAAATTAGCAAAAATTACTACAGCAGATATTTTAGGACGGTAGGTGTCCTGATTATGTGTATTTAGAAGATATAGGGGAATCTACCTGGCGCCCTTATTTTTTCTCTTTATTTATATCCGCCAAGCAAAATATGGCATATACGATCAAATAAAACGAACCCCCCCCCGTCTTCAGTGAGACTACCTGACATAACTTCTTCTGCCCTTAGCATAACTAGGTAGGGTAGAAATTTGGCGTCACGTAACATTTTGGTGTGGTATTTTAGCACCAACGTGTGGCGTGGCACAATAATTCCACTTTATAATATATTTTCACCACCCTGTATATGTAACTGTCTATGGACTACCCAATATATGTTTGTATGCAACTGTTTATAGGCCACCCAATAAAACATTTTGTGTCTAACATTTCTGGAATTACCCTGTATAATTATAACCTACAGCGCCTTATATCTCAGTCAGTTTATATATTCATATGTAACTGCTCACGGCAACTTCATTGAGAGCCTCAAATTAAGATAAGAACACATAACCATCAAAAAATCATTTAACCAGCACTTTTTACTTTAAAATCTTGAAAGGTTCAAACCTGTGAAAATGTAATGTTAGAAAAATATCAAGTAGTGATAAAGTTCCTATAAGATCCTACATATCAATTTGTATTGAACGAATTTTTCTAGAGCAGTTTTAATAGTCACAATCTCGTTCTTTCTCGGTAATACGATTGATCCCAATTTGTACATGCCAAAACCCCTAAATGGAATTTTCGTTGGTGAGAGGGCGTACACGAAAAAGGAAATAACAGGAGGTAATTCGAGCTCGAGTAACGCAGGCGGTATGACAAACAGAACGGTGATGGATCTGTTCTGGGACGATGAAGAGGCAAAGTCCACAAAGAGAAGGTGTAGTCTTGCAGACGAAGATATGGCAGGATTAAAATTGGCGAAACTCGTTTCTGACAAATTAATATTCAATAAAGTAAGAAGATACATAAACAAGGGCACTAGGAGCGTTAATTATGGCTAACACCAACACCAAGGTTGAGATTAAAGAAAAAGGAAGAAGGTTAAGAAGTATTAAGAAGTATCAGCAGCGCGCTTATGACTGCCGATATGATAACACTAATGGAAAAAGTAGAAGATTTATTTGGATCGAGGGACAGAAAGGAAGATGTATCGAAAAAAGATATGGGTACCCAAACTTCGGAGAAAGTAGAAGAACAACTACAAATGGAAATCGAGAGTTATATAGACGACAATATGAACAAAGAAGACCTAGAAGAAGTACTCCAAATGTGATGGCCATGTTTAAAATTTAGAACGTTAGTGAGCCTCAAAAAGATGTGTATCAAAAAAAGGAATTAAGGAGATACATATAGCCATTATTGGAACGGAAGAAAGAATGGGAAGAAATAGAAAGCTGGTACACTGCGCCTTCAATGACTATGAAGGGAAAGTAGTGCTCCATGAAAAAATAGAACAAAAAAATTAAGAGAGGAATCCGGAATACGAAGCTCTTATAATTGATGCAGGGGAACAGACATATGCAGACTGGTGACGCAAGTCAAAAACACATTAATCAATAAAGGGGAAGGAGATAAAATTAGAACCATTAGGCAGACTAGAAACATACTAATAGAGACACAGAAAGGAACCGGAAATGCGGCTCCTGTAGCAGAAATGCACCTGGAAAGATGCGAGTAAGGAACCTGGCCGAGGAGCAAAACAAGAAGAAGGCGGTCAACATTGTCATTCTGGACATCACAACGGATAGAGAAGACATTGAAGTGGAACTTAAACGGAACTGAAATGTAATGATTTAGAAGTCAAAGCTCTTAGACCGCAAAATAGTGGTATGCAGATGGCAACAATCATAACTGACGAAAAAAAAGACAATTGAAAAACTGTTGGAAATGAAAGAGATTAGGATAGGGCTGACAACAGGTCGAATTAAAAGGAAAATAGAAATTCAGACATGCTTTAAATGCTGGGAAAGTGGACACGTGGCCAGGGAATGCAAAATGGAGGATAGAATGGGCTGGTGTAGGAACTGCTGCAAGACGAGCCGCTGATTGCGGAAACGAAGAATACTTCTTTAAGTGCGAATTGAAAGCACATAGATATAATCATGGAAAATGTAGAAACAGAAAAAAACAGCAACTAAACAGAAATACAGAAGAAAGAAAAGATGCAGATTCGGATACTGCAAAGCAATCTAGGAAGATCGGCGAAAGCCCATGGTGAGGCTAACGAAATAGCCCTCAAAAATAGAATAGACGTAATAGTATCTAGCGAGCCAAATATAAGAATAATTAGGAAAAACAGAAAATGGATCGTAGATAAGCAGGAAAGAATAGCTGTCGAAATTAGGAATAGAGAAACGGGTGTTCAGGAATACGGGACATAAAAAGTTTTCATAGTTATTAAACATAAAGATGCCAATATAATATGTTGCTATATTTCTCCGAATATAACAATAGAAGAATATAGAAGTAGGATAGATGATATAGCACAATCACTAAGGAAATTACCACGGAAAAAATCATGGTATTGGGAGACCTCATACAAAATCCCCGCTATGGGATGCTCCTAAGAGGGATGCCAGGGGAAGAGCTATAGCCGAATTGGCGGCTACATTGAATTTAGAGATATTAAATAACGGCAACCCAACATTCATTAGAGGTAGTACAAAAACACACATAGACGTCACCATGTGTTCGAGCAACATGGTACGGCACATTAAGAAATGGGAAACCAAAGACGAAAACATATTTACAGACCTCAGATATATTCTGGTCCATCTACAAGAGGGGGGAAAAGCGAGAGAAATCCTTAAAATAAGAAAACAATATAACATCGAAGAATATGAAAAAGTGTTTGACACAATAACCGAGGAACTAAACAAAGAATAGACACCAGAAAAAATAACAACAGAAATCAAAAAATGTCTGAAAGCCAACAGAAGGCAGATAAACAGAGACAAAAACAGAGAAATCCCATACTGGTGGACAACTGAAATCTCGGAAGCTAAAAGAAAGTGCGTAGAGATACGGCTTAAAATTACAAAAGAAGCAAAGAAAAAGAGTACAGAATTACCAGATATGATGGAGAAAATGTATAGGAAAAGGAATGAATTAAAGAAGCTCATAAATGGATGCAAGAGGAAATGCTGGTAAGAATTATGTAGATAGCTGGAAACAGACGTATAAGGAAGGGCATATGGGATAGCTATCCAAAAGATACAACCTACACCATTGTTGTCACTTAGAACAGAGAAGAAAACAGAAATAGCAAATACCTTTTTATAAAGACAAGAGATGAGTGAAAAGAGCGAATAAAAATATCAAGGGATTTGGTACCCGAAATAACGGAAGAAGAATTTGAAATAGCAATTAAGCATATCAAGATGAAAAAAGCACCTGGACCAGATAATCTACCGCCAGAAGTCATAAAAATAACATTTGAGAAGAACCAAGCCACAATAAGGGATATGTATAACGAATTAAGAAAGAAACAGGAATTCCCTACAATCTGGACGAAGGCTAAAGTAATATTTCTGAGGAAGGGCGATAAACCTATGAATGACCCAACATCATATAGACCCATTTGACTGTTGGACGTTATAGGTAAGGTATTAGAAACATTAATAAGAAACAAAATAGACAAAGAATTACATGAAAAAATTTCAGAAAGACAGTTTGGGTTTCGGAAAGGAAAATCAACAGTAAAAGTAGTAAACTGGATTCGTGACAAAGCAAGGAGCACTAGAGCGGGTTGGGTGATACTCATCACTTTTGACGTTAGAAATGCATTCAATTCGGCATCATGGAAACGTATTGTTAAGGAAATGGAGAAGAAAAGGTTAAGTGAATATCTAATAAGAATAATAGAGAGTTATTTCTCCTAAAGGAGTATTATACTCGGGAAAGAAAAAACGTTAAAAATGAGCACAGGCGTACCAAAAGGATCAGTACTAGCACCGACGCTATGGAATATATTGCACGACGATCTTCTAAATCAGAAGATGGTACTATATGTGGAAACAGCAAATGAGGCAATAACAATAATAGGAGACTGGATGAAAGAGGCAAAATTGAAATGGGCACCGGAAAAGAACGAGGCGGTGCTACTCAAGGGTACAAAAATGCAGATAGTAAGAGAAAAAATAAAAAAATAACTAGAGGATCTAAATATAACACCACAAAAGAGCGTAAAGTATCTCGGTATATTTATCGATCACCAAGGTACATACGGGACAATTATTGTAAATGCAGTAAGGCAAAGCGGGTGATAAGTTAGCAAAACTTGGTACAATCGACACTTTTGTACGGGGCACTAACCTACAGACCTAACAAAATGGGCGAGCAGCAAATATAGAAGTACAGATTACTTTATGTTTTAATTTTTGGCAGGGCATGGTAGTGCCAAAGCATACCTGAAAACAATAGGGAAAATGAGGGAGAGTAACTGTGATATATGCCAAATTGAAGAGACAATGGAGCACGTGGTTTTTGACTACGAAAGATATGCAAGGAATAAAACAAGAACCGAAATAACGATTAGTGAAAGGATAACACCATCTAACGTGATAAAACTAATGATAAAAAGTAAAGAGAACAAGGAAATTATATATAAATGGATAAGAGAAATTATAAAGGAAAAGGAGAAAGAAGATTTAAACAGAATGGTGCGATGAAGGCAAAGGAAGGCAATAAGGTGGCGAAGCAAGTTAGAAATAACTGTACCACCACCTCCGGAAACTGCAGAAACAACAAGGTGGTTTTAGTGGGTGTGAGTCCCACATTTTGTCCATAATGTATTTCCACCTTCAAAAAAAAGGTCAGAGACCTCGTTGTCGCTGGCCTGTTTCATAGTTTCATTGCCAGATCAGTTTACCAGAAGAAAAATGAGTACACGCTTCTGCTAAACTCTTTAAATTTCGAGAAGCTTTTGGGTAGGTGCTATTCCTGTATCGTTTTGAACTTTTCCACTAGCAACACGGGAGTTGCTCTTGTTTTCCTATCACTTTATAATTTAAAGGTAATCCTAAGCATCGTGAACTTCCAGTTTAGCTCATAATGGGCATGGGTCTGTAAAGGAACATCAAAATGGGTGGACAGCTAGTTCCGTAATACTTTTGCTATAGTGTTCGCCTCATGATGGCGAATGGCAATTGTTTCAGGCTATTAACTGAAGAAGTCAACGTCATCGTGTATGTATTTGTGACCCTACTCAGATTTCGGGAATTGTCTAGTTTTTTCAATGAGAAAAATTTAGAGAGTCTTTAACGACAAAAGTCTATATTAATATTTGTTGAAACAATGAGTTTTAGGAAATAATAAAAAAATTCTTAATTGATAAAATGGTAAAATATTTTCAAAAACTGTATGTTCAGTATTTACATACACAGGGCTTTCATTTCAAAACTAGCTACCCCCGTTAACTTTTAAAATATTTTTACAAGAAAAAGACAAAAAACACGTTCATTTATAGTTACGGCAGGACACATTTTACACGTTTCGGTCCTCCTGCACTTCTGCAAGTTTAGATAAAAAGGGTTATCATATGATACATCTTTTTAAAGGTCTCGTATTGCCAATCTTTTGACACATCTTTTGTTAAAAATATTTTTTGTTATTATTTTTATATTATTTTTTACAGAGTAATGACCTAGAAACTGTAATACGATAAATTTTTGAAAATCGTTGCCAGTTACACCAATTTTGATTAAGGGTGGTTTATAGGGTCGCTTATCATGCATCCGAGGTAAGATTTGCAAAATTCAAAATGGCGGATACAAGATGGCGGATGACAATTTTTATAATCACCGATATACACCAAACTTGGTATATAGGGGTTTTTGGGGTCTCTCATTCCGGGCTCATGACTATGAGTCCGGAATTTACAAAACTCAATATGGAGGACGAAAATTTCATCATGTGAGTTATTGTAATCGTCCGTCCGAATTTCGTCTATTAGATTCGTGATTAGCGAACCCAAGAAGTTTGGTGCAAAACGACTGATTTTTTTAATTTTCATTCGCCATTTTGAATACGCCATTTTCAACTTTAAAAATAAATCTGACCTCGCATTCGTGATCAGAGACCCTAAAAACCATCCTAACCCAATTTTGGTGTAATTGGCAACTATTTTCAAAATTCATTTCCTTACGGTTTCTAGGTCATTAATCTGTAAAAAATAATCTGATTTAAAAAAATGATGTGTCAAAAAATTGGCAAAACAGAGACGTCTAAAAAAAGAGGTATCACATGATAACCCATAGTATGTAAATTTGTATAAGTGAAATTCACATCTGTTTCGGGGTTGAAATTGCAAGATGACCGATACGTGTAAAATGTCCCCCCGCCCCCATAAATATAAATTAACGGTTATTTAGTCTTTTTCTTTTAAAAATATTTTAAAAGTTATTTTGGGTGGCTAGTTTTGAAATGAAAGCCCTGTATAAATAGAAATATATAGAAAATCGACTACGTATTGTTGAAAGGAATATAGAACCCATTGCCTACTGAGCTAATTGCCAAAATAGAACAGAAAACTTACAACAATCTCAGAGATCATTTTCATTACATTCCACCTGAGACAAGGACGCCACATCACAGCAAACTACCACATCTTTGTGGACTACCCAAGACACAAGGCTGGAGTACCTCTCAGACCGATTACAAGTTCATGCAACACGCCAACAGCAGAACTATCAAAATTCCTTCTATCAATCATCCAGCCAATCAAAACATTTTGTTGAAATTATCGAATCCATTGAACTTGGGCCAGAACATCGCTTAGTAAGTTTCGACGTTGAAAACCTCTTCACGAATGTACCATTAGACGAATCTCTCGACATAGTGAGAAATAAACTTACTGAATACGAAACCCTGATGGAGAGGACGGAGCTGCCAATAGATTAAATAACGGACTTACTTCAATGTTGCCTTTAGAACTGCTACTTTCATGCAAGAAGATTGATTGCCATTATCGCCAACCATCGCCAACATCTACATGGAATGGTTCGAAAAACATACACTGAAAAGGTACGAGAAGCAGCCTAAACAATGGATGAGGTGGTATGTCAATGACACCTTCATTATTTGGCAACACGGAGAGACAGAACTGCAGGCATTTCTCAAGCACCTAAACCGATCTCAACTGTCCATTCGATTCACCATGGAGATGGAAGGGAGTGGGTGCCTATCATTCATGGATGAAAAATGTCAAAGGACTAGGGCCGGAATCTAAACAACAGTCTGGAAGGCTACACTACAATTCTAATCACCCATCAGCAACGAAAACTGGCATCTGCAGCACACCAGAAGTCCTCAAAGAAGAACAAGTGAAAGACCTTTTGGCGAATGGATATGCGTTTGAAGAACTGGACAAACCACCAAGGCCGCAAGAGGAAACCACGATAGCAACTCTGTTATTACGATATACTTGTCGGAGAAACTTAGACGAATTGCAGACTGATATGGATTAAAAATGATCTACAAAAGCAGCAACATTTTGTTGAGCATGATTTAAAAAACAGGCCGGATTCTCCTGCAATACCAAATAATTGTATGTACAGCATACCTTGTGAATGTAGCAGTCTTTACATTGGAGAGACAAAGAGACCGCTGAACACCAGAGTTAAGTACCTATGCGGTGGTACTCAAAGAGTGGAGCTAACGAAGTCTGGGCTAGCTAATCACGCATGGACCGGACCTACATCAAAATAACATAAATAAAATCATTATACTCAATATAAAAAAATAACCCTTATAATTTACTGTTTAGTTTTTTGTTGAATTCAAACATTTTAACATGGGATTGTAAGTATAGTTGTGATATGAACTCCCCGAAAATAACTTTAAGTGTTTTGTTTAACAATTATCTAATTTGCCATACAAACAAAAATTGTAAAACAATTAAGAATATACTTCTTATTTTCAGTCTTAAAAAAATCTCTTCAAACCTAAAAGTTTCATTGTTACATGCAAGAAACAAAACTCTCCTTTTTTATCAACTTCAACTGCTACCGGCTTTTACAATTGTTTCTGCGCTAATTTGGATCGTTTGTACATTTGTTAAGACCACATAACAGATGCAGTGACTCATCGCCCATATTTTTTATGAGCTTTAGCTTAACCCCATATCAAGTTGGTAACTACAGTTTTATTCGGAATATAACGATGTTATTGAGGCCAGTATTTTTATATCAGAAAATGTACCAATAGTTCCTAATAAGTACAAAATCATCGTTATTACCTACCACTAGGATATTGTTGATATGACAGCAAAATTATGTCCTTTAGACTATTTAGAGCAGCGGTGCCAATTTCGAATCTAACTCTCATGTAACTCTCATGTTTTTAGCAACAATGATGCCCTTGATGTCTATGCTGTTGTCATATTTTTCATTTTCCTGTCCTGGTAACCAAGCCGAATCCGCGGAGTTTCTCTGTTTGACGTTATAATCGCTTGGACTTTTTTTTCAGATTAGTTGGGCCTAAATGTAGACATTTTGTTTCTTTATACAACTTAAGTATTCACCTCATATGAGTCTAACATTAGTTCAGTTATTTTATTAAGAACGATTTCATTGCCACTTTTTATTCACCCAAAATCGTTGTTTTTAATTAAATTGTGTTGATCATTTTATTTATGTAAATTGATTTTGCTGCTTTTTGTTAATATGTTTGTCTGTTATTGAAACTATTATTATATTGTATTTCTTTCCGTACTTTATTGTTCATATATTTCCTCATCCAACTTTACGGTGATTCTTTAAAATTTTTATAAATTTCAATTTGTTTAAATATATAATTAAATAATTATTGCTATCCTACCAACTAACCTCTATTTAAAGTACAAAATATTAAAGTTAACTACAATCTATAATAGACAGATTTATTGTATAATATTCACTCAGATTTATTGATACAATGTGGTCATAAGTCATCTTTACAAATTTTCTGCAACTTTTAGATTAGCACCAAAGCGTCATAGAGTTTAATTGTTTGTCTCTATAGTATTGATGGCAATGAGGTGAATACAGATTCGTAGATAAAAAGTGAGTAAACTTATTAGGCATTAAAAGTTACCGTGTGATATAAAAGGTCAATAAGATCAACAATAATTTATAATTAAAAAAGAACCAATTTCAAAATGACAACTGTTTAAAAACCGTTTGCAATCATTTACTATTTTCTGACATATCTTGACTTTTAAATTTGGAATGATATTTATTTGGTATTTACTTTAATATTTTCGGACTTTTACCTCCCTCTCTCTATTATGTAAACATTTCGAATTTTTACACTATATTTTTTATTAATTTTCAATTCTTTGGACCACTTTGTACAAGTATAATTATAATTTGCCCTGTACATGCTTATGTAGTCGCAATATATAACTTCTTTGTCTATCATTTTCTGAACGACCTTGTAAAATTATAATTAAGCTATATTGAAACCGCCCTTATAATTTTTAAGCCACCCTGTATAAGTATAAATTGTCCCCACAATAGTGACTGCTTCCAATATTCTTTCAATTACCATTTATACCTATAATTTTATTTCTCCCCATATTTCAACTACTCCATATTATATGCATCTTTACATGTTCTACCCTATATAACAAAATTTTCATATTTTTGAACCACCTTCTATAACTATAGCTTTACTATATCCTTGACTACAACCACCCTGTATATGGAACTGCTTCTAACATTTTATGAATCGATCTCTATAACTATAATTATACTCAGCCCTATTATTCAAGTATCCTATGTGCTTACGTTTATATAACAAATTTTAAATTTATCTTGTATAACTATAATTCTACTTTATCACTATTTCAACTACCTTGTATATACAACTATTTTTGTCCCACACTTTCTAATATTGTAGAGCCACCCTGCAAAACTATAATTAGCTATGCTTCACCTTATATTTTAACCATCTGGTATATGCAACTGCTTCTAACATTTTTTGACTCTTCTGTATAACTGTTATTGTACTCCGCCCTATAATTGAAATATCCTTACGCTTATTTAACATTTTCTAACATTTTTTGATCCACTCTGTATAAATGTAATTCCACTCCACCCCTATTTCAATCACTTTCTATACCATACAAAAGATTTTTGAACCACCCTGTAGAACTATGATTCTATCCTATCTTATATTTCAACCATTATATATATATGCAACTGCTTATGTACCACCTAGTACTGGGTTTTATTTTAAGATTTTTTGAACCCACTTATTTAACTATAATTTTACTTGACCCTATATAACAAACGCGCACATTGATTGCTGCTTTAATTTCGATACTTGCATGCACTACACACAGTCACAAATCTACAACAAATCACCTTCATGACACTTTTTCGCTCCCATACACACACTTTTCTGCGTTTTCACTCTACGGTAAGCAGCGTAAGAGACTTGTGCTTCAAAAAAAAACTGACTTCCAATGAATCAAAATGAAAATCCTTGCAAACTTCACGTACGTTATACTTTTATGACACATCTTGACATTTGTTCCATACACCAGTCAATAGAGATTTTTAAGTGACTTAAAATTCAACAGCAAATCGCATAAGCCATCATGTAATATCAGTTCATAGTTTATAAGTCAGAACTGACATAATTTCAACAGCAAACTCATGGAAATAAATTATTAGGGGTTCTAAAACCCCATAAAAATAAGGGGTATTCTGGATTTTTATCGTCGTTCCGTCTACTCTTAGACGATTTCAGCACGCGGGAGTATCTAGCTACTTCGTCCCATCGTGGCCTGGGTGCCCCTCTCATTTTGAGACAATTTTGACAAGATTGGTTCAATGTCTGGATCAGCCATTTGGTCCTGGATGCACTGTTCCGTTGTCCAGTCTTCATTGGCCTGCACTCGGATCTGCCTGATGGAGATACCCTCTCGCTGTTCCGTCTTCAGACAATGCTTGCATTCCGCTCTACAGGATCTTCTGGATAGGGCATCGGCATTATTGTGCAACCGGCCGGCACTGTGTTCCACCTTGAAGTCGTATTGCTCTAATTTCTCCATCCATCTGGCCAGTTGTCCTTCCGGTGTCTTCATGTCCAGCAGCCATTTGAGTGCGGCACGATCTGTTCGGATTAAGAAATGGCGACCATAGAGGTATTTGTGGAAATGGTCTACAGCCCTTATTATTGCAAGAAGTTCTTTTCTGGTGACGCAATAATTTCTTTCTGGTTTCGAGAATCCACGGCTGTAGTACTCGATCACCCTCTCTTCACAATCTTGCACCTGGGATAGGACGGCCCCCAAACCGGTGTTGCTGGCGTCGGTGTCTAAGATGATCTTGCCGGACTGTGTAGGAAAGGCTAGGATTGGGCTGGAACATAGTGCTGCCTTCAGTCGTCTGAAAGATGTTTCGCAATCCTGATTCCAACGGAAGGTCTCCTTCTCTGTGGTCTGCCGATGTAGAGGGGCGGCAATGGTGGCAAATCCCTCAACAAAACGCCGGTAGTATGAACAGAGGCCCAAGAAGCTTCGGAGTTCATGCTTGTCCCTCGGGACTGGCCAATCACGGATCGCTTCTATCTTGTCCTCGTTAGTGCGGATTCCTGACTCGGAAACGACGTGGCCCCAAAACTCTACTTCTTTTTGAAACAAAGAACACTTCTTCGGGTTGAGTCTCAGGTTGGCGTTATTAATTCTGGAGAATACTTCGCCCAGGTTCTTCAGATGGTCGTCGAATGTCTGGCCCGTGACTAGAATGTCGTCGAGGTATACTAAGCACGTCCTCCATGTTAACCCGCTCAGTACATACCCCATTAGCCTCTCAAATGTAGCGGGTGCATTACATAACCCAAAGGGCATGACCGTGAACTGAAACAGCCCTTTACTGGTGGAGAACGCTGTCTTCTCTCTGCCGTTTGCGTGTAGACCAACCTGCCAATATCCACTTTTTAGGTCTAGTGTGGAGAACCAACGGGAGCCTGCTAGTGTGGTCAAAGTGTCATCGACTCAGGGTAGTGGATAGCTGTCTTTCTTCGTGACATCATTCAGCTTTCGGTAATCCACGCAAAATCGGGTGGTTCCATCCTTCTTTTTAACTAGCACGACGGGAGCAGACCATGGGCTGATGGATGGCTCAATAACTCCATTTTGTAACATGGACTCAATGTTTTTCTCGACTGCCTGTTGTTGCCATAATGGTAGTCGTCTAGGTGGTATTCTGATAGGTTGAGCCTTTCCGGTATCTATTCGATGCTGGATGATGTTGGTGCGACCGGTGGTTCCATCTTGACTGTTAAAAATTTGCCAGTGCTTTGTGATAAATTGTTTGGCTTTCTTCTGGTTCTCTGGTGTCAGGTGTGTCAAATGGTCAGCAAACTGTTGTGGGAACTCTTTACTGGGCCCTGTCTCCTTCACCGACGTCTGGTACTCTTCTTCACAATTGATGATGGTCTCTACTGGCTCGAAACAAACTATCTCTTGAACATTGGCAATTCCGATGTCGTTGTTGGACAAATTCAGGACTCTGGTATATCTCGTCCGGTTTTAACTATGGCCCGTCCAACTAAGTAGTCATGAGCTGAGTGTACGGGCTCCACCATTCCAACGCAGCTCCCAGGATTGCTATCTAGCTGCCCATGAATAATCTGTTCCGTTCGACCGGGAATTCTAGCTGAAGACTTTGCCACAATTTTTATTGGGGTGACTGATGTGTTGACGGGCCGCACAGTGGGAAATATCGGAAAAAATTCTACGCACGCGCCGATTTAAGTCGTATCATCGTAAGTTTTTTTTGATATTCTTTAAATATCCTCAACTTTACTATTCAGATGCAAAAATTACACTTTTCTGTAAACAAAGTTTCACATCGACTTATATGAACCATTCGCCTCAATATTAAATAATTGTATAGGAACTAATTTGAAGTAAATTTTTTTGGGTGCCTAAGTTCACAGCCACTCTTATTATTACCATTCAAGGACATTTAAAGGTCGTACCAAGGTCAATTGAAGGTCAAATCGATAAATTGTACAAATCGATAATTTTATCTTCTATGCCAACATTCAGCATTCATAATATTTGAAAGGACACATTATAAACTCAGATGTTCTTTAAATAACCTGAACACTATGAACTAAAAACTTTCTCTTAATATTATTTTCTTAATGTATTTATTGAAATATTCAAGAATCTCCAAATCTCTGATGTTCTATAACCTTAAGAAAAGTGACACTTTTGTTTCTGATTAGTAAAGTAAATAATATGTGAAAAATAATTAAAAAAATAGGACTGTGCGACTTGAATTAATCATGTAGCTTTATAATACTTTGATATTTAAAAAATATAACCTCAGATTTTCGAAATTAATCTCAAATGTTTAAATATTCTATTTATCAGCATATCTTGTTGATTTCGAAGCACAATATATTCTTGTAAACATTTCTTTAAACCCGAAAAAATTAATCTAAAGCTAATATCAAACCTTAATACCCCTTTTCATAATTTCCAGAACCATAAATAACACAAATAATTTTTTTATATGAATATTTAAACTTACCAAAGATTTTAATAACGTAAAAACTTTATTAACAAATAATTTTATTTCCTGAAATCTCAAACATCATATAACATCACCTAATATAATTTTCAGTCCTTGAACAAAAAAAATGTTTTCCGTATTTTCACGATGAAATTTCTCATAGTTACTTGTACTGAAATTGCGTTCAGAATTTGTAATAAATAATTGTACTTCTGTACCAATTTTTACCAACAATTTTTCAGTGAGTAATTCTGTAAGAATTCTTCAGATGAGAAAAAGAACTTATTAGTATCAGTTCACCTAAAGCACAAATTTATTTTAAAAATATTGTTATTTATTTTTATTCTTGAGAAAATGTTACTTTAGTATCACTTGCCAAATCGATTTAAAAGTAATGAAAAAATAGCGCTATTAACAAAATAAAACGGAAGTTACTATTCTGCTCAATAGGTGGCTGCTTAGCACTCGCAAGAGTATTATTTCCATAAAAGTATATAAAGAGGTTCAATATTAATTTTAAAAAATTTTACATCTGTAAGAGTTGTATAATATTGTGGTACTGTTAGCTCTTCAGTTAAGAAAAACATTTTATTAGTATCAGAAATTCATTAGAAAAATATCATGCCGAAAAAAAAGGTGTCACTCAAATTAAAATACTTCGATTTATGTAACTCATTATGGAAAAATCCACATTCGCAGAAACCTTATCTTGACATAATTATGAATGACTTAAGATCAAAACGCATTAATATATCTGAAGATGAAGAAAAATATTTGAGAGTTCAATTAGGAAAATACTTTATTCCAAAGTATAAAGAAAAATGGCTAAAAAGTGGTAGACAAAAGAATTTTTTTATAACTAAACATAGCGATTTCCTGAATAATGTTGTAGTATTCAATTTACAAGAGAAAAATAATTCAACCATGACGCAAAAAGTAGTATCACCGAATATGGGTGAAAACCCGATTCAAGACATTTCGAACACACCTAAAGCTGGTCGACCTCGATCGTCTTTTGAAAAAGGATGTTTAAAAACAAAAAATAAAATAGCTAAGCAATTAGCTTCTATTCATACTAAAGAGGAACTGTCGTTAGCCTTAAAACTTAAAGCACAAGAAACTGAAAGTGATAATAATGAAACTAATGTTGACATTGCGAGTCCTGATTACATTAATAAAGTATTAACTATGTTCATGGATTTGGAATTATCTAAGCGAAAGTATGAAAAACTAAGAGCTCATACCATGGATATTCATGGGCATAAGCTCCACCCTCCATACTCTACAATAGCAAATGCCATGAGAGCTTGCTACCCTGATAATATAACTATCAGAGATCAAGGAGCAAAGATACATATATTTTCCCTGCTTGAGCATACTATCAAGCGAATTTTGATGACTGTAGAAGAAAGTGACTTGAAGAATTCATATACAAATTTAAACTTTTTGGCAAAGTGGGGTATGGATGGAGCTTCTGGGCAGCAGACTACAAGGCAAACATGGAATTTTACCGATCGTGATAGTTCAGTTGATCAATTTTCTAGTGATGATGATTCTGAAAAAAGCAGTATGAATAATAAGAATGGGAATGCTAATCTATCAGACGCATCTGTTTTCATATCTAGCTTAGTGTCTCTACGATAAAAAACTAATAATAACGAAATATTGTGGAAAAATGATAAACCTTCTTCCATCTTTTATACTCGTCCCATTAGTTTTAAATCTGTAAAAGAAAGTAAGGAAGTAATTGAGAAACAGTATAAAGAAATTTCCGAATTGATGACTAAAGTTCAAAATTATATTTTTGAATTCAAGGGGATACAATTTAATGTAAAGATGGATCTAAAATGTTCCATGATTGATGGAAAAACGTGTCATGTTTTGGCTAAGGAAGACGCTTCTCGTAAGTGTAATATTTGCGGTGTTTCTCCTAAAAATGCCAACAAAATAACTACGTATTGCAGGCTGAGATGCATAACGGAGGTTTATAAATGGGGTCTGTCAATATTGCACTGCTGGATCAGAATGATGGAACATTGTTTACACATTGGCTATAATTCTGACTTTAAGAAATCTCAAGCAAGAGGAGAGAATAAAGAAACTAAACGCGAGAGAAAAAAGTTCATTCAGGAGTCTTTGAAAAAAATTTGTAATTTAACGGTTGACGTGGTCAAACAAGGGGCAGGTACCACAAATACTGGAAATGTCCCGCGGAGCTTTTTTGAAAAAAGAAAAGATATTTCAAAAATAATTGGTGTTGATGAAAATCTATTGACCAGATTTTATGTCATTTTGCAATTAATTTCGTGTACGCATGAAATTAAAATCGATGAGTTTGAAAAATACTGTCGAGAAACAGCTAGAATATGTAGTAAACTATACTCCTGGTATTATATGCCTCCATCAATACATAAATTACTCATACATGGATGTGATATTATGAGAGAGTTTAAGGAACCAATGGGATTTTTCTCTGAAGAACCACAAGAAACTAATAATAAAACGTTTCGAAAAGCTAGAGCTGCGCATAGCCGAATGTGTAGTAGAAGTGAAACCAGTGAGGATATTATGCATTACGCTTTGATATTATCTGACCCAATAATAAGCAGTTTAAGAAAATCAGAAGAAAAAAAACAGGTACTTAATCCCTGAAGCTGCAATATTTTTAAAATAAGAAAATAAAAAATTTATAGTTCAACAATCATCAATTGAATTCATAACAATAAGGATAATTCTAATATATATAAATATTTAGTACAAGAAGGCATTAAATCACTTCTCACTACTGTTAATAGGTTTCCAATTTATTAATTTGAACAAAAAATATTTAAAAAAATACAAAAAAATAAAATAAAACAAAAAAAAATTCGTTCATAGGATTAAGGCTATTAGTTAAGATTGTAGATAGTTTGGAGTTTCAGAGGTTAGCCTTAACTGGCCTTAACTGCCACCTTTCCTTAACTGGCTGGGTATCACACACTACCTTGCCTTAGCTGGCTGGGTAACACACAACACCTTGCCTTATATGGCTAGGTATCACACACTACCTTGTTTAGCTCTCTGGCTATCACACACCACCTTGCCTTAACTGGTTGGGTATCACACACCACTTTACCTTAACTGGTTGGGTGTCACGCACGACCTTACCGGAGTCCTTACCTTACTTGCGGGGTCCTTTGAGAGGATAACTCAGGATATGTGAGACTGTAGGAAAAAATGACAAAGGTCACTATTTGATCGAAGAATTAAGACAGCACCTGACCAGGATAATAATAAGTTTTCTATGTAATTACAAATTTGAAGTTGGCTAAGCTTCATCTTAGGTTTAAGCTCAATTGAGCGTCAAATCGACAAGAATGGTATGAAAAAAAATTATGGGTATATTCTTGGAGTAACTGAATTCAAATACGCTTTTATGTTTACCATTAAATGTCATCTAGAGGTTGTATCATGGAAAGTAATACAGTTGAAATGCAAATCAAGAAAATCGATCAAAAAAATTTCAACGAGCCCAAAATCATACCTATAATTTTTTTTTAATTTTTCGGAGCGATTTTATCAATATGACCTTCAAATGACCTTTGTATGACCTTGATACAACCTTAGTGGTCCTTCAGTGTTGAAACTTACAGCAGGTTTTTTTTCAACGAGCCCAAAATCACACGTATAATTTTCTTTTTAATTTTTCGGAGCGTTTTTATCGAATTGACCTTTAAATGACCTTTATACGACCTTGATAGGACCTCAGATATTCTTCAGTTGTAAAACTAACAGCTTATTTTAACACACGAAACCCAAAAATTTATAAAATATAATTTATATAAATTTATAAACTTTTTCAGATTTGTTAGATCTTATTTCTCGATTTGACCTTCAATTGACCTTGGGACGACCTTTAAATGTCCTTGAATGGTAAAAATAAGAGTGGCTGTGAACTTAGGCACCCAAAAAACATATGAATACATTTTTTCAGATTTTTCAGACCATTTTACTTCAAATTAGTTCATATACAATTATTTAATATTGAGGAGAATGGTTCATATAAGTCGTTTTGAAACTTTGTTTACAGAAAAGTGTAATTTTTGCATCTGAATAGTAAAGTTGAGGATATTTAAAGAATATCAAACCAAAAATTACGATGATACGACTTTAATCGGGGCGTGCGTAGAATTTTTTCCGATATTTCCCACTGTGGGCCGTGTCAATACAAATTCCTCATTTAGGAACCGAAGAACATCATATCTCGGGTCGAACATAAATCCATGCTGGCTAATTAGGTCCATTTTCAGTATAAAATCGTCCTCAATATTCGCTACCAGGACCCTATGCCGGATCATGTCCCCTATCTGTAGCACGACATCTGCCTCACCCTGTATTGACATGGACTCGCCGGTGACTGTTCTGAGCTGGATGTTATTGGTAACAGGCCGAATTTCTGATGCTCTCAAAACCCTGGACTTGACAATGGACACAGCGGCACCGGTGTCAATGGTGATGGTATCTGCTCGCCCATTGATGGTGCCTCCGATGACTAGGCTGCCGCTATCTCGGCAAAATCCCCGGATGGATAACGATTTGGGGGCTGGTGGAGGGACAGTCAGCATTCGCCCCCCTATGCTAACTGACTGACGGTCCCTGGACATGTGGCTGTTTTGTTGGTTACCCCTGGTCGATGATCGTTCAGGGGGCCTCACTCGACAATCACGTTGGAAATGCCCTGTCCGTCCGCAGCGGTAACATGCTGGTGCCAGTTTTTGTGACCGTTCTAGTATTTTGTTCAGGCCAGCCAGCAGCGCTTGAAATGGTGACTCTGACTCTTCCTGGTTGAAGAAAACTGCTCGGACCCTCGGCTTGGACATGTTTATGACGGCCTCTACTTCCAAAGCCCGAAGTAGAGCTTCATTACTTTTCTTGACGCCACTTAGTCTTAGATTTCGCTGTACTTCCACATCTCTGATGCCGTTTATGAAACTCTGTGTGGCCAACTGGTCTTTCGTTTCCTCTGGCAGGTCTGGGTAGGACAAGTGAACTAACCGTCTAATCTCTGCTTACAATTCTTGGAGGCTTTCACCGGATTTTTGCGTTTTTCCACTCAGTTGTACTTGATATACCTGGCTCAAGGATTGATTGTCGTATCGTTTGTCTAGGATGGCGATAATCTTGTCGAAATTGCCTTGTTCATCAACTGGAATGCTTTGGAGGAGTTCTAGGGCCGGACCTCTTAACGAAATTACCAGAGAAGTAGATTTTTCTTGGTTATCCCATCCATTAGCTGTAGCCACGGCCTCAAATTGCCGTTTATACATGGGCCAAGATGAACTGCCATCAAATGTGGGTGGTTTACTAACGGAACCTCTAGTACTCACGGTGTTATGTTATTTTCTTCGCTGTAAGTTCTGTTGCATTTTTTTAATTTCTGTCTCTACCTTATCTTGGATGGCACTGATTTGGTCTTGAACTGTGTTTTGAATTGAACTGATTTCAACTTTTACCTGGCTTTGGATGGAATCGAGGTCATCTACTTTTGTTTCAAGAGTGTCCACGGTATTTTTTATGGTCTTAATGTCATCATTTATCTCTTTTATATCTGACTCAACTATTTGCATTCTTTCATTAACTGTTTCATTAACTTGTCTTACTATTTGCATTAGTTTTTCAAATTGCATTTGTCTTTTTTCTTCAGTTATTTTAAATTCATTTTGTCGTTTTAATTCAACTTGTTCTTCTTTTTCTTCAAATAATTTAAATTCATTTTGTCTGTGTTCATCTAATAATTTAAATTCATTTTGTCGTTTTTCTTCAAATTTCGAGAATAATCCTTCAAACAAATTATGTTGTTCACTTTTCATCGTGGAAACTAGATTTTGTTGTTTTTCTTCCATCGTGGAAACAAGATTTTGTTGTTTTTCTTCCATCGTGGAAACAAGATTTTGTTGTTCGCTTTTCATCGTAGTGACAAGATTTTCTAATTCTATTTTACGTTTTTCATCTAAAGATTTTACTAACCTTTGTTGAATTTCTTCTTGATGTTGTTTTTCCTTCTTGTCACGTTTTTCTAGAATCTGTGCAATTTTTTCGTCCAGTCCCTCTGTAACCTGCTTGACTATTTTTTTGGTAGTTTCGTCCATACTACGGGTTTCCATAAATCAAATTAGGATTTTAACAGCACTTAATCCTTTACTTCTGATCACCAAATGTTGTAAAGTCCGTGGGTTCAATTTAAAATTATAAAACTAATATTCACTTTCACTTTTCTAGAACTTTATTTACATTAAAACAGCTGATTCAAATACAATAACAATCCCATATACGCTAGTCGTCGCGGTGTAACTGAACTAGCGATCGTGGCGTGCTTCCTTTATAACACCAGCGTCGAATTCTCCAGTAAAAATCATCATCACTCCTTCCGCTGTCGAGTCTTTTCGAGAATCGTTTTTTTATCTTAAAGCGTTTGATGTCGTACTGAAATGAAACAGGGTCCTCTTTGGGTAAATTTCGTAACAATATTGACATGATTATTTGTACTGTATTCTTGATCCTGGAAACTCAAAGCCAAATATCTCCAACTAATTCATCACCCACTGGACATCAGTTGAATTCCATCTAAACTGTTAAATCGGTTCCATACCAAATAATAACTTCAAAATCCCATCTCGATAATAACAGCCCCAAAACGTAGAAAATTCTAACTTTAAAAATTCCTAGTTAGAACATGGCTCCAAACGTAGAACAATCTACCGTAAAACGAATCCACCATAAAACAGGATTCAAAACGGGGAAAAACCCACCGTAAGTCAAAACTCAAATATACTGAAGGACAAACCATCAATAGAAAAATCTTCCTTAGGGAAAATCCTCCCTAGGACCCTAAAATAAAATTTGCACGTGACGAATTTATTTGGCTAAAATTGCTCTGCTTACCTTCACAACGAAGGGCTAATCTTATCCAAAGAAATCTCAACCATCAACGCCTCTTTATAACGGTATTCTTCATCAAATAATACCATCAATCAGCTATCATTTCCTGACGCGGAAAAATCGAACAACTAACTTAAGGGAAAGCCATTTTGGTAGCCTACAGAAATCACACACGGCTTCAGTCTCTTCGAGACGAAAGGGTACTGTCTTCCCGAGTTTGCGTTCTTCGAATCAGAAAATCTCCCTGCTCAAATGAACCAAACATGCGTAAATCTTTACAGCACAGGAGCGGCTTCAGATAAATTACGAATTAGAGGATATGAATTAATCTAACAGATTTTTAAGAAGAAAAGTATTTTATGGGTGGCATCAAACTTAACTGACATTGAGCTGTGCTAACAAAAAAGTATGGTCCTGGATATCGCCAGCTTAGCGAAAAGTCGAACAGAAAACAGACAAGGTACTCGAGGAGGCACAAGAACGCTAAGTAGTTCAGTGAGCCTACAAAAAAACAACGCTAGCCACAGCAACTTCACCGTACTAGAGGCGGCACATAATCTCCCTCAACTAACTCGTAAGAAGGCAAGAAGGTATCATTTTTTTACACGTTACAATATATCTATCCTTGCATGCAATTAGAAAATAATTATAGTCACGTTTTCTTTAGTACTGTGGTCCAAAGTATTGTTCATACAAAGAATTTTATCATTTAGTTAATAACTAGCTATAAACACAGCTTTTACGTATGTACCAGCGGTACAACTCAATCTAAAATAATTTTACACTTAAGCCGTTGACCTAAAAATTCATCTTATTTTGATATGAAAAAAATCAATTTTGCCAAACAATGTACGATCATCTGGAAAGCTGCGTCTGTTATCAGCATAAAATATGTTCGTCGCGAACACACTCTGCAAAGAAATCAATGAAATATTGCTAGGCAAATGCACATCTATATATTTCATGTGAGATGTCGGTAGATGTTTAGGTTTCTTGCCTTTTCCCAATCTGCGACAAGTCTTATTCGATTCTTTTCGTACGTTATGCCGATGCATTTCAATATTTAGAAACACGGAGGAGTATTGTCTTGGAAAATTTGATTTTAGAATGTGAACTTGAAAACTGAGGTGTCAGCATATTCGTTAGGCTTGGTAGATATCCCGTATATGGTATAAAAGTCTTGATCTAAACTCAAAACAAAATTAAAATTAATAAGTGGAACATTAGAACGTTTGTATAGAATTATAATATGCTTCAGAATGGTAAACATGTCCGAGTCAAATTCATGCTCGAAGTATATCACAATGTAATTTTAATTTGATAATAATAAATTGTATAACAATTTTAAGTGAAATTATTGCACATATGCTTTTATTTATATAAGAAAAATGTTTGCCTATAAACTAACTTAGATATAATATTATTATCACTTAACGTAAATTCTTTAGGCATGCACTATGCCATTATCACGCGGATACAAATGGTTGACAACATTTTGTATCCGCCTCACAGAGGCTAAGTTAAGATTTCGTTAAGCTTTATTTGGTATTACATAGGTGGCTCCTGCTTGTCGAATTCGTGGGTTTAAATCTTATCTATCTTGTGCCTCACGAATCCGCATATGTATAGCAGCTCTTATATAATCGGTCTAATTGCACCAGGATGTGCCTCTATCATAATAGTGCCTTTATTTCGCAATAAGGCTGGTCAGTTTTGCATCCTCATCTTTTGATAAGTAGTAGGCGTAATTTTGTTTTGTTTTGATCTCTCAGTTTGTCCGTTGATCTTTGAGTGTTATGCCTAACATTTGGTGCTCCATTGTCCCACACTTACTTTACTCAACGATTATTACATACCGGTTCACGTTCACCTCCTGTACACAATATGCTTCTTAGCTTCTAAAAAACAGTCTTTTTCATCTGTAAACTTGAGTTGCAGGATCTCATCATGTTTTATCACAGGTTCTTCAATAAAAATATCCACTTGTACCATGCCTTGGTTTTTAACTTTTCTGTTCTATGGATCAACTACACACAATTTGGACTTTTTTGTATTTAATTTTAGGCCAATATTACATAACAATTTGTCTATTTCTATAGTTATTCGGGGCTTAGTGCTATAAGATAAATTTCATTAGCAAATCTGAGGTTATTGAACATTCTCTTACTTATAGGGTTTCCCTTATTATCTCGACATTCTCATTTTTTGAAACCATCCTCTAGGGTATAGGTGAATAATTGTGTAGTCTGTTTCTTATTTACATCCCGACAAATACGTTTTCAAATTCGATAAATGCAAGGTTTCGATTTGTAATCATAATGAACTAATTTTAAGGTTAGGATTCTCTTTGTCAATGGTTCTTGGCTTGTGATGTAGTTCATCCTAGAGTCTGTTTTTTATAGTATTAGTGCTCTAAACGTGCGATTTGTCACAACTTTCCTTAATGTGTTATATAATTGAAGTTAATATGTAATAATAACATATTTGTGTTATTCCAGATTTTTGAAATTTTTACACAGACCTTCTTTTACCGTTCAAAACTTCAATTCAAATGTCAAGCTTGCGCTCTTGTTAATGGTAACAGCTCCTACTCAATAATGTGACCCTTGTTCGGAATAATATAAACGATATATTATTGATTACCGTGACTTAACAAGAAACTTCTTCCAATTTCTTTCTGTAACGAAGTCTCCTATCACTAGCTCCTCAGCATACACTCTACTACGTTCTACTGTACTGATCTATGGTATACTCTAGCACACACCCCCTCCCGCATGCTATCAACAGCCCTGCCGCTTGCCGCTTATCACAGTAGAAGGACGTATGTTAATATTTTGTAATGTTCTCCAAAGTATAGACACACATTTTACCTTTTCAGGTATTGTTTAATACAACCAGAAATAAACACACTCTCTCCACAAATCCGTGGGTTCCTGCCTTCACTAAATTTTTACTCAAATTCGCTCCTCCCTTCTCAGCCTTCTCAAATATGTATCTGCCTTTAAAGACCGATTACCATACTCGAGTATGTTTCGAATCTTCCTCTATCGTCAATGATGATTCGTCACTTCACGTGCTTAGAATTAATGATTGCCCCTCCCTTCACGTGACTTTAATTTCCCTTCCAATGACCAATCTATTGAGCATGATATTGGTTTGTTTTTGGGGTGCCACTCTCAGATGTTTGCTTAGTTAGGAGTGTGCCTTTTGTTTAAACGGACCCGTTAATAAACAAAAACTGCTTCTTGGGGTTATGGAACTAAAGAACTAGATCGTTTTAAACGGCAATGTACAATTCACGACAATTTTTTACATTTCAAGCAAGAAGACGCCCTTTCGCATCAGGTAGTTTCGGTTGAGCAGTGATTAGATGACTACTTTTCTAATTAGAGAACTAGGGTCTGTTGAACTGCCACGCAGATAGCGAACTTAACGCCGTTGGATTTTTTCCAGTGAGGTCACCTATAATTCGATCTTTCTAAAATGCAAAAGGAATCAATTGAGGAAGTACAGGAACAGTTAATTCAAGAACGCATAACAATTTCCAGAGAAACATTTGCAAATCTGCTTGGAGAGTTCCAAACTAGATTGTATTATTACCTCCAAACTAACGGAAACCATTTTCAGCATTTATTTGATTCATAAATTAATTGAAAATCAAATAGTACATGTTTAGTAGTTTGATATTTCTAAATTTTTTCTTGTGTTAGATATAGTAGTGGCAAATTTTAATATTTTCACTCAGTAGAACATAAAAAGAAAATAATGAATTAAATGAGTGAGATGATAATTTCGACATCTATCGTCATTTCTAGCCTGGCTAAATTATATATGTACTTCGACCAAGTACTTACCTATTATCTCGATCAAAAATGTAATTTGTATTTTCAATGACATAAAATGGCTTGCCATATTCAACGATTTGTAACAAATAGAATTTAAAGTTTTTCAGATCATTACTTTGTGAGCTGAGCACAAACTCATGAAACCTTGTAAAGACTATCAAATATGCAACTAATAGGAGATACAAACAGCCATATGAACCACGTAATTGGTTTAATATATTTTTATTAAAATTACATAACAGCAGAAATTCCTAGTTTCACTTATAGTAGTTAGAATAAGTTGTGCAGTAATTCTTAAATTTATACAATAAAATATCAAATAAGATTTAAAAAAGACAAGATTTACCTCAAAATTATGTAGTTTTCTTCTAAAGAACAAGTGAAATTAAGGAAATTACAGTTAACTCATTTATGAACATAATGTAATTATAGAAATATACTCGTAGATAGTTAAAATGTATATTATTTGCTAGTCACCATGGAAGTTGTTCAGCAGAAATTCCCTAAAGAATGGTCTAAGAATATGATTTAAACGTTAGATGAATAATATGGTAGGTGATGAGGCCAGACAACTGCATATGACATTTTCAAAGAGTATAAGGGAGAACCTCTACGGCAATAATAAATTCCCAAACTTTTATGGCGATTACATAGTAAAGTATCTTTACGCATGCATCACTTTTTGTAACAAATTCATATTGTAATTTATTCCTAATTATATTACTGTTCAAATGGGTGAATCAGGGTGATAAAATTTACTGTTGTGTTATATATTTTATAGACTTGATGACTACAGTTTAGAAAATGGTATATAAAGTTTATGAAAAACCAAACGTTATTTACAAATGTTCTCACTCACCACTAAAGATGATGAAGATATTACGAAAATAATTAAATTCATTGGAGTTCTTCTGTAATCCATTTCAACTTATTATTTTGATTGTAAATGAGAAAGTATTAACAGAAACGTTCTATCCTAGTGAGTATTATAAATATATTTATTTCACTGTGTTACTGTTAGTGTCAGCCTGTAAATTATTTTTTTATGGAATACTAAAGCTTATGTAGCTAATTTACATCGAACACAGTCGAGTGAACAGTTTGAGTAATAATTTATCAGTCCGAATACTAAGTAAATTAATTTTATTCATTTATACAAAAACAAATGTTTGCTGTTAAATGTGATCTTTGTATTGAGTGGAAATTTAAAGTAATCTCATTATTTTGTGAAGATGAACTATATTGTACCTTGTTTTCGATATATTAAACACTAGCTGACTCGTCTCGGCTTGGGTGTATTTGACGTGTCTGAACAATTTTTCATTTGGTAATTTTCAAAGCCCATCCATTATATGGCTATAGCGTTCTTTAAAAATACATTATTGCTCCCTCTCACACCAACAGAGAGCATTATGTGTGGCGTGGAAACAGCAGTTTCAAAATTAGAAGAGAACACCACTGAAATAATTCGACAAGATGTGTCACAGATTCTAAGAAAGTTTAAACCAACCAAAATTAACCTATCTATAGAAGAAAACGAGGCCTTGAAACAACTTCGCCTCAACACCTCCATCGCCCTCTAGGTACCTGGAACTCATCGTAGATATATCTTCAGGTACCCCGACGTGGTGACTATTCACCCATTACTTCTCCCACAGTCAAGTACACCCGTTCCTCCCTTTCTTTAATTGATATGATGTTTATCATATAGTCACTAAAATTCTTCTACCCTCTGCCGTCGGCGGTTATAATCTCCACTACATTTTACGGCATGATTACTTCCCTCCCTAGCTCTGTTATCAGCACTTCTCTCTCGGACCCCACCTTTTACACTTCATTACGGTATGTTGCGAGATGTCGACCTCTCCGAAATATATACGCAAATGATCCTCCGCCCTTCTCATTCTGATCAAATAGGATCTAAACGCCCCATGTCCAGTTTAAAACTGGGTCAACTCATAATTCAATTCCCTAAAACTACAACTCATCCATTCATTTATCCTTCCTATCAGTAGTTTGGTACACTGAGCTTTATCCACAATTGCAATCTTTGTTGACATCATTTATATGTCTTCCATGAAAGGACTTCTCTTTCCATTTCAGCAGTTTCTGATCAGTGGTCTGCTGGTGTTCTGTCAGTGGCAGTGGTATTGAGTCATCAACCTGGCATATGACTTTGTGTAAATCATAAAATTCTGCTAGTTTCTGGAAATGACTAGGCAAAATCGAAAATTGCTGATCTTATAGTTTGCTTATATCTGCCAATCCTCTTCCTCCTTCATATCGTGGCAAAGTTGTACGTTCGACAGAGCTAACTGGATGGTGATTTTGAGCTTTTGTTAGTAAAACTCGAACTTTTCGTTGTAATTGTTCAATGTCAGTCTTGCACCAATTCACTATACCGAAAGAGTAACTAAGCTCAGAATACGCATATGTGTTAATAGCCTGAAACAAATTTTTACTGTTAAGTTTGGTCTTCAGCAGTCGTCTTACACTTCTCTAAAACTCTGTTGTTAGGACCCTTTTCATGGTGTGATCAATTCGTTGAGCCTGCTTTATTCCAAGGTATTTGTAAGTATGGCCTTCCTCCATGGATTCAATTGAGGTGCCATCTCCCATTTCGTATTGCCGCTGCTGTATTTTACCTTTAACTATATTAGTAATTCGGCATTTGTCTAGGCCAAATTGCATATGGATGTCACTAGAGAATCCTTCTACTATTTTAAGCATATCATGCAGCTGTTGTTTTATAGCTGCCATCAACTTTAAGTTGTCCATGTATAACTAATGGTTTATCTTCAATGCTTGTTCGTTGTTGTACTTGAGACTCAACCCAAAGTTAGTCGAGTTCAGTTTGTGTGAGAGTGGGTTCATGGCAAGGCAGAACCACAGCGGGCTAAGAGAGTCTCCCTGAAATATACCCCTTCTGATTGGTAGAGAATCGGTTTGTATCGAACAGTCGGCTTCATTCAGAAAGATTTTGGTTTGTTTAGTAGTCATGACATGTTCTAAAAAGTTAACAATATTATTTACTTTATAGAATTTTTTTTACTTTATAGAGTTTCAGCACCTGAATGAGCCAATCATGTGGCTTTTTTGTAGTCCACATATGCCATATAGAGATTTCGTTGTTTGGCGTGGGCTTGATTGCAGACAAGGAATCAATTATTAGTTGTTCTTTGCACCCCATCGAGTTTTTCGCGCATCTCTTTTGTTGTTCGGTAATTATGTTGTTCAGCTCACAATGTCTGAAAAGGCGATGATTAATGCACGACGTTATAAGTTTGTATAAGGTTGGGAGGCAAGTGATTGGTCGGTACTTTGCTGGGTCCTGTGTACATAGGTTATCCTTTGGTAAGAGGTATGTAGCACCATGCGTAAGGAAACTAGGCATTTTGTGTGGATGGATAATTATGTCATTAATAAGTTCTGTTAATTTCTCGTGCATAATGTTTCTTTATCCAGTAATTCTGCACACCATCTGGTCCCGGTGCTTTACAGTTATGGAGGTGTTTCATTATGTTGGACGTGTCTTCCGTTGTAAATGGTTGGTGTTGCATGTTATCACAATTCTGAAATGCAGCTTCCTCCTCATTAATCCAGCTTGCTCTGGATGGCCGTTTTACTGGGATAACTAGGAGTTTCATTATTATTGATGTTGTTGAGTTTTCTATAAAACCCTTTTTTGATTTTCGGAATAGTGCGTTGTCTAGTTTCCGTTGGTTACTGGTTTTGTACCTTCTCAATCGACTTGTGTGGATGGAGAGCTTTTGTCGTAGACTGTCCAGACACTGCTGAGATGTGATGTTTTCTCCATCGCACTGGGAGTTTATTCGGTTATTGTCCATGATAGTCTTGACAAGTCTTTCTATTCTGTTGTTCCTGACCCCTTGTTTTTACTCTGTCAGTCTTCCAATGTATTTCCGAAGAGAATTGATTTTCCCATCTAGCCTTCTTTGCCAAGGTGGTATTCGAGGTGTTTGTCTAAATTGGTGAGGCTCTTGCGTTGGTGATATTGCGACCTCAATTGTTCTGCAGATGGAAATTGCAGCACAGTAGATGATTGTCTGTAGCGACTCTAACGTATTAGCACCTAAAACATAGTTTAGCAAGATAAATTTGTTCATGGTCGGCAAGACGATACCCAGTTTCTTAGAAGCTCTTAGTTTGGGAAGAGTTGGTCTATTCAATGGATCGGTTCCATTATACTATATAAGAGCTCTTTCCATTTCTGCTTGTATTTTGTCAAGCAGGTCATCGTTGGCTAGATGGTCTTGTTGAAGTTCTCGAGTATCACTTGGGGATTATTTTTATACTATTATTATACTACAACCGGTCCAAATGTATAGAGATTACTTTAGTGAAAAATTATAAATCAAAGGGCATAATTACTGTTTTATTGAATTCTAATAATATGAGTTGCGCCAGATTTTAGTCTGCCCACTTAAACATATTCCTTATGTCAAACAGTGATAACTTTTGTGTGCCAATTTTTATTAAATTCCTATTCAATATATGTATTGTAATGAAAACCGCACTTTTAGGGTAGAAATTAGCAATTTAAGCAAGCTTCCCTGAGGAAAAACTTATTATCGTACCAGACTTAAGCATGGCTATCCAATCTATCAAATATCATGAATAATAGAACACTTAATGCAAACTAAGTATAAAAATATAAAATAGGGTAAAGACTTACTATCATTTAGTCCATTAAATCTTTTGATTCAACAAATTATAAAACATATCTTCAATGCAAAATGGACAAGTATATCAGCAAAATTCAATCATTGACAATTGTCATAAATTCTTCATGCAAATTTTGTAGATAATCTAAAATTAAAAAAATAATATTAGCAAATGATAAAAAAATGTCTTATATAATTAGCAAAGACGTTCAAGCAAGTAAATTAAGCAAAGTCGGATGTACGAGACAACTCCTGAAGAAAATTCACTTAAATAGTAAAAGATAAGTTGCAATAGGTAATATGTTAGGTAATTAGATACATTAAGAGTGTAAACAAACTAAAGATACTTAAATAAGAAGTGCAACTGACTAACTAAGACAGTTACAGATAGTGAACGAACCAAGCCAAATAGACATTCTCAAAAAGATGATATAAACTTAGTGCAAGTAAAAACTTCATGTGCTTATTAGGTAAGAGACTATAGAGAGTAGAAATAGGAAATTAGATTGTAGATATAAGTTGTGTTTTATAAATAATGGGAAAACGAGAAAGTCAGAAAGTTCAAACATTCGAAGTTCAAAATCTTCATAACAAAGAAAAATTCAGCAATAGTTAATATAAAACAATTTATTCAAAACTAAATTAGCCTTCAAATGAGATATTTTGTAAAACATATAGTTTAAATTCGAAAGTTAATTAAATTTATGGTAAAAAAAATGCAGAATCAAGTATGCTGATTTATGCAAAACTTGGCGTCATAGATGGCATTTGTTCATACCTTACTTATTAAACCGACACTCTAAATTTATCGAGTTACCGTTGATATGCAGATTTTCAAGTGAAGTTTGACATTTGACAGCTTTCATAATAAGATTCAAAATCGCAAATTTGTGAAATAAACTAAAGTGAAACTATGAGCAACACACAAAACATTTTGATGAAATTTAAGTAGTATGAAAAAATCCAAAGAAGGAAAAAAAATTAAATTGATTGGAATGGGATATAAATGTAAATAAATGGAGAATGGGAAATTAAAATATTAAGATACTGGTGATAAAGGAGAAAAGTCATAAAATAAATTGGAATGGTGTTATAGAAAAAGGGATACAATAAACCAGTATGAAACAAGGTAATAATTTTGTAATTTTAAAATTGTATGTGGTAATGTTAAAGAGATAATGAATATTTTATTTATAAATTAGTTAAGAATGATAGCTTAGATAAATAGGAAAGAGAATTCTCGAAAGTAATAAGTAGAGTAGTAAGATTAAAAGAAATTGGAGAATTTATTTCAATTTAAAAAAAATATTGTTAATAACGTCTGTTAAAATTGCTCTGTTGACAAGAGAAAATTTTTAAAAGAGTTAAATTAACAATTAGCATATTTAAAAACAATATATCATCAGTTAAGAGAATCAATTAAAGTTTATTAGTAAATAAAAAAAATGAAATTAGTAACTGAATGAGAAAAAGGTTTAAAACAAGTTCAAATACGAAAAAGCTAATAAGAAAGGTAAGATAATATCAGTGTCTTCCAGGCAGAAGCTGCTGGAACTTCATGAGAAGTACAAAAGTAAGTACAAAGATTTTATAATAGAAGTTAATTGATTTAATGTTTTTAATTTGTTGTATTTAAAGTTTACAACAAGATGTTGAATTTTAATTTAAATAAGTTATGAACAGTTAAATGATAATAAAGCCCTATGAACCCACACACAAACAAAAATTTATTTAAAATTAAACTATTAAAGGGAACCCCGACACACACAAACAGTTTATAATAATTTTCAATTCAATATAAACAATGAATATAAAATTTTATTACTATAAGTAATGTGGCGCCCAAGCAAGTCAAACACAACTCGTTAGATCTTTTGTCAGTGCATCAAGTAAATAACAAATAATTAATATAAATTTCAGTGTATAATAAGTAATAAGTAAATAATTTAAAATCATCTTAACCAGAGTGAACCCCTGATTATTTAAAATTTAAATGCTATAACCAATTTAAAAATAATAACAACGGGGGGATCGACTGGAGTATATATATATATATATATATATATATATATATATATATATATATATATATATAAAATGAAATATAGAGTGAGAGTAAGGATATAGGTTTCAAGAATGAAACTTTAACAAACAATACTATATAACTTAAATATCATAGCTTTAACAGGAAAAATGAAGGTATACTTGCAATTGAGTACTAAAGTCCAAAACGATGATCAATTGTACAATTCATACACATCTTCATATCACAGTCATAGTAGCTAAAAATACAAAACCATATTAGAATGAAATGTAAACAGGAATTAAAGCTAAGTTTGGAAGACAGGATTAAAAATATCTAAGTTTGAAAGTCAGGTACCATGTATAAAAAGTTAAAGGTCAAAAAAGAAAATAAATCACATAAATGGGGAAAATATATAAAATTCTTAAAATAGACAACAATTTGAACAGATAAATAGAGTTATAGTATCAGGTACTGACAAATTCTAACAATATAACAGCAGAGAGAAAGGAAACTACTTAAAATACTTGCAGAGATTCAAATAGTTATACTATTTGAATACTGTAAATAGCAATAGGTCAAGAACAGTTCAATAAACTAAAAATTTTGGAAAAATAAAGAAAGGTATCAAAGATCAGAATTTATTCAGTCGGCATAAGGGGGCGAATGCTGACCGACCCTCCACCAGCCCCCAAAACATTATCCATCCAGGGATTTTGCCGAGATAGCGGCAGCCTAGTCATCAGAGGCACCATCAATGGGCGAGCAGTTACCATCACCATCGACACCTGCGCCCCTGTGACTATTGCCAAGTCCCGGGTTTTGAAAGCATCAGAAATTCGGCCAGTTACCAATAACATCCAGCTCAAAACAGTCACCGACGAGTCCATTTTGACAAGGGCAATTGAGTACAACTGCCCGTTAATAAATATTAAGGTTTCAAATTCTAATAAAGCTGATAGTCGGTGGGTAACAGAAGAGGTTAAAGTTGCTAGCAAATTAGTTAAAGATACTTTCTGGTTGTTGAAAAAAACAGGGGATCCTAATATAAAATTAAGATACAAAAATTTAAAACAGGCATATTTTAAACTAATTTCTGTTAACAAACAGCAACATTTTAAAAAAATTATTGAAAATTCCTCTAATAAACTAAAGAAAATATGGAATATTGTAAACAAAAAAATTGGGAAAGATATAAACACTAATGCCAGAATTACTCTCAAGGTCGATGCAAATAATCACGCAATATCTGAACCGGCTGATGTAGCTAAATTATTTGTCAACTATTTTTTAAATGTAGCTAACAAAACAATTAATAATCATTTTGGAAATAATCTGTCAAAAAATTGTACTGCAACAAATCCTCTAATAAATTATTTATTTTTTGAACCTAGTACAGCTGGTGAGGTCACCAATGTAATAAGGCAGCTAAAAAATAAAATGAATGCTGGACTAGATAGTATAACCACAAATATTAAAAAAAAGTGTGTGGCCATATTGCTGATCCAATAGCTTTTCTTATTAATTTATCGGTTTTGTCAGCAACATTCCCTAAGTTTTTGAAAGTTGCATCTATTGTGCCTGTGTATAAAAAAGTTGATCGTTCTAACATACAAAATTATAGACCTATTGCTATTACCAGTAGTATATCTAAAATTTTTGAACGAATCATTTTCAACCGTATGATTGGATTTCTAAACATAAACAACACTATAACCGATTTTTTCAGTTATGTGTACAAAAGCTTGGACAAGGGTGAACACGATGCAGGTCTATTCTTCAATCTGTCTCGTGCTTTTGACTGTTTAAATTTTAATTTTCTTGAGCATAAGCTGCACCGATTAGGTTTTAGAGGTGATTTTTTATTATTCATTATGTCGTTCTTAAAAAATAGAGAAATTTGTGTCAAAATACATCATACAACTTCAGACATGCATGAGCTAAATATAGGTGTTCCACAGGGGTCTGTGTTGGGTCCACTCTTATTTTTACTATATATAAATGATATGCCTCTCAATATGAACTTACATGACGTAAAAATTGTGCTTTTTGCTGACGATACATCTATAGCGGTCTCAGCAAAGAACCCTGAGCAATTACAAGCAAAAATGTGTCACATTGTCCATGTTTTTAAAAACTGGTGTGGTAAAAACAACCTTGTTTTAAACATTGACAAGACTGTTGGCATAACATTTTATAATAGGAAATATACCCCATCACTTAGACTTAATATAGATAGAACAAAATTTTTGGGTGTCTATGTAAACGACAACTTAAGATGGATCTCTCATATAAATCACGTTAGCAAATAACTAAACAATGCATACTTTGCAATAATCTAAGATATACTTTACCAACAAACTATCTTATAAACATTTATTATAGCCTCGCTTATTGCCATCTTTCATATAATATCATGCTTTGGGGTAGTTCTCCTTACGCTATCCGTGTATTTCTAGCACAAAAAAGACTATTACGTCTAATCTTTAACTTAAACTACACTGACTCATGTAGGCCTTCATTTATAGAATACTGTATTTTGACAGTACCATCTATATTTATATTTAAATGTATTTTATTTGTAAAAAGCAATAGTAATAAGTTTGTTAGAAACTCCAGTGTCCATCATTACCCTACTAGGTATAATGATGAATACAGAGTAGAAAAACATAACACCACATTGTATGAGAATTCACCCTACTTTTTTGCCACAAAATTGTTTAATCATTTACCTAATAAATTGAAAATACTCACTGCCAGGAAATTTAAAATTTACTTAAAAAAATGTTGTTAGAAAAATGTTACTATTCTGTTTCTGAGTATTTAGAAGATTCAATTATGTTCTAAATTTGTTTATAAAATTTGTTTTTAAGTATATATGTGTAACTTGTGTAATGCTTATTGGTATATATGTGTATATATGTTTTTTTTTTTTTTTTTTTTTATCCGAAGAGGGGGGAAATACATTGCGTACTTAGCTAGCACGTGCTAGCCGTCGTGCGGGACTCCCGATGCAATGACTTCAAAGCAAGAGTAAATCGTTGCATTGAAACCAGTATACCGTATACCCGCTAAAACCCTAACCTCTTTCTCCTACAACCATGGTCCCTTGCGGCACTCTTACTCAATACTACTTCGCAAGGGTGGTTCATTGCAGATGTTTACTGCTCTTACATTGAAAGCTTCTAAAGCCTACTCCTCGAACTTATCGCGGAGTTCTTTGAGGATAGTCTCCGCGTAATCTGATACCAAGTTCCAGGCTTGGGGGCCTTTCAGCATGGCTTCTACTAATTGTTCTGGGACGATATTAGTCTCCAGAATCCTCTCCACTTCAGCACGTTGATCCTGAAACCGGGGGCAGGAGAAGAACACGTGTTCCGCGTCCTCTACCACGTCCGTACAGTGTGGGCAATTTGGGGAGTTTGCCCTCCTGAACCTGTGCAGGTATGCTCGAAAGCATCCATGTCCAGTCAGGAGTTGAGTGATGTAGAACCCAACCTCCCCATGCTGGCGGTTGACCCAACGACTGATGTTAGGTATTAATCGATATGTCCACCGGCCTTTAGTAGAGCTGTCCCACCTCTCCTGCCATTGCCCTAGACTCATGGCTCTTTCATCGCTGTTTCCTGTCGGTTGGTTTTTCTCTAACTTTCTGCGATAAAGCCGTCCCCTTTCTGCAGCCAGGATGTCGATTGGTAGGGTAGAGGCAATCACACTCACCGCCTCGTAAGACACAGTGCGGTAGGATGATGCCACTCGAATCGCTGAGAGCCGCTGGACTGATTTCATTTTCCGGCGGTACGATGGTAGCTCGAGCGATTTCTCCCATACCGGTGCCCCGTACAACAAAACAGAAGTAGTTACTGTTGCCAGTAGCTGTCTTCTTATCTGTCTGGGGCCTCCGACATTCGGCATTATTCTAGATAATGCCCCCTGTACCCCAGCTGCTTTCTTGCTGGCCGCGATTATGTGCTCTTTGAAGTTGAGCCGTGTGTCCAGGAGCACCCCCAAATAGCTGATGAAGGGCTGCGACTGTATGTAGGTGTCGCCTATTTTGAGGGTGATGGTTTCCCTTGCCTTTCGACTGCTAACAAGAAGTGTTTCGGTCTTTTGCTCTGCTAAACTCAAGTCCGCTGCGAGCATCCAATGCTGAATTGTGGCTATAGCGAATGAGAAGGTTGTTTGTATCTCCTCTATGTGCTTGCGCACTATGATCAATGCCACATCATCGGCGAATGCCACTAGCCTGACGCCCTCAGGCAGACCGAGCAGGAGCAGGTCGTTGTACATTACGTTCCATAAGAGGGGGCCAAGAACAGAGCCCTGAGGTACACCTCCTGTGATCTTATAGTCTACTTGCCCATTTTCAGTTTGGTACAACAAGATGCGGTCCTTGAAATACGCTGAAACCATTCTGCGCAAGTACTGCGGAACTTCCATCCTGGCAAGAGCCTCCAAAATGCGGTCCCAGCGGGCCGAGTTAAAGGCGTTCTTGATATCCAGGGTGGCTATTAGACAGTACTTTTTTCCACCTCTTCTCCATCTCTTTCCCGAGATAGCCTCTCTGGCGATGTTGGTAACGAGTGTCACGGCATCGATGGTTGATCTCCCCTTTCTGAACCCGAATTGGTTGGTGGAAAGTTTCGGCTCAACGTAGGGCTCCAGCCTATCTGCTATTATTCTTTCAAGGAGTTTTCCCGCAGAGTCCAACATACAGAGGGGACGATATGATGACGGTTCGTCTGGAGGTTTCTTTCCCCCTTTAGGTAGGAGCACAAGCCTCTGCTTATTCATAGTCACTGATGGTATATCTTCGTCCCTCACCTGCCACGAAGGATAAGCGGGTAGCTCAGGCTTCGCAGGAAACAAGTGAGTGACAATGCGGTGCAATGATTCGGGGCAGTTCGTTGATGTCATGGGGGTGGCCTTGATTTTATGCATCACGATTTTATACGGTTTTCCCCATGGATCTTGGTCAACTTCGTCACACAACTCCTTCCAGTAGGATCTCTTGCTTGAGAGAATGGCTCTTCGTAGTTGTTGTCTTTTGATCTCATAGTCGAGCCTTAGTTCTTCTGTTGTGACCCTGTCGCGTCTCCGTGCTCGTTGATGCAGCCTTCGTGCTTTGAGACACTCTCGTCGGTGTTGTGAGATCGTGTCGTTCCACCAGTAAACTGGTGGGCGGCTGTTGTTCTGCCGTCTCCTTGGCATGGATGCATCGCAGGACTTGACAACGCTTGTCATTACCTCTTTGGCAGTGGCTTCTGCGCTTGTTGCTATTGACCATGGTTCCTGCTCCATAACCAAGGCGAATGAATCAGCATCGAAAGCATTTTTGTTCCAACCGACTGGCTGTGACCTCGCACGACTGACACACAATCTTCGTTTGGGAGTGGTGTTGATTTCGAATATAATAGCTTGGTGGTCGCTATTAGTAAACTCCTCATCGACCCGCCACTCACAGCCCCCTTTAATTAGGTTGCTGCTAACGAATGTCACATCGATAATGGAGCTGGCTGTGCCTTTGCGATATGTGCTTACGTCTCCTGTGTTGAGGAGTACCAGGTTGAGCGAAGACATGGTCTCAAGGAGAGCTCGTCCTCTCGCGCTCGTTTCCCGGCATCCCCAGTCAATTGCCCAGGCGTTGAAATCTCCTGCGATGGCGACCGATTCACGCTTCCGTACATCCTCCGCCAAGGTGTCCAAGAATAACTCGAACTCCTCGAGCTGTGCACTAGGAGGTGCATAGCAGCTATAGAAGTGAACCCCTCCCACTTTGGCTCTCACAAGCCATGGTTCGGGGGTAATGTGTATATATGTGTACATATGTATGTGTATATATGTGTGTATATGTTTATATTTACATTACAATTGTAATTAATTTTCTATTTGTCATGATGTGTATATCCATTTGTAATGGCTGAAATACAAAAATAAATAAATAAATGTCAATACAGGGTGAGGCAGATGTCGTGCTACAGATAGGGGACAACATGATCCGGCATATGGACATGGTAGCGAATATTGAGGACGATTTTATACTGGGTATGGACCTAATTAGCTAGCATGGATTTATGTTCGACCCGAGATATGATGTTCTTCGGTTCCTAAATGAGGAAATTGTAATGACACGGCCCGTCAACAGTTCAGTCACCTCAATAAAAATTGTGGCAAAGTCTTTAGCTAGAATTCCCGGTCGAACGGAACAGATTATTCATGGGCAGCTAGACAGCAATCCTGGGTGCTGCGTTGGAATGATGGAGCCCGTACACTCAGCTCATGACTATTTAGTTGGACGGGCTATAGTTAAAACTGGACGAGATATACCAATCAGAGTCCTGAATTTGTCCAACAACGACATCAGAATAGCCCATAGTCAAGAGATAGCTTGTTTTGAGCCAGTAGAGACCACCGTCAATTGCGAAAAAGAGTACCAGACGTCGGTGAAGGAAACAGGGCCCAGTAAACACTTCCTACAACAGTTTGCAGAACATTTGACACCAGAGAACCAGAAGAAAGCCAAGCAATTTATCACAAAGCACTGGCAAATTTTTAACAGTCAAGATGGAACCACCGGTCGCACCAACATCATACCGGAAAGGCTCAACCCACTAGAATACCACCTAGACAACTACCATTGGGGCAACAACAGGCAGTCGAGGAAAACATCGAGTCCATGTTACAAAATGGAGTTATTGAGCCATCCATCAGCTCATGGTCCGCTCCCGTCGTGCTTAAAAAGAAGGATGGAACCACGCGATTTTGCGTTGACTACAGAAAGCTGAATGACGTCACGAAGAAAGATAGCTCCCTAAAAAGTGGATATTGGCAGGTTGGTCTACAAGCAAACGACAGAGAAAAGACAGCGGTTTCCACCAACATAGGGCTGTCACAGTTCACGGTCATGCCCTTTGGGTTATGTAATGCACCCGCCACATTTGAGAGGCTAATGGAGTATGTACTGAGCGGGTTAACAAGGAGGACGTGTTTAGTATACCTCGACGATATTCTAGTCATGGGTCAGACATTCGACGACCATCTGAAGAACCTAGGTGAAGTATTCTCCAGAATTAATAATGCCAACCTGAGACTCAACCCGAAGAAGTGCTCCTTGTCACAAAAAGAAGTAGAGATTTTGGGCCACGTCGTGTCCGAGTCAGGAATCCGCACCAACGAAGACAAGATAGAAGCCATCCGTGATTGGCCAGTCCCCAGAGACAAGCATGACCTCCGAAGCTTCTTGGGCCCCTGTTCCTACTAGAGGCGAATTGTTGAGGGATTTGCCACCATTGCTGCGCCTCTACATCAGCAGACCACTGAGAAAGAGATCTTCGATTGGAATCAAGATTGCGAAACATCATTCAGGCGACTGAAGGCAGCTCTATGTTCCAGCCCAATCCTAGCCTTTCCTACACAGTCCGGCAAGTTCATCTTAGACACCGACGCCAGCAACACAGGTTTGGGGGCCGTCCTATCCCAGGTGCAAGATGCCGAAGAGAGGGTGATCGAGTACTACAGCCGTGGATTCTTGAAACCGGAAAGAAATTATTGCGTCACCAGAAAAGAACTCCTGGCAACAATAAGGGCTATAGACCATTTTCACAAATATCTTTATGGTCGTCATTTCCTAATCCGAACAGATCGTGCCGCACTCAAATGGCTGCTGGACATGAAGACACCGAAAGGACAACTGGCCAGATGGATGGAGAAATTACAGCAATACGACTTCAAGGTGGAACAGCGTGCCGACCGTTTGCACAATAATGCCGATGCTCTATCCAGAAGACCCTGTAGAGCGGAATGCGGACATTGTCTGAGGACGGAACAGCGAGAGGGTATCTCCATCAGGCAGATCCGAGTGCAGGCCAATGAAGACTGGACAACGGAACAGTGCATCCAGGACCAAATGGCTGATCCAGACATCGAACCAATCTTGTCGAAATTGTTTCAAAATGAGAGGGGCACCCAGGCCACGATGGGACGAGGTAGCTAGATACTCACGCGTGCTTAAATCGTTATGGGCACAATGGGACTCTCTAAGAGTAGACAATGGAATGCTCAAGCGAGTATGGGTAGCGCTGATGGACGAGAAACCAAGTCCCAACTGGTAGTTCCGAAGACAAAGGTACCAGCTATCCTGACTGAAGTACATGATGGGATTACCGGAAGCCACCTGGGCATGAATAAAACCCTAGACAAAGTTCGCCAGCGGTACTACTGAATTACTTCGAAGACGTCAGAGCTTGGTGCCGCAAATGTGCCACCTGTGCGGCCAGTAAGGGCCGAAGACCCGGACCAAGGGCAGAATGCAGCAGTACAAGGTGGGCGTCCCATTTGAAAGAATTGCCATCGATGTCGCCGGTCCGTTTTCCGAGTCTGAGAGGGGGACCAAATACATTCTGGTCGCAATGGATTACTTCAGCAAATGGCCTGAGGCATATGCGATACCCAACCAAGACCAGGGGCCAGGGGCATAACTTCGAATCGAATGTATTCTAGAAGGTCTGCACGATGTTGGGGATCAGGAAAACGAGAACGACACCATTACACCCACAGTCAGACGGAATGGTGGAAAGATTCAACAGGACCTTGGAACAACACCTATCCAAGGTCGTCAGCAATAACCAGCGTGATTGGGATGAGCATATTCCCTTATTCCTGTTGGCATATCGCTCTGCCGTACATAATAGTACAGGCCTGACCCCAGCCAGGGTCCTATTCGGAAAGGAGCTGCGGTTACCCTGCGATTTGGGATTTGGCTCCCCGAAAGAACTTCCCCAAGACATCACCGATTATGCCGACCAGCTCCGACATAACATGCTGGCAATATACGAATTAGCCTGAACGCAGATGTTGGCCACCAGTGACCGGAGGAAGACGCGATACGACCTCAAGGCCAATTCAGTCGGGTTCCAGGAGAGGGACAAAGTCTGGCTGTACAACCCCCAACGGGTAAGTCCCCAAAGCTTACATCCGCCTGGGATGGTCCATACGAGGTGGTCAAGAGGCTTAATGACGTCGTCTAACGGATCCGTCGAAACCCCAAGACTAAGTTGAAGGAGGTTCATTTAGATCGACTCGCTCCCTACCATGGACAAGATGGTTCTGATCGGGACGATCAGAATTAAAGGGGGGGCAGTGTTACGAAAATACCAAAGCCGACCCTGTTTCATTTCAGTACGACAATAATCGCTTTGAGCTAAAAAAATGGTTCTCGAAAAGAATCGGCACTTATAGGAGTGATGATGATTTTTGCGAGAATTTTCTATGCTGATTTTATAAAGGAAGCAGGCCACCATCGCGAGTCAGTTGGTGGAGCGAAGAGCTTATATGTAAAATTGTTGTTGTGATATTTGAATCAGCTGTTGTGTATTCGATGTAAATAGAAGTTTCTAGAAAAGTGAATGTGAATATTAGTTTTATAATTTTAAATTGAACCCACGGACTATATTGCAATAGTATATACTGAAACATGGAATCTGGAATACTATTAATAATACCACTTGCGAGGTTTCAAAATCTTCTATAATAATAGTCAAATAAATCAAGCTAATGGTGTTGTAGTATATATCAATGAAAATTTAAATGAGACTACATATACAAGGAAAAGTGGAAGATTGAGTATTCTACATTCTAAACTTAAAATAGGGGACAAAATCAGTTTTGAGATATGAGCTATGTACAGGTCATGACCTACCAAAATCTGAATTTATACAAGATTTAAAATTATTTCTAAATGACTGTCAAAATACGAAAAATCATCTTATCATAGAAGACTTCAATATTGATTTATTAGAGTTAAATACTGTAAGCCAAGAATAATTTGTTGGAAAAAGGGTACTCCCCATGCTTTCAGGATGTAACGCGACCATCTATAAACGAAAAAGAAGGATCGTGTATCGATAATATTTTCATCAAAACAAATAGTCTTAACTTTGAACCCATTAAATTGAGTACTGTGTTCCCTGACCACTATCCCCTTTTTATTGCCATTAAGGAACAAATAAATAAAGAAATAGATAATTCATTTTGTAATATTAACTACAAAAAATTAAAAAATATTGCAAGTAAGGTAAAATGGAATAAATTCCAACTATGCGATCCAAATCTAGCAACTGAGTTACTAATAAAGGAAATTAAGAGCTGCATCAATAAGTCTAAATACAAGCCTAACAAAGTAAACCTTTCAAGAAGAATCCCTAGAAAACCATGGATTACAAATTCTATCATGAACTCGTGTTCAACTAAAGATCAACTATATCAAATTTGGAAATTAGATCCAGAGAATGAAGAACTAAAGGCAGAATATAAAAACAATGAAAAAATATTGAATAAGGTTATAGCTGAAGCCAAAGTTAAATATGATAAAGAGTCAATCGAGAAAAACAAAAAAAAGTTATAAAATATCATACATGAAAAATTGGGTAGAAAATCTAAAAAAAATTGTAAAATAGACTATTTAATTAATGATGGAAATATTAGAATAGATAACTCAAATAGTATTGTTGAATATATGAATTAATATTTCTGTGAAATTGGAATAAATTTAAGTTGAAAGATATACAACTCACCTAACAATATAATCAACATGACAGATGTGAATTAAAATAGTATTTTCATAGATCCTACTTGTAAGGAGGAAATTGTAACCATTATAAATAATCTAAAAGAAAAAGCTGGTGGAGTTGAGGATATACACTCCAGAGCCTTAGAAGCTATATCCAAATATATAGCTGAACCATTAACATGTATTTTTAATCTATGTATTGAATTGTCTGTATGGCCAAATGACTTAAAAAAGGCTGAAGTAGTTCCAATCTTTAAAGCCAACGATAAAAGTCAAGTAAAAAATTACAGACCAATATTATTAATATGAAATGTAGCAAAACTTTTTGAGAAACTTTTATACAACAGATTTTTAAATTTTTTAAAAAATTTAACAAATTATCTAAACAACAATTTGGTTTTATAAAAGGATTAGGAACTAAAGATGCACTAGCTTTAATAACTAATATAATCTATAAGTCCCTAGTTGTCAATGGCTGTATATTTATTGACAACGAAGTCAGAATAGACTTTATTTCCATCAATATACGTCGTTTTATTGTGGTGTTATTGCCCAAAAAACATAAAAATAATCAAGAATATGCCACAAACAACGTTTAGAAGACAATGACTAAATATGGGTGCAATGTGGTCTGGATGATAACCGTTTTGTCGAATGATTTGTTGAAATTTATTAAGTTCGTTTTGTCTATTGTCAATGTCTGTTAAGCAAATAGATCTAAGAGTCAAAAGTTTCAATACAGAACTTAATTGGGCAGGGTGATGATGTGATTGGGCATTAAAGTATCTATTGGTGTGGGTTGGTTTCCTATAGACTGTACGTGAGAATCTGCCATTGCTAGTTTTTGTTATGATAACATCAAGAAACGGGAGCGAAGAATCGAATTCGATTTCCATTGTAAATTGAATGTTAGAATGTATACCTTCGAGGTGTTGTAGAAAGAAGTCTAACGAATCTCTACTATGTGGCTAAATAACAAAAGTATCATCAACATATCTAAGCCAGCAAGAAGGTTTTAAATTAGACGAGTTAAGGGCCTGGATTTCGATTTATTCCATGAAAATGTCAGCAAGCACTGGAGAAAGAGGTGAACCCATCGGGGACCCACGTATTTGTTTGAACAGAATGTCTTGAAATGAAAAATATGTGTTAGAAGAACAGTGCTGTACAAGTTTGATAATGTCAGAAGAGATATTATGTTTTGTTTTTAGAATATCTAACGTTTCTGAAATGGGGATATTGGTGAAAAGAGATACAACATCGAAGCTAACCAGATTATCATTTTCTGAAATTCTATAAGCGCCTAACATATGTAGAAAGCAAGAAGAGTTCTTTACGTACGAGGATGCTTGTTCGGCTAGAGGTTGAAGGTTTTTGGCTAAGTACCGGGCTCATTCTTGGATCGGGGATTGTACCGAACTGACAATGGGCCTAAGAGGAATGTCCGGTTTATGAATCTTGGGTATTCCGTAAATTTTCGGAATTTTAGAAGATTGTTCTCGAGGAATGATGGTCTTTTTGTCGTCAAGAGGCAGATGTGTTGTGTTGATGATTTCCTTGGTCTTTTTCTCAGAGTAAGTAGTCGGTTTATTGTTAATTATTTCGTAGTCTGGAGTGTGGAGTAGAGATTTTATCTTGTGAATATAGTCCTTAGTGTTGAGAAGATCAAAGAGTTTACAAAATTCCATGTCGCTAGGACAGTAGGACTATCGTATCTCTTAGCCATAGAAATAGAGAAAATACCCTTCTGTCTAAACCGACGCGATGACAGCTCTCGCCTTCCCACAGCATGGATGTCCGTAATTGCCAGATTAAACAAAGCAGACACGCTTACCAACACCCAGCCAGTCACAACACAGCCCCTTCATTACGTGACATCCCCTCTAACCCATTGCTAACAATAAATAAAAGAAGCAGAGCAGACTCAAATTCAGTTCAGTTACCTAGTGACTCTTGGGGAGTAGGCAGATTGAGGCCCCGAGTTCGATCCACACTCTGAAACTCTTTTTCACTTTTGTCTCTTGATAATGGCTCCAAAGCAGGAGTCGAAACTTCGAGTATATAATAAATTCAGACGCGGTTCTCACCCGGAATCTAGCCATATCCATAGTAATGAACGCGGAAGCCTCTCAGAACATATATTTTATATTCACTTTGATTCAATTCAGTTTTTAAAAAAATTATTTATTTAGAAACATACAAAATTAAAATTGAACAATTAAAGTAGTTAAACTACTTGAATAACTTAATACTAAAACTGATATTATTTGAATGACAACACGAGAACGTTTCCAGTTGCTTTTGTAACATTGGCAAAAGTGCTGATGCAAGTCAGCGATTTTACTGGGTAAACGGACTCGTGTAGGTTTCCGGGAAGTTGTTTGCATATAATTCGAGATGAAATTTGATATCCCTGAGAAGTCACGTACGCTTTAAATTCCGTTGACTTCTCGACTGTGTGAACTAAGTGCTGATATATTTTGCATATAACAACTCCCCTTACATATCAAAAGTTGATACTATAACATCAACTTTTAGGAACAGAAACATAAAATAATATAAAATGATGTTTGAATGGTATACATAATATGTAATAAGTTTATAAAACGAAATATGATTAAAATAAATTAATAGGTAAAAATCAAAAATCAATTTGTAAAGTAAAATCAAAACATGTAAAAAATAAATGAGCAATAAAATAATACGAGTAATAATTAAATGCTTAACCTAAACATATCAAAATAAAATATAAAGTAAAAGGAAATGTGAATAAAAATACTGTGTAAAAAAAATAAAAGGTTAATAATATAAATCAATATTAAAAATAGGTGTTTTTACAGAACATAAAGAGTATACCTAAATTGCGTCTCTAAGCTTTGTTCTGTTTTCAAAACAGGCCTAAGCTTGGGGAAGAATTTGAGTCTTGGCTGAGGCACTGAAGTCTGGTCAGGATTGCAGTCCTTTGGAGGTTTTACCATCCTCTTTTTGACAGCTTGGAAAGTGATGAGTGCCGCTATGATCATGAGAGCAGCTATGGTTGTATAAGTAAACCAAGAGATGTTTTTGGTTTTGGTTATGAGACCATCAAGGTGTCTGGAATATTGTTTTAATTTGTGATTTGCTACGTCTAATTCTTCTACATTAAGTGTGTTCAGCTTTAGGGGCTGAAGTTCAGGAATTATAATTTTTTCTGGCACTGCATCACAACAGTTGAATGGCACTGTTACGGGTTGAAATGTTTCTAGAACATTGGTTTGTTTACCAGATTCGGCTTGAAATTTTGTAATTCCTATAAACGCACTACACTCTGATTGAAGAGTCAATATGGAGTTGAAGGAGATTGTAAGAGTTTTTGGGTTTGTTTGAGCGGAATTCACTGTAACACTTAAGGGTTCAGAAGTAATTATGAGCCATGTATTGGGTTCTAGTTTTTGAACGTTGTATCCTTGAGTGAATATTAGTGAGCTTTTACAGTTGTCGGGTACCTTCTGGACATTCTTTAGAAGTTGAGCTTCACATAACGCGTTTGTGTCAACAGGATATGCGTAAAGTTCAGAACACAGTTTCTTACGAGTGGCTAACGGTTTACACGTACTTAAGTCTTTGATCGGAATAAACATTAAAGAATCATCATTCTTTGCAAGATATTTTTGAGTGAAGGATATCATATGATGTAAACCTGTTCTTTCATCGTATATAGGGATAGGATATAACTGAAAGACTGTGTAAGGATGTTGTTCGACTAAAGGGATTCTTAACACAAATATAAGATCGGTATATGTTTGAAATGCCTCTAGTTCAATGATTTCTATATATTGTGCGATGCTCGAGTACTTTACAGCCAATGGAAGGTTACTTTTGACTAAATTTTGCGATATTTCCTGTAATGAGGTAATAAGATGTTCTGGTGTTAAAATTGAAGAGTGAATTATTTTCAAACGCGCGAATGTGATAGAATTTTAAACATCATTTAGATTATCTTCTAAGTAGAGATAATTCTCCATAAGTTTTTCACACATTTCAAGTAATGCGAGTTTTGATTCGACGTAGGCGACCTTATCATTAATTTTTCCGATAGTGTTTTCCAGCTTTATCATGTTATCGTTAAATAGTTTTTCGTCAATTCTAAGATTTTAGATAGTTTATAATTACGGATGTGGTGACACTTATTTGGTTTTTTTGTAAGTTCTCAATTTGAGGTTGGCCTTGATTTCCTTAAAAAGGGTACCTGCCCCATCAAGTATACCTCGTTTGTGTCTTTTAGTGTCCATGTGAATGTCAGTAAATTTCTGTTTGATTGAGTTAGAAATTTGATTGAGAAGGTTAATGTGGGTTTGTATGTCTGCGCGAAAGTAGTTCATAGCAAAAGAATTGAAGTTAACAGTTTTTACAAGAGTTTGTAATATTCTGTTATTTGTTGTAAATACTTGTTCTAGTGTAGAAATGTTTTTGTGTACTAAAAGTGTCCATTTATCATTGGATACAGTTATTTCTGCTTCGATATGGAATTAGATACCTAAAGTATTGTTTATTAGTTGTATTTGAAATTGGGGTACTACTGACCCGAACAGCAGGCAAAACCTGAAACAGAAATTAACTTTCTGAGAATGTTTTCATTCGGTCGAAATTTACTTTTGATTTTTGGTTAGTTTTAGGGTTTAGTACTGTTGCGGAGTTTCTGTGAATCTCCAGGATTTCGAAAGGACCATTGAATTTATTTTGGAGTTTGTCCTTGATCTGGGATTCTTTAATATAGACTTTATCGCCTATTTGATAGTTAGGGAGATTTTCAGAAACGTATTCATCAAATCTGACTTTCGCTTTATGTTTTTGGATTTCCGTTCTTTCGCGAGCAATTTTATAATAGTGAGAGATACGATTATTGAGATCTCTGATGTACTTATTTATCAGGGCTTGTTGGTTGTAGAGAGTTTCTGGAGTCCTACTCGAAGTATGTCCATAAACAAGTTCGTAGGGGGTGAATCCATGAGTTTTGTTTACAGAATTGTTATATGCAATGATTGCATAAGGTAGGATGGTAAAAGGGTGTTCGTCAGGATTTTCTTGTTTATGGATTCTAATCATCTCTAATAAGGTCGAGTGGAATCGTTCTAATGAACCATTTGACTGGGGATGTCCCACACTAGAATAAGATAGTTTGATGTCAAATAGTTTACACAAGTCTCTCATTAGTGTGTTGTCGAATTCCCTGCCATAATTACAATGTATCCGTAATGGAGTACCGAAGTGTTGGAAATAGAGTAGTAAGGTACTAACAACGGTTTTTGCGGATTTGTCGGTTATGGGGTAGGCCTGAGAGAATTTTGTTAGTTCGTCCCGGATAGTTAATGTGTAGTTTTTTGTCGGGACTTCTAGAATATCGATGTTGACGCGTTCAAAGGGTGCCCGTGGGGTTTCAGTAATGACAAGTGGGCTGTCGAGATTTTTCCGGTAAACTTTTGCTCTCTGGCAAGTTTGACAGTTTTTGATAAAATTGTCAACGTCCTTAGTCAGTCCTTGCCAATTGTATTTTTCTTTTATTCTGCGGATAGTTTCATTGATACCTCGGTGTATATTATTTTTGCCGTTATGGAATTGGTCGAGAATGATGGGTATTTGGTCTTTCTCAACCGTTTGGACGATATTTTTGCAAACTTTCCATTTGATATCGATTTCGGAGAAGATAAACGAAAGCATTTCCAAAAAGGGCAGTTCAATGTTATTCTCAACACAGAATACTTCATTTTCAGTGAACACATCTCTACTATTATACAAAGATGCAAAAAGAATCTCGTTGACTACTTCTGGGTCAGAAGGGAGAGGGACGATGTAATAGCGTCTTTTTCTGACACTTTTGCTTGCAAAGACATTTACTCTAGGGGTACGGAAATCAGCATTTTCCTCAAAAATGTCTTCGATGATGTCATGGTGAAAATCTTTCATGAGAGAGCCTTGGGGAAGGATGTTTTTGTTTCCTCGGTCTAAGAGTTGGCAATTAGAAAATTGAATTTTGTCGTAATCTATGAGTGAGACGGTTTGATATCGCTCGACAAACGTTCTAAATTCTTCAGAGATTTGTTGGAGATTAATGGGACTTCTTGTCTGGGGTTCTTGTGAGTCATCGTCAGTTTCGTTTGTTGGGAGTACTGTAAATGGTGTTAGATGATTGTTTGCTTGAAATGATATGTATTCATTAAGGTTGTTAACTTTAATGCGAGAGAGAGCGTCGGCGTTTTTATTTACTTTGCCGGGTTTGTAAATTATTTGATAGTCGTACTCCTCGAGCTCAAGGCGCCATCTTGCAAGTCTACTTCCAGGATCCTTTATAGAAAACAGCCAAGTTAACGGGCGGTGATCGGTCAGAAGTAAAAACTTACGGCCAAAAATTATCGGACAAAAGAGTTCTGGAGGCATAGGCTACGGGTAAATCTTTACCTAGGGGGTCTTGAGAGAGCACTGCGCCGATAGCAAATGAACTGGCGTCGGTTGTAAGAATAAATGGCTCTTCAAAATTAGGGTATATGAGTATGGGGGTAGAAGTATGGGCTCTTTTTAATTCGTCAAAAGACTTGACGCATTCTGAATCGAACTGGAAACGTATGTCTTTTTGAAGTAATTTTGTCAAAGGTTTCGAAATCTTGGGGAAATTGGGGATGAATCGCCTGTAATAACCAGTTAACCCTAAGAAGGACTTGATATCTTTTGGGTTTTTTGGTTGGGAAAAATTTAAGATACAATCTACCTTTGAGGGGTTAGGCTTCACGCCTTCGGGAGTTATAAGGTGGCCAAGATACGCGACCTCTTTGCGAAGAAACTCGCATTTGTCGGGTTGGATTTTTAGATTGGCTTTTCGCAATCGTTTGAAAACTTCAGAAAGTCGGGCTATGTGCTCATGTATAGTCGGAAAATAAACGATAATGTCGTCCATATAGATTAAACATCTCTCGTTTTGAACACCTAAAAGAATATTATCCATTACCCTTTGGAAGGTGGATGGAGCGTTTTTAAGACCGAAGGGCATTCTAACGAATTCAAAATGACCATTATCAACTGTGAATGCTGTTTTTTGGATGTCTTTTGTATCGATTTCGATTTGGTGAAACCCTGAAGCTAAGTCGAGAGTGGTGAAGTATTGGCATTTGCCAAGTTGGTCAAGTAAATCCGAAATGTTCGGTAGGGGATATTTGTCGTCAACAGTAAGTTCATTTAATTTACGATAATCGACGACGACACGCCATTTTTGGGTACCAGATGCGTCTAGTTTTTTGGGGACTACCCAAACCGGGGATGACCAGGGCGAATTAGACGGCCGTATAATGCCTTGGTCAAGCATCTTTGATATCTGACTTTTTACCTCTTGTTTGTGTATTTGTGGGTACCGCCTATATGACTTTGTGAAAGAGGGTTTCGCGTTATTAGTGTCTATTGAATGTTTGATTTCGTTTGTAAAGGTCAGTTGGTCACCATCTAAATAGAATATATCAGAATATTCGAGGCAGAGTTGAGAAATAAGTTCGGCTTCCTCATCGTTCAGATGTTCTAACCGAAGTTGTTCCATGATTGTAGTTTGTCTATCAGGCTGGGTTAAGTTTTGTGAGTAGTTTTCGGAAAGAATGTTTACGGAAAAATTGTTTATCGGTTCGAGTTCCAAATTGTCGAAATTAACAGTTTTGGGGATAGCATTCGCATTTAAAATTGAAGTAAGAAATTCGCTTTTTTCATTAATTTTAACAAGGGCACGGGGAAGATAAACCTTTTCTATTTCGGCAGATGATAGGAAAGCCTCAGTGTTAGTGAGGTTACATTTTAGTTTACATATCAGTTCTGTTCGGGGTTCTAAGGAGATTGTATTAATTGGGATGCAGTTATTGAAAGTTGAAGGGTTCTGAGTACGCATGACAGTATCATCCGTAACTTTGTAGAGTGCTAAGGTTTTAAAATTAGTGACAAGTTGTTTGCTGTTAAAGTCTATAACGTAGTTATAGTGTTCAAGGAAATCCGAACCCAGTAATCCGTCGAATTCAATGTCGATGTTGCAAATATACACCTTGTGTAGGTCGGCGACATTGAAAGGTACAAGGGTGGATTCGTTGATTAAGATTTTCTGATCAGTGATTCCTTGGATGACTACGTTTTCGGGAAATCGTTGTTTGAAGCGTTGGCAGGTTTCAGGTTTAAAAATTGAAAGTCCTGCACCCGTATCGATAAGAAGTTTATAGGTGTTTGAAGAATCACTAATATAATAAAAATTCTTGGAGTTGACGGAAAGAAGGGGTCTTACAGAAAGTTCTGTTCTGGGAAGTTGACATTCGGGCTGAAGTCGTCCAGATTCATTGTCTGAATTTGGGTTTGAATTTCTGAAATTTCTTGGTCTGGGGGTTCTGGCTGAGTGGGGGTCAAATATAAATTTACTTGAGAAGAATCAGGTTCGTCAGAATAATATTCGTTAAACTGTTCAGTGTTGAAATATTCTGGTTCATCGTTTTGTTCGAAATCATTAGGGTACTATTGTTGTACGTTTCCCTACTCATTGGGTAAAGGGTTGTATTGATTTTTGCTTTGAGAATAGTTATAGTCATTGTGATATGGTCCGAATTGCAGATTGTTCAAGTGATGAGTCTTTGGTTGTTGGCGTTGTTGATGTTTAAAGAAACTCGGGTTCGGTCTGTAATTGCCAGACATTTGGGGTTGTCTACTGGTAGATGGACGAAATTGTTGCTGTGAAAATTGTTGACTGGGATTAACATTTGTAGATTGATTAGCAGGTTGATTGGAAAAATGAGGGCGATAATTGGAATAATTCTGATTGGAATTCGGGTTGTGTTGAAATTGTCTCATCCTCAATAAGCATTCATTGCTTAGATGGTCCATTCGTTTACAAAATGTGCATTGTTTTGGAGGTGGAACGTTATTTGGTTTACGAGAGGGTTGTTGGAAACTTGTATTACCTGAAAATTGCTGGGTTTCTAAATGTGATAGTTGTAGTTCTCGTTTAATTCTGGAAATGGCAGTGAGAATACTGCAGGGGTCGCTAGCGCGAACGAGTTGACCAATTTTGGGCTCTAAACCCGTGAGGAGGCTATTAAGAGCCATTGACTCTATCAAGTCAATCTGTGCTCGTTTTTCTTTAACAGTTAGGTTTTGTTTGTTTATGGCTGCTAGCATTTTCGCCTGATGCGTCTGAAGTCTAGCAGAAAATGTAAGAGGGGATTCATTAGGAGTTTGCCGCATTCTTTGCAAGTCCTGTATAAGAGCCGAGAGATCCCTAGGATCTCCAAAATGATTTTCTAGGAGGGTTTGAATTTCAGCTAGTTGACTAGGGTTTCGCGAATTAATTAATTCAGCCGCTCTATCGCGTAACTTATTTTTGATGTGGAGAATTAGCAATACTTGCTGATTATCCGTTGCCATGCTGTAAGCAGTATTACAGGAGCATATGAAAGTATTTAAAAATATCGAATTACCATCATACTCAGGAATTATGGCAAATATTTCCGATAGCTTATAGTGTTCTACGATTGGTGTAGCTGCTTGTCTAGTGGTGGCCATTTTTATAATTGTATAAATTCGCACAATATATAAAAATTAAATGTTGAGGTTATAAACGTAAATGGTAAATATCTAGTTTATCAAAATCCAATATTGAGCAATGTTTAATAGAGTAATAACAATTTGAAATAGGAATGTATAAGTGGTAATAATAAACTTGAAATAATGTTTCAAATACTTCGAAATATGTAAGTCAAAGTAATGGAAATAAAATAATATGATTATGTAAAATATATAGTTTCAAAATTATTTAGGAGGGTAAGGTTATGAGGAATAAAATATTATATAAATGAAAGAACTGGTGGTCATTCAAAATAAAATCAAAACAAAAAATAAAAAATAGTTACTTTATGTGATTCTTACGTTATTATTCCTCGCATCGGACTGTTCTCCGCGTCACTTAGCACTGGTTAGCCTGGTTGCGTGTTCCCTTGCTAGTACTTGGTAGTTGTTGTCCTTTTCAAGTAGGTTTTGTCCACGATGATTAGGAAATCTCCAGTCAGTTAGTATGCACGTGTTCTAACTGTGTTGGACAATCCTACTGACTGCGCCAATTTCATATTAAATTTGATTCAATTCACTTTTAAAAAAAATTATTTATTTAGAAATATACAAAATTAAAATTGAACAATTAAAGTAGTTAAACTACTTGAATAACTTAATACTAAAACTGATATTATTTGAATGACAACACGAGAACGTTTCCAGTTGCTTTTATAACATTGGCAAAAGTGCTGAGGCAAGTCAGCGATTTTACTGGGTAAACGGACTCGTGTAGGTTTCCGGGAAGTTTTTTGCATATAATTCGAGATGAAATTTGATATCCCTGAGAAGTCACGTACGCTTTAAATTCCGTTGACTTCTCGACTGTGTGAACTAAGTGCTTATATATTTTGCATATAACATATATATATATATATATATATTTGTTTTTAAGTTTTCGCGGGTACTAAATGTTTTAGGTGGTTTCCGGGAATTCATTCGCGTAGTTGATAACTGATCCCTGCCGGGATCGATGGTCAAATGACGACGTTTCGGCAGAGTCACATCTGCTCAAATTCGAGTAACTAGAAGCGAAAGCAGAAGGCTACGGAAATTATGCGAACCGACCTGAAGAGGGCAGATGTGACTCTGCCGAAACGTCGTCATTTGATCCCGGCAGGGATCAGTTATCAACTACGCGGATGAATTCCCGGAAACCACCTAAAACATATATATATATATATATATATATATATATATATATATATATATATATACATATACATATATTTATATACACAGTTTACATGGATATTTTACAGGAGTTTTGAAACCAATACAATCTGTTTTCCATTTCCACCCTGTTAACTAAAACCCTTTTCCAAAGTACACAGGTGACTTAGAATTCACATCTCATTATTTATAAATTTCTTCAATTGAAAATTCCACCAGAATCTAATATTAATATAGCAAAAATTATACATTTATTATTAAATCCAAATAAATACAGCGCCAGAGCTTTATACCATTATACATTTCAATAATTGGTTGCGCCAGTTTCGAATCGATACTCAATAAAATATAGCAATTAACATAGGCAAACACATTGTTGATGCATTCTATATTTACTCCTTTAGGTAATAGTAAACAGTAGTAGAAGTTGGATACACGTACATTAATTTGTTTAATTGTCCGCGATATCGGCTTTCCCACCATCAGGGACTGGTGTGCGTTTTTTATTTCACATTTGCAAAACTCTTATCTGTTCTTAAAATGACATAGTGAGCAAACAAAAATTTCATGACATACTTTATGTAAATTATGCGAGGATATTTTTATATTTTATAAACAGCAGCTACAAACCTTGTTATCATCCTAGTACAGCTACACCGAACTACATACATTAAATATGTATTATGGAAAACACATTAGATATAAAATTTTTACCAATATTGAATTTCCCGTTGTGTGATATTGGACTTCGCATTGGAGTAAATAGGATTTTAATGGCATACGTGCAAATATTTTGAGGAACAAAACAGTATTTGAAAATAAATCAAAAAAAGTTATAATAATAATAATAATATTATATAATTGAATCAAATGAGATGATTGTCTTCTAAATGTTATTTGTGGCATATTTTTGAATATTTTTAGGTGTTCTTGGGAAATAACACCACAATCGCGACAAAAAACTCTATATTCAAGGAAAAACCAAACGTTTCCAGGTCTATTCTGACCTCGTTTTCAGTTGTTTGAAACATGTATTGAAAATATAAAATGAATTTTATATTGTTTTGGATTGTTCTATTTTTATCAATTTTTATGTGTTTAGTCCAGTCATCTGCGTCTTTTACTAGTTTAAGATCATTTGGTGTTAATTAAATATCGGTACCATCGAACACGTATCTCGGTGCAAAACCTGTTATTGACTGTTTCTTGGTACAGATTTCGATTATCATTTATTTTGTACCTTATTTTGTTTACAAGTGTTTGGTTAAGCCTTAACATTAGAAAACGTCGAATTTACTGCAGTGATAATCAGAGTGATTGATCTTTCGTTTAAAAAAGTTTTAAATTCTTTAGAGGTAATTCCAGGATATTGGTCAGTGAAAAACATGTCAATTTCATCACAATTTGGTTAAATACTGCCAAGTCCTTTTCACTATGTGTCTTTGAGGTTACTCTATAAGCCTAACGAGTGAAATGGTCGATTAAAAGGTGCACATATCTTTTTGTTTATCGAGAGCCACCAAATCTCGCAATTGTATCTGTAATGTCTTCGATGGCACGTTACATATAATATCAAAAAAAAATGTTTGAATTAGGTGTTGCGGTTTTAGTTCAATGCTGGTTCAATGCAAGTATATAATTGACGAAGGACCTTTAGCGGAACAATCAATAAAACATTGTATCGTCGCGTAAATTACATTACCAAATAAAGTTAATCACTGACCTTTTACGTCGAAGCTCTGCAGGTGGTGTTTTCTTGGTTCTTCTTTCTTCAGAGGCTAGCCCCGCAGCGGCAGGAACTGTTTTTAGAGCTTCGTCTTGACAACACATTACACAAAAAATAGCGACGTAATGTTCATTGATTGAGCAAACAAAAAATGCGGATTAAACAACAAATGATGCGCTTTTGTAAACACAAAAGAAACAAAATGAAAGAGGTTTAGCGGTTGTTACGACCGGAACTATTACTCGCGAAATTGTAACAAAATAACAATAAAAACGGCCGTTGTAAGGCGGAATCAAAAGCGTGCAAATAGCTTGGAATACAATATACGAATCAGGAATACTGTCTTTATTTTACACGCAAAAAACACTTATTATTATTATCATTATCGCGACGGAAGGTTTTGGAAAAGGTGCAGAAGTTTAAAAATCAATGAAGTAATTCAGTCAAATTTAAACAATACACTAAACAAATTGCGGGAACGCAACAGCGGGAACGCAACAGTATCTATTGAGACGATTTCAAATGGCTTTGCAGCTGGAGCTAAATATGACATTAAACCCTATTTAGCTTGTCTTTTGTCTTATTTGTTGTACATACATGTACACTGTTTACATAAATTCGTGATATTTCTAGTTAATTTTTTTGCTGTTTAAACTTTTCCTATTTTCTTTTACATTTGTTTTTTACCTATGACACATATTTTCATATATTAGTTTCTCTGACAGTAATATTTTTGCCTGTTTTCTTATTCTCTTTTAATATATACTATGTTTATGAATTAATTTATTCTGTACTTTTGAATATCTTAATTTTTCTCTTGATCAGTTAATATGTTAATTAATGTAATTCATAATTGTTCATGTAAATCTTTATTAGCTTCTAACACTAGGTGTTGCGTCCCCGCAACTTGTTTGTTCTTAGTTTTTAAAGTTGATTGAATTATTCAATTGATTTTTAATCTTTTGCACCATTTTCGTAAACATTCCATCGCGGCAATGCTAATTTATATTTGTAAGTTTTTTTGTCTCAAAAAGAGAGAGAACTGTGATTTGTGTTGTGATCGCCGACGAGTTCGGAAGCTTAATCTTTTTGATTCCGTTGTAAGACGGCCGCTTTTTGTTGTTATTGTCTTATTAGTTAGCGAGTTATTAGTTCCGGTCGTAACAGCCGTTAACCCGCTTTCATTTGTTTCTTTTTTATTTACAAAGGCGCTCATTTGTTTGTTAAACCCGCATTTTTTGTTTGCTCAATCAATGAACATTACGTCGCTATTTTTTGTGTAACGTGTCGTCCAAATTACTTTAAGAACAGACGAAGCTGGAAAACAATTCCTGCTGCTGCGGGGCTAGCCTCTGAAGAAAGAAGAACCAAGAAAACACCACCTGCAGGGCTTCGAATTAAAAGGTCAGTGATTAACTTTACCTGATGATTTCATTTACGCGACGGTACATTGTTTTATTGATTGTTCCGCTAAAGGTCCTTCGTCAATTACATACTTGCATTGAACCAGCATTGAACTAAAACCGCAACATTCATACATTTTTTTGGATATTATATGGAATGTGACATCGAAGACATTTCATAATTTGGTAACAACTTCGAGCCGGATGCAATTTGTATAATTTCCGTGGTGCAAAGTTTATTAATCAATTCATTTCATAACCGCATTGAATTTTAGTTTTTTTTATGGTTAAGAGAATAACGAGTTCAGGATCTGTTCATTCCGTTGGAAATAAATTTCGGATATTTTTTGCCGCTTAAGAAACTTAGAAGAGATCGTTTCGATTGTTTTGATAATTTGCTAAATTATGTTGCATTTATTTGACATTGGGTCATATAATTCGTACTTTCTACTTCAACAGTAAAAAATTTTAGATTTTTGCAATAGTATTTTGATTCGTTCTATCGTGTTAGATTTGTTCAGTGGCATTACAGTGATTTTAATTTATTGTTAAGATTACTTTTATGTTTTTTTTTGGGCAATAACACCACAATCTAAATAAAACGACATATATTGAAGGAAAACCAAACGTTTCAAAATATATTCTGACTTCGTTGTCAATGGCTT